>CM077087.1:149782628-150184486 GCA_039513925.1 Platanthera zijinensis | reverse complement strand
AGAGTCAAAGGCCTACATGTAACAGCTTCCAACGGGACGCTGCCCTATATCCCAACAGCCTTAATGCCATTTTCCAATTCTTGCAAATGTAAATGACAATGATCTTCTTCCTCATGCTGATGATTTCATTCTCAGACACCTATCATTCTCGACTAACATAACTAAGGATGGAAGGCGAAAAAAGAATAGATAAAGCTGCTTACGGTGATGACACTCCGACTCCTGGCTTCTGCCCTAGGGTAAGGCCGAGGGGCTTTGTCCACATTCAACCTCGACGTTCTTCGAAGCTCCGCGGTCTTCTACGTACATCAAGCCCTCTCTCTCCCGTGCAGCGCTGTTTCTTCGGCCGCCCCTCTATGACCTCAATCACCGGGAAAACCCCTTCTCTTCTTGTTCTCATGGAGCGAAATCCCGTAGAAGGTTGCTGCAAGAAGAGAGCGCACGAATGAAGTTTTGATATTGCTAATTTACTGAATGCGAGTCATGTGAGCTCACCTTGGTGTGGGCTAGAACTTGAGCATTGGAAGAATGAGATGAGACCGCGGCGACAACCGCAGCGGCGGACATGACTGATGAAGGGACAACCACACTGGAGTTTTGTGCGTGGAGAGAGAGAGAGAGAGAGAGAGAGAGAGAGCGAGAGACGGATAAGAGGGGAAAGCTTCGGTGAGGCTGGCGGGCTTGTGGTCCATAGAAGTTCTCGTAGGAATTGTGGAATTCTCTGCATAAAAAAAAATTCGAGGATTGTTATATAAAATAAAAAATTCGAGGATTGTTATATTAAATAAAAAATTCGAGGATTGTTATATGTCGCTGATCCTAATGAACTGTGAGAAAATTTTTGATACGTAAGTATTTGCAAGAGAAAATTCGGCCGTAAGATCGTGAAATTTATGGTGTTTGATTATTTTTCAATACGACAATATTAGAAAAAAATTTGAGCCGTTGAAATCATAGATTATACGGTCGAATTTGATCGCGCATGAAACAATAATAGATATCAAGTGTGAATTGAAGTCATGTTTCGATAAGATCTGCAAGAGTAAACATAATAACATATGTCTATATAATAAGAAGAAAGGGACTAAACAGCACTAAACACGTGAATCATTTACACTGGGTAAAAACGGCTCTGAGTTGGTGGCCCCATTGTCCAGCATGAACTTTCAGACTCAAACATCTCAATAAGGTACTGTTGTGGTGGTCACATTGTCCAACACGACCCTACAGTCCAAACATCGCTGTAGTGGTGGTCATATTGTCCAACACAATCCAACAGTCCATAAGAAAATATAAATCACCATGTGTAATGATTCACGAACCGGTATCAAGTTGGTGGTCATTTATCCACTGTCAACCTAGACACAACCATACATCTAGAACACCAATAAAATCCAAGCCTAACCTCAAGATTCCTCAACAACAAAGAGGAAGAAAAATCCCGAAAATTCACCCAAAGGCCAATACTCGACGAATTGACCTCATTCGGCGATAAAGGATCCTAAGTCCACCCTGATTCGTCCAATATAGGAGACACTCGGCGAATTCTACTTGGCGTAATAGAACTAAACCTAGCGATACTCGACGAATTCAAGTTAAACTCAACAAATTGAGATACTCGACGAAAAAGACTTCACTCAATGCCAGAACTTAACTTAACGAATTTTACTTCACTCAACGCCTAGCTGAGTTCACTCAACGCACTTGACGTCAAAGACAATTTCACTCAAAGCACTCGACGCCATGACAGTTTGATGCAGGCCAATGGTTCCGACGGATTAATCTACGTGCTCTTGGGTGCGGACAATTAATCAAGTTACATAGTGTGCGCGGATCTCTCTAAAATATAACAAAGATTCAACAATAAAGGCACAAAACTATAACAACGTACAACGCAAACTGTCGCTACCCCTTTAGAGATTGAACATGGGTTATATGTCAATGTTCGCTCAGGCGAATAAGATCTACCCCGATCCGGACAATTAGCAATTCAAATAAATTTATCCGCAAACATTCACAAAACCAATAAGAGAGGATCCGGACTAAAATAACAATTAAAAATAAAGTCCAAACCAATACGAAAAAATTAATTAATATGGAGGTATGCCAAATCATCTGAACTCAAGGGGAAATCAAGGGTAATGAACCCGATTTCTTCTAGTGTTCACGTGATCTACCCGATACAAATTGTACGAAAATATTTGGAATGATTAATGCTTGAAATTTAGATTTTATTAAAATACTATTTCAATTGAAATCATAACTAAATACTAGTCTTCTATTTCCACCAAATCTCACAATAATATAGAAGAAACACACAAGAAATGGTTTAGAAAATCGTTATCCAAATCCCAAGAAAAGACCGTCCACAAAGATGAGTGGAGGAAGCACACACGACGGTGGATGAATCTATTCCCACGCTAATCCACGGATCCGCACCGGACGATGAAAATCGCAAGCCGTTCTTCCTTTTGCAAACCCTAGGAGAAAGTGAACCTTGTTGGCCGAAATTATTCTAGAGGAGAGAGAAAAGGTGGTGGAATTCTTCAAGGTGGAAGGAGAGGGGGGTGACCGATTTTCCCTTATAGGGCCTGCTCGGTATTTTGATTGGAGGGAGGTGGTGCTCGGTTGGGTGGTGGAGGTGGTTGACCGAGAGAGAAAAGTGAAAGGGGAGAGGGAAAAGGTGGTTTCTTCCTTTTGCTCGGAGTAGAAGGAGGAGAAATATAGGAGGATAACTTCACAAAGAGGAGGAGAGGAGGAGAAGGAGGCCGAGATAGAGAGGGAGGGAAAGAGTGGTCGGCGGCCAAGAGAGGGAGGAGAAAGGGAGGGCCGAAATTTTAAGAGTGGCCCGTGAGGGGAGAACAGTCAAAAGCAGCAGCAACATGATGCAAATATGGCCCTGCAATCCATGTCATAGTAGCATGAACATCTATCAGCACTGAGAACCTATCAGGCATAGAAATAATAAGACTTTCGAGGAAACTCGAAGGGGTGTCAAGCAAAAGAAAAATAGCTTGAATCTTACCATCCGGTTCAAGAGCCAAGGAGTCAACGTGGAAAATAGACACGACAGAACTAACACTCCCAACCCAAGAGAACATTTAGTGGGAGGAAGAAATGACGGAGAGAGCCACTCAGGTGGAACAGAGACGTACAGTAAAAAGTTTGGAAACTTGAAATAAAGTGAAACACCATGTGCTTTATAAAAATTGAAATAAAAGCATAAAATCCGAAATTCTTCATATCCTTGGATGGGTCGGCGTTCCTACGTATTAAATTATTAACGGATCCAGAAGGCATCCACTCGAGGACTGACCAGACTAAACCAAAATCATTAATTCTAGCATAGGACGTCTCGGACGGGAGCGGAAGTGCGTGCGACATAAATTAAAATGAAACACTAAACGTCATAGATACATGTAAAGCATATAAGTAATAAGACGCAAATTGATTGATTAAGGCTCCATTTGTTTGGGCGTTTCGTTGTCTCCGTTTTGAGCAAAACGCCGCCGGAAGGAGGAAAAACAAATGAACCTCCGGCGGCGTTTGCTCCGTTTCCACCCGCCCCCCTTGAGAAACGCCCTCAAAAAGCTGTTGGGAGCAACCACCTCCCCCCTCCGGTTCGAACACTCCGTTTCCACCCGCCGTATCGACCGCCACCGCCGAACCAAATGAAGCCTAAATTTTTAAAAGTGCCTAAGTAACTTACCATCGTGAGGAGTGAAACCATGTGCTACATGACTTGACCCAAATGCGGAGGATAAGGGGTTAAGTCAGGTGGCACGGGAGCATTATAATCAAAAATGATTTCAATGGGCTCCAAATCCACAGTTTAATCATAACTTTAATATACTCACGCTTGACATGAAGATATGCCAAGGAGAACCGCTCATCATGAATAATAGAATTGGACCCTCCCAGATGTGAAAGGATGTGCGAGCGATACAACTCAAAGGGCCCAACTATAGTCACTAACGTAAGGACATGAGGGTTTTAATGCCTCCATCCGCTTCATGACATATAATAGAAGGTCTGGCTGGGGCTCCACACTATATGCCACAAACAGGTGGCAGGGATACATGTTAATACCAATACTATGCGCATCCTAACTCAGAGTATGCTAACGGAAGCTTTAAGTTATTTGAACTCAACTCATTTGAATGTCCACAATATATATAAAATACCATTTATATATAACAACACAAGAATGTCTCTTTACAGATAATTTATGGCCTCAAGGCCTTGCAGTTACACTTCATCAATGTGGATTACAAACATCGGCACGCAGGCTGGTCACACATGAAAACCCTTTTTTCCGGGGCAGTGGTATTTCTTCCATGCAGGCATTGCATTTTCACAAGCAGATATATCACAAGATGTGCACTCACGCACAATTAATATATCACAAACATCGACCACACTATCCGACGCTCCGTGCACTCAAGGCACATTATCAGTGTACCGGAAAACCAGGGTCCCACCACGGTCCTCAGGTATCAAACCCAACGATAAACTTTGAGCATTCATGCTCCACGACCCACGACCGAAGACTTTAGTCTTGATGGCGAACAGCCCAAACTCTCATTATGTGATCCTAACGATGTCAATAACTTAGGCACTCAAGTTAGACAACCATAACCCGGATACAGTTCAGCCCTTGCCCATGCTCAAATCGGTAGTTCAATGTCTAGACTGACGCAAGTCGACTTCCCCTTATCTGTTCGGCTCACCGGCCTTTAAGAGCACATAGCTCACAATAGCCACAACGTCCCAGAAGGACTGGCTTCACAATCAAAGCGATAGTCAATGCCAGCGTTCGTCATGATCGCTTGGCGGGGTCAACAGAAGCTCTCTTTCTACCGCCAAACTCGACCCATACCCTGCAACATCCTGTAGTGTCAGCATATAGCACACAAACTTCGAGGGTATTTCCTTGAATTTCATCCAGTACTTCCTGTTACTCCACTTCACAGGCACAACCCACCGACTCCACAAAATACTCGTTTATACGGGGAGTCTTCTCTGGTGCGCAAATAAAACATCACCAATCCAGACCAACCAGTTCAGATGGGCTTCACACAAGCATGTCTATTTCGTACAATATATTTTCTGGATCTATATGCAAGACTTCTTAGGGATTTCAAGAATCAACACAACGGAAATCCCCAACATTCTACCTTTTAGTTGGGGAAATCCATGCACATGCCAAAATAAATACTTCACATGTCCAAGGAGAAAGATCGTTACCATTGACGTTCTCTTTGGAGCCATGACACAGCTTTTCTACGCAGATGGAAATGATCGCCCCACTTTCCCCTTTGTGATTATAATCCTCGGCTCTTGATTCCGTTCACGAGATGTTCTCCAGCAACTCAACAAATCCACTCAAAAACCCTAGCACCAGTCGAGAGTTCTCCGCTCCAGAACTCGAAAACAAGGAAGAGAAAGAGAGAAAAGTAAATAATTACTTCCTCAATTCATCCCTCTATAGATATGACCTCAAATTTTACCCCAGCCCTACGATCTCTTCACAACAAACGAAAACAACGGTGATGGAGGCGACGTCCCCCAACATATTGAAGATGATGACGACGTGCTCGCGGAAGACCTTTCTCCGTCTCCAACCAATGATTTGCGGCGCTATGGTGACATTGTGGAGCAACGCAAGACGACAACGAATGGAGAAAGCCATATCATTTTATTTAAATCATTTGCTCTTATTTTTGCAATGTTTTTATCATGTAATATTTCAAACATTAGTGTGTTTAATTTTCTTTCATGTTGGCTGCATGTAGCCAAAGAGTGATTGTTGGTACCCTAGTTTGATTTGAGTTTAGTCTTGTCTTCTTAGTCTCTTGACCCATGAATTATCTATGGTCAAGGTTAGTTGTCTAGCTGTAGAGTTCCCAGCTTATCCAGATAAGAATTTGGTTAAGTAGTTTGCTCGTTCGACTATGGTCGAACGCCGCTCGACTATCGTCGACTAACTGTTTGACGATCGTCTATCAGTTGCTCGACATTCTGTCTCCGTGGATAGTTCGACTATCTGTTGATAGTTCGACTATCTGTGTGCTGTGATAGTTAGACTATCTGTTGATAGTTCGACTATCTGTTTATAGTTCGACTATCTGCTTGGATAGTTCAACTATCTGATAGCTCGACTATCTGTTTGATAGGTCAACTATCTGCGTTGTTTGATAGCTCGACTATCTGTTGATAGGTCGACTATCTATTTTCCCTTGGTAGTTCGACTATCTGCTTTGATAGTTCAACTATCTGATAGCTCGACTATCTGTTGATAGTTTGACTATCTGTTCGTTCTTTGATAGTTCGACTATCTGTTGATAGTTCGAACTATCTATTCTGCGTTGATAGTTCGACTATCTGTAATAGGTCGACTATCGGTTTTGCTTTGATAGTTCGACTATCTGTTGATAGGTCGACTATCGGTTTTGCTTTGATAGTTCGACTATCTGTTGATAGGTCAACTATCTGATAGCTCGACTATCTTCTGATAGTTCGACTATCTGTTATGATAGTTCGACTATCTCCTTTGATAGTTCGACTATCTGGATCGTTCGACTATCTGTCCGATAGTTCGACGATCTCCGTTCTTCGGTCGACGATCTCCGAGGGTCGTTCGACGTTTTCTGTTTGCCTTTTTATTTTGTATTTACTTATTCTATTTAATTAATTAATATATTATCTGGCATTTTATTTCAGTTGTTTTATGATAATATTTCCAGGCAATATCTGCTCCATCCCTTTTGCCTTAGTCAAATCTTTTCAGATAAAGTTGTTTGTCTTATTAGTTGACAGTGTATTTTACTTTATCTGCTGTCAGTCCTTTATAGCCGTTAGACTGAAAAGTCTTCCTTCTGCTATAAAGAGTTTGTCTCTGATGTGATTTTATTTAGTACATTTATTTATCAGATTGCTTCCTGCAGCTTCTTTAAAAAGGTTTATCCCTTTTATAGAATATTTTGCTGCAGAGTTTGTTTGTCTTTGTGATATTTGCAGCCCAAGTTTCAAGTTCAGAAGAAGACAAACAGTTCAAATTGAAAAGAGTTCGTTGCTTATTTGCTGCTATAAAAGGAATCCTTTGGAGAAGGATTTCAGCTAGCTAACCAGTTATTCTAAGAGTTATTCAATTAGCATTCAAGCTTTCATCATGACTAAGTTTAACTACTCTCAGTAATCTATTCAACTGAGAAGTGTTAAGCTCTTCTGCTCTTCTTCAACCTGAGTTCTCCTGCTTTCAGGAAGTTCAGACTCAGAGTTCTTTTGAAGAAGAAGAAGATAGCTGCTAGAAAGATTTTCTATTTAAATTTTATATCTTCTTGTAGTTCTTCCTTCAGTTTTTTACTGAAGTGTTTTCTGCACTGAAGCAAGACTTCACCTGGACGTTCTTTGAGCCAGGGGGAGCCTTGATTCTTTTGAGCTTTCTAGCTCAGTGCAAGTCTTTGTGCTTCTCTAATCTATGTAAAATAGAGAAGACTTTTTAACCTTCTTTCCCCCTCCTGTACAGGGTTATTACTCCCTTCAAAAGTATCCCTTGGTGGCAGGGCACTTGATCAAAAACCTGTTGTTGGTTTTTAGACACCTGATCAAAAGTCTAAAGGGTTTCTAGATCTACCTGAAGCAGATCTTGTGGTGGCAGGGACACCTGATCAAAAACCTGTAGTGGATTCCTACCTTGTTGGTAGAAGAGTGAACGTACCCAAGTTGTTTGGGGAACCACTATAAATTTCTTGTGTCGTCTGGCTTGCTTAATTTAATTACTTGCATTGTGGCTGTGATTAGATATAACTAGATTTGCTAGTTGCTGATTAGGATTTCCAAGCCTTAACTGTAATTACAGTTAGCTTGAGTTTGTGCACATCACTTGTGTTAGGCTTTAGGGTTATCTCCATATCTATAATCTTTTCATTCCGCATTTCACTCCAAGGGAGTTGGGTAGACTATTAAGTTTTGTCTAGTGCAAAATTTGATAACTCTATTCACCTCCCTCTAGAGTAGTATCTATCCCTTCACTTTCAGTGATGTAAAGACTATATAAGGCTAAGTTGTTTCATATTTTAATTAGAGAATGAATAAGAAAAATTAACCCTAATCTTTTGAGTAAGATCCTCCTTCCTCTTCTCCTTGGCCTCCCCTCTCCCTCTCCCTACTTGGCATATTTCAGCCACCACTCTCCTTCTCCCCTCTTTGGCTACCGGCCAACTCTCCCTCCCCTCTCTATTTCGGCCTCCTCTCTACCACCTCCTCCTCTCCTTTCCTCTCTATGGAAACCCGACGTCTTCCTCTTCATACCCGACCCCCTATCTCCCTTTTGAGAACTCGGCCAACCTAGCCAACCACCTCCATAAAATCGTCCACCTCCACCCTCTCGGCCACCCATCTCCACTACCAACCCGAGCAGCCCCTCCAAGCAACAACACTGACCCCCCCCCTTCAAGGAACCCGACCACCCTCAATCTCACCCAAAACCGACCACCCTCATCCTCCCTAAAACCGACCACCAACAAAGAAAACCAAACAGCCCTCATCCTTGAAGAAATCGGCCAAGGTGCAAAGATCTTCCTTGTGAGTGTCAACTCCGGCGTGAAGCGATGAAGGCGGACAAGTTCCTCTCCCTCCGACGTGACTCCGGCGGAGCCGTTGAAGAACGATCCAAGTAGAGAAAATCAGAATCATCCATTTTGATTGGGTAACGAAAATATTTCTACCTTATGCGATTTTTCCCTCTTAGATTAATTCATGTGGTGGTTTTACTTTAGCGTTAATTTTGATAGCATTGGAATCATCGTGGTTATCTTTCATTTGCTTTGTAGTTTCTTCTTTGTTTCATTTACATTCGTGAGGTTTGGCAAACCTTCGTTTTCTTTTGTTGGGAGAGATCTACCGTATTCGAATCGTTACTTTTTGGTAGATCTCTTTTGGTACAACATTCGCTCGATCGGACCGGGTTGGTCCTTTTAGCCAGAAATAATATTGGCCTATCGCCTCTATTCGATCCTAATCGGTTTGTCTACCCGTACGCTAGCATATAATTGATAGAATTAGTTAGCGTGGTGCTGCGTAGAACAATTGTCCGAGTATAGGATTAGATCGTAGAGAGGTATATGTGCTAGTCCATAGATCTATCTGTTGTCAAACGTGTGAGCCTGCATTAATTTGATATCAGAGGGAGGTTCACGTCAATTTCCTAATTGGCACCCTCTCCCTCTTATTAGCACGTCGACACGCACTTTGTATGCACATTTATTTGCCAAAATTAAAAAAAAATCCTAGTCTGCCAATAGCGCCCTAAATTTCTTATTTTCCAGCAAAAATCAAATTTTTTTTAATAATCTTCAATTTATTTCCTGTAAGAAAACAAAAAAATTATTATTTTTACCCTAGTTACTAGGCGGGAACAATTCCATCATTCCTAGAGTTTAGTGGTTCAAGTTCCTTTTTCATTGCTTGTGCACACGTTTCGAGTAGATATTTTTGTCCCATCACCACTAAATATGGCATATGACGTATATGCTGCCCTCGGTTAGATTATTCATATGCTAAGGAGATGACTAAGCACACCCCAGCCTTACTTTCCAACTGTCCCCACACGTATTCTCACACTGAGAATGAGATACAAATGTATGATGGTTATGAGAATTCACAAAAATTTAGAGATTGGCTTAAGTGGGTAGATATTTACTTTTATTGTCACGAATGGGATGACCACCAACAGGTTGACATCGCCCAAGTGCGATTAGTAGGTAAAGCCCACGTGTTCTGGTACAACAAAGAGCTTCCTATTGGTAGTCATAAACATTCTTGGCCGCACATGCGTAGCCTGCTCTCAGATCAATTTGATCCCGCCTACCTTCGCCATGCTGACACCAAGCCTATGAGTGAGTATCATTATGGCGTTAGTTCCATACATGCCTTTAAGAATGATTATAAACCAAATGCCCAGACCGAGCGACTGGCTACCCTTAAACAAGGGAGTAAGTCGGTCTCGGATTATATGTGTCTTCTTAAGGATATGATGGTTAGGAGTGGTGTGAAGGAGTTGCCAGAGATCACCCTCTCTAGGTTTCGTAAGGGGTTAAACCCCTACATTTCGGGTAAATAACTGCGTTATGGTCACACCAACCTAAACACCGTTTATAATACGACATTGGAAATCAATAAGCAACACCACCTTCCTAGGAATAAAGTTCACTCGTGTCAGATCGGAAAGGCCATCTTAGGACCACCACTCACCATTAGGGAAATCTCTCCTAATAGGACATTTGCTGTGGACTCGATAGATGTTACCACTAGGGTTATGACTCTGTTAGCCTCGACATCTAAGCCCCTTGAGATAGAAACTGATACCCATAAGGATGCTGATGTAGGTGTGATATTTCTTGATCCTGAGGATGACCCCGTAGGTGAGAGTATTCCGTCGTGTGCGATAGAGCCCGATGATTCTGATGAGTCTAAAATTGAGGGAATACCTAGTGACTTAGACGACGATGAATGGGATGAGGATAGTCTGATTTATGAGAGTAGTACATTGTTTATTACTAGCCCTACTAGCGTTGTGACTGATCACCCTAGTATTGAGAGCCCTCTCCAAACTACGATCACCGTCGTGTTAGAGCCTACAATTATACCTACTGATATACCTGAGATATCTGAGGAGCCTGTGAGTGGGGATTTCCCTATTGTTATTTATAACCCTGAATTAATGGATGTCCTGACTGATTGGGAAGACTCACCTTATGAGAGAAGATTATGTTTGGATGATTTTAGCGCTACGAACCCAAACGATTGCTATTTGATGTTATCTCCATTATCTGAAGTTCAATCTGAATTAAAATTTTCGTCGGGTTCGATTTTGCCCATTTCTGAGGCCTATACTGATTCTGAATTGGATGACGTATCTAATGTGTTGGAAGAATTTTCATGTGAGAGAGATATACTTTTGGAATACGTTATTGAAGTAGACCCGAATGAGCGTCCCCTGATGTTGTCTCCAATGCATAAAATTGAATATGATTTTGATTCTCTCTCGGTTTTAGTTTTACCGACTCTCCCACCTGATCCGTTGAATCGTTTAGTGGGCCCTTTAGGACACAAGTTTGGTATGTTTGATCTGTGTCGCTTTATGTTGCCAACCCTGCGGGCCCCTCCTTTGGACATGACTTGTCGTACAAGTTCTAGTGAGTTGTTATATTGTGTAGCTAGTCTTTTCACCGCGCCTCCTGGATTTAATTTCACGTCACATTTGACTATTCAATTCTCTGCATGTCCGGCTACGGGTCTATCCTCGTCTGTGTCCGATTCTTTGTTTATTGTGCCTCTAGATGTTGTGCCTCCTTCACATACTTATATACCATACCTGATCACCCGCATTTATCCACCGCCTTATGATGACCCTCATTTCCACATGTTAGTGACCACAGTTAGGCCCCATGAGTTGTATCGCTCGCACATCTTTTCACACCCGGGAGTGTCCAACTCTGTTATTTATGATGAGCAATTCTCCTTAGCATATCTTCATGCCAAGCATGAAAATGATGAATATCAAATTAGAACTGCGACTTGGGAGCCATTGAAAGTCATCTTTGATGTTAAGGCTCCAGAGCCCCCTAACTTAACCCCTATAGCCTTCGTATTCGGGTTGAGACACATAGCACATGGGTTCACACCTCACGGTAGTAAGATATTTAGGCGCACTTTTAAGAAATTACTCAATCAAGTCGCGTCTTATTATTATGTATATGCTTGTTTCTCGCCGAATGAGATCGTGTACGGATATAAAGCACAAGTGTCTTTTGACTTGATTTCGTTACCACTGTATTATAAGACAAGTAAACTCGCACTAGTTTATGCCTCTCATGCTCAAAAATTATATAAGCATATTAGTGAAGTGCTAACCATACAAGTTACATTTTATCAACTTCATGCAAGCTTACATAAAAGGGCGTCTCATTATATTGTTGGCGATTTAGTTTTGGTGTGTCTCGTCCCTGAACGGTTGCCTTAAGACACTATAGAAAGATGACGATTTGGCGAGCTGGGCCTTTTTCGGATATTAAAGAAATTAGGAGAATACCCATATCATTTGAAGGTATCCACTGATTGGGGTATTACCCCTATTTTTAATGTTTCTGATTTAACGTCATATGTTTCTCCATCACTTGAATTATCTGCCTGTCCGTTTGGGTCCACTTTGTTTTCTTATGGTTTGGGTAGTGAGCTTGTGTCTGGATCGCTCTCTTAACCGGTCTTCACTGGAGGTACGTTGGTTGTTGATGTAGAAATATGTTCTCCTTTATTTCCTAACGCTTTTCCGAGGTTCTCCAGAACATCCTTTTTGCATGACAGGATACTCCAGGTTGAAGTGCTCTCTTCTCCAAGTGGTGATGTTTGTCGCTACATGTTTATTTGGGATGATGCTCTCCTGAACCGGTACTTTTAGACCAACTCATCGGTGATGAGTACTTTTGAGCGGGGGAGGATTGATGGAGGCGACAACCCACAACATATTGAAGATGATGACGGCGTGCTCGCGGAAGACCTTTCTCCGTCTCCAACCAATGATTTGCGGCACCATGGTGACATTGTGGAATGAAGCAATGTAACGCCCCAAAACTCAAAAGAGCAACGGGCGGCGTTTTGAGCCAAGTCTGGGACTTGGTAGTGGGCACACGGCCTGGGACACGGGCGTGTCCCAGGGCCGTGTCGTGTTCAGGGTCGACGAATTGGGGAAGAGGTCGACGATTTCCAGGCGTTGAGTGTCGAGACAGGGAATACGGCCTTGGACACGGGCGTGTCCCCAGGCCGTGTCCTGCTCGGGCGGTCTGCGGTTTTGTGCTAAGGAGATTACACGGCCTGGGACACGGGCGTGTCCCAGGGCGTGTCAAGCACACGATATGTGACACGGGTGTGTCACATGGCCGTGTCCTTCTCGGGGAAGGCTTGGATTTTGCACACGGGCCATGACACAGGCCCTGACACGGGCGTGTCACATGTGACACGGGCGTGTCGGTGGCCGTGTTAGGGGCCGTGTTCTAGTCGGGAATTCCTAGTGACGGCGAATGAGTGACATGGCCATGCACACGGCTGTGTTGCAACCCGTGTTCGGCCCAGGATTTCTATTTTGAGGGCAAATCGTAGCTGCCCGTTTCCCTATTTGGGATCCAATGGACGGGGGCTATTCCTGATGAGTTTAAACCGAAAATAGGGTTTGAAAACCCTCATTTCATTTGGGTTATCTCTCTCTAAAACCTAGAGAGAAGGGAGAGCAAGGAGGAGGAAGAAGGGTTAGATCCGGTCACTGGCGGAGTTTCGGAGCTCCAAATCGCGAGCCGACTTCGGATCCGCGGAAATAAGGAGAATGCGGTGCTTTTCATCTGCATAGTTTTCCATGGCGCCGAGTAAGAACGCTAGGGTAACGATTCTCATCCTAGGACATGTGAAGTCTCTTTTCCTTTGCATAAGAAGCCCTCTCACGCGAGTGTGCGATGAGTTGAGGCATTCCTTGGGATAGATATGTAAAGTCCCCCTTGTGTAGAGTCCGTAAGCGAAAACGGACATAGGAATGATGTGTGAAGCCTATCCGGACATGTTAGTCTGGATCGGTGATGTTGCATTGCATAATAAACGGAGAAGACTCCGTGTGAATGTTTATTTTTCAGGTTTTCTACGAGGTAGATTGCAACAAGGAGCCTTGGGGACTAACTCCAAGGTGTACCCGGAAAACTGGGCAAATGCGGGATGTTGCCAACTTGGTTGCCGGGGAGCCAACTTGAACATAACCGGGTTATGTGAATTGTGTGTCGAAAACGGGACTCGGGGAGTCTTGACCTTCGCATATGGCTTAAATTGTCATTGCGGTATGAGTACGGGTCAGGCGGAACCGTACCCGATTTATGTCATTCGACGGAACCGTTGTGATGGATGAGGGTCTTCGGTGGTCATGTCCTAAATTGATGTGACCAATGCCGGGAAGACAAAATGCTCATATGGTTGGCCGTCTAAGGGACGGTGGTGAGACGGGGATGTCTATGGATTAAATTGACGTGACGTTGGCCGGTTCGCCATGAATGTGCCTGAGTGCACGGGGTGTGTGGCCGTGCGTGCCTGTACCTGTGATGTAGTGTGTGTTTACACTTTACCGCTTGTTTATGCTAACAAAATGCAGGGAAGAGCATCGCCGCCCCGAGTTGGGGGTGGGGTCGTTATAATTTGGTCAGCATAGCTGACCATTACTTTTGTTTACCACCGTGCAGTGGATTGTTGCTTGCAGGTACTGCGGAGCCGAGTGGCAAATAGCGGGCTAAAGCCAAGGTTGCCGTGCCGACCCTCGAAGGCCAATTCTTGAGTGTTTTTCTTATGTACTAATGTGTGACCGGCCTGCGTGCCGAGGTTTGGAAGACATTTTTATTAAGCAAACTCTTGTAAGACCATAAGGCCATTTTTGATGTATTATACATTCCTATGGGTTCATCGTAGTGGACATTCATGCTTGGCTAGGTTCTTTTATCCTTGCAACTTAATAATTTGCTTCCGCTAGGTGCTCTGTGTAGGACATTGTGATTGGTTGAATGGTTTCAATAAGTAACCAACCGGTCTGTCCGTAGTATATGGCATCGGGCCCCGGCCGTACCTACTGCTATATGTTATACGACGGATAGGGGATTACAATTTAGTATCAGACTTCCGGTTTCGATCTAGCTTAAATGAATTCGTGGGTGAATTCACTTTAAGGGGTGGTGAGCACATGTGTGTGTGTCATCGTTATAACATGAAAAGAACCCATGAATGTCCACTTAGGAATGAAAATACACATGTTTGAGAAACCTGCATGTTCCTATAATTGCTGTTTGCAATATTGTTTGGTCGCTTATCGGTGTTTTGCATGATTATAGGTGACCAGAAGTGGTGCTGGACCGTCGGAATGGCCAGGTTCTGAGGCAAGCAGCGCACCAAATGATGCGCCTGCAACACCTTTAACCGAGACCATTAGATTGGTGGCGGAAGCTATACTTGCAATGATCAATGCGCAGCCTGCGAGGCAGGTGCAGCAGCCTGCTCCTGCTATGGAGCAAGTACCGCTCCAAGCGGCAGAGCCTAGGAGGGTGGAACAGGTGATTGTGGAACCGGAGTTGCCTCGGAGAGCAACTGAGAAACAACTTAAGCATGTGATGGGTTTCCATCCGCCAGTGTTCTCGGGAATGGGAAACCCGACTCAAGCTAAGGATTGGCTATCGAGAGTCAAGATAGTGCTGACAGCAATGAAAACTGAAGAGTGGCAGAAGACCACGATTGCGACGTTCTTGTTGGACGGGGATGCGAGGTTATGGTGGGAAGGGCTGAAGCTACACCACCTGAGGGGAAGGCTGTTGGCTAATATCTCTATGGAGGAATTTTGAGGTTGTTTATGGCTCAATACCTCCCCTCAGCGTAGAGGATCGCGTTGGAAAACGAGTTTCAAAAGTTGATGCAAGGAGATAGCACCATGGACGAGTATCTCCACGAGTTCACTCGTTTAGGATGATACGCAAGCGCTACCTTTGTCGATGAGGAGCGCAAGACAAACCGTTTCTATGAAGGGTTAAGAGATGATCTGAGATTATTACTTTCGGGGCCTATGGCGCAGGGTTTCATTACCTTGGTCAACTCGGCCCGGTCCTTAGAAAAGGACATGAAGAATTTTTAAGCGAAGAAGGAATCCGGTGGCAAGAAATCGGAGTTTAAAGTGCCGACTACTTCGAATTCTGGATATCGTAGGTTCTACAAGAAGGCTAAGACGTCGGGTCCAGTGCCTTCTTCAGGTGCCTCGGGGGCATCTACCAACCGAACCCCGAGTGCTTGTTATACTTGTGGAAAGACGGGACATTTTGCCCGCGATTGTTGGAGCGGACGTCCGAAGTCCGAGAGAAAGCAAGGAGCTACTTATGAAGAGAAGGGCAAGGCGGTGGAGTCAACCGCGTCCCACTATGCCCCGACTCAACCGAGAGTCTATAACTTGGGCCAGTAGGAGGCCATCAAACAAGCCGACGTGGTGACAGGTACGGTTTAATTTATAGCAAGTTAGCTTTAAATACTGTTACCCAGTGCTTGTTAGCTTAATACTGTTGTATAGGCTTTGTTCTGATTTGCGGTAGTCCGGCACGAGCACTTTTCGATACGGGAGCTTCACACTCCTTTTTGTCCGAAAGTTTCGTAACGCACATCGGAGTCCCTTCTTCGATGGCAAAGGACAAATTGGATGTGTTGCTACCGAATGGGTGTTCGATGCATGCAGACAGAGTATGCGCCGTAAAGGTTCATATTGGAAGCCAAGAGTTCGACTTGGTAGCGTCGTTGTTGTCGCTAGCAGAGTTCGACGTCATCTTTGGTATGGATTGGCTTTCGGAGTAGAAGGCTTGTATCGATTGCAACCGTAAGGAGGTCAAGCTGGGTGTTGGGTATGAGACGATGTTTGCGGGACTGAAGGGGTCGAGCAAGAAGCTGATGTCTGCTCTTCAGGTGGTGAAGGCGGTTCGTGCTAAAGCAGAGCTGTTCTTCACGTTAGTGGAGGCTGTAAAGCCTAAAGCCAATTTGGATAGTATCCCAGTGGTATATGAGTACCCCGACGTGTTCCCGGGCGATCTTCCTGAAGCCCCACCGCAGCGAGAAATTGATTTCACTATCGAGCTAGTGTCAGGTGACAAACCTGTGTCACGTTCTCCTTATAGGTTGGCGCCTAAGGAGATGGCGAAGTTGAAGGTTCAACTAGAGGAGTTGATGGAGCAAGGGTATGTGCGTCTAAGATCGTCGCCTTGGAGCGCACCGGTCCTCTTCGTTAAGAAGAAGGACAGGAGTTTGCGACTATGTATCGACTACAGGGAGTTGAACAAGCTAACAGAGAAGAATAAATACCCGATCCCAAGGATTAATGATCTCTTCGATCAGTTAGTCGGATCGTCGGTATATTCCAAGTTGGATCTGAAGTCTGGGTATTATCAGCTGAGGATAAAGGAGTGTGATATCCTGAAGACGGCATTAAGCACAAGGTATGGGCACTTTGAGTTCACAGTCATGCCGTTTGGACTGACGAATGCGCCATCAGTGTTTATGGATTTGATGTACAAGACGTTCCGAGAGTACCTAGACCATTTTGTGATCGTCTTTATTGACGACATATTGGTGTACTCGCAGTGCGAAGAAGATCACTTCAAACATCTGCATCTAGTCTTAGAGACGCTGAGAAGGAATGAACTCTATGCAAAATTCTCCAAATGCGAGTTCTGGCTACCCTCAGTAGCATTCCTTGGTCATATTGTTAGTGGGGAAGGTATAACGGTCGATCCGGCAAAGATTGTTGCGATACGGGAGTGGCCTGTGTTATCTTCGGATAGCGGAAGTCCGTAGTTTTCTTGGGCTTGCCGGCTATTACAGGCGCTTCGTAGAGAACTTCTCACGGATAGCGTTATCTCTCACGAAGTTGACAACGAAGGACCAGAAGTTCTTGTGGACGCAGGAGTGCGTGCAAGCGTTTGAGGAGCTGAAGGGACGGTTGACCACGTCACCAGTGCTAAGTTCGCCGAGTGGGACCGAGGGCTTCGAGATTTATAGTGATGCCTCAGGTAGTGGTTTGGGCTGCGTGCTGCTGCAGCATAGTAATGTTAGAGCGTATGGATCTCGTCAGCTAAAAGTGCACGAAAGGAATTATCCGGTCCACGACTTGTAGTTGGCGGCCGTGATATTTGCGCTTAAGCTGTGCAGACACTACTTGTACGGCGTAAAGGTCGATATTTATACCGACCATAAGAGCCTGAAGTACCTGTTGCATCAGAAGGATCTGAACATGAGACAGCGGAGATGGATGGAGTTCCTGGGGGACTATACGTTCAAGATTCATTATGTACCCGGCAAGGGCAATGCAGTTGCGGATGCGTTGAGTCGCAGGGCTCCCGCCCAAGCCAACTGGTTGTCGGTGCACGATGAGAGGCTAATTCAGGAGTTGGAGGCGTTAGAGATCTGTTGCGTGGACAAGCACTCTAGCGCTAAAGCATTATTAAACTGGACATAAGTTCAGTATGACTTGGCTGATCACATTCGGCAGGCATTGGAGTTGGATGATAGCATGAAGGAGCTTATGGATGCAACGTTGGATGGGTCAAATTCCCAGTTTTCAGTCGAGGATGGGTTGTTAAGGAAGGACCATCGTTTGTGCGTCCTAAGTGGGGGAAATTTACGAGCGGAGTTGATGTACGAGACTCATAATACCAAGTACTCAATCCACCCAGGGAGCACGAAGATGTACCGGGACCTAAAGAAGCTATTTTGGCGGCCAGGGCTCAAGAAGGATGTGGCACTGTTTGTGGCTAAGTGTCAAACCTGCGCCTTGGTAAAGGCGGAGTACCAAAAGCCTGGAGGATTCTTGAAATCCTTGCCTATTCCGGAATGGAAGTTCGACGACATATCGATGGACTTTTGCATGGCTTGCCAAGGTCGCAGAAAGGGAACGACGCCATCTAGGTGATCGTAGAACGGTTAACAAAGGTGTCACACTTTATTCCACATAAGAAGGATGATTCAGTGGAGATACTGGCGAACCTATATGTGGATAATATAGTCAGATTGCACAATGTGCCTCGCAGCATCGTGAGTGATTGCGATGAGCGTTTTACGTCCAATGATTGGAGGTTGGTACAACAGATGCTGATGACTAAATTGAAGTTCAACACAACCTTTCATCTGCAGACGGATGGGCAGACCGAGAGGGTCAATAGAACTATGGAGGACATGCTCCGCATGTGTGTTCTAGACTTCAGGAAGCATTGGGAAGACCACCTGTATTTGGTGGAGTTTGCGTACAACAACAACTACCAGACGCGTATTCAAATGGCTCCCTTCGAGGCCCTGTATGGTAGGAAGTGTCGCACGCCGTTATTGTAGCTAGGGTGAGGCAAGGTTGTATAAGAAGCAGGAGGATGACAATGCTACATCTTTGGTGCGGATCATTCGAGAGCGTTTGCTGATCGCTCAGGATAGGCAAGCTAAGTACTACAATGCCAAGTACCAGAACATGGAGTTCGCGGTCGGCGATTGGGTGTACTTGAAGATAAAGCCGTTCAAGGGTGTTTCGCGGGTGAGACGCTTGAAGAAGCTAAGCCCAAGATACCTTGGAACCTTTGAGATTCTAGAGCGGGTCGGCAAAGCGGCTTATCGTTTGAAGCTATCGGTGGAGTTGAGTTGACTACACGATGTATTCCATATCTCAGTGTTGCGGAAGGTAGTGCAAGAGCCTTCGCAGGTGATCGCAGTGGATCAAGTGCCGGTGGACGAATGGTTGACGACTAAGGTCAAGCCCGTTTGTATTGAGGACTTTGAAGTTAAATGACTCCGTAACAAGGAGATCCGGATGGTCAAGGTCCGGTGGGACAATTGCGGTTGGGAGGAGCTCTCTTGGGAACGGAAGCAAACTATGCTGGAGGAGTACCCGGAGTTATTCTGCTGAGGTACCGCTTAAATTTTTCCGTTTTCTTTCCTTTAGTAATTTCGTGGGCGAAATTCTTTTAAGGGGGAGAGAGTTGTAACGTCCCAAAACTCAAAAGAGCAACGAGCAACGTTTTGAGCCAAACCTGGGACTTGGTAGTGGGCACACGGCCTGGGATCGAGGGCGTGTCCCAGGGCTGTGTCGTGTTCAGGGTCGAAGACTTGGGGAAGAGGTCGACGATTTGCAGGCGTTGAGTGTCGAGATAGGGAACATGGCCTGGGACACAGGCGTGTCCCCAGGCTGTGTCCTGCTTAGGCGGTCTGCGGTTTTGTACTAAGGAGATTACAAGGCCTGGGACACGGGCGTGTCCCAAGGCATGTCGAGCACACGGCATGTGACACAGGCGTGTCACAAGGCCGTGTCTTTCTCGGAGAAGGCTTGGATTTTGCATACGGGCCGTGACACGGGCCCTGCAACGGGCGTATCACATGTGACACGGGCTTGTCGGGTGGCAGTTTCAGTGGCCGTGTTCTGGTCGGGAATTCCTGGTGACGGCGAATGAGTGACACGACCATGCACATGGCCGTGTTGTAACCCGTGTTCGGGCCAGGATTTCTATTTTGAGGGCAAATCGTAGCTGTCTGTTTCCTTGATTTGGGATCTAATGGCTGGGTGCTATTCCTGATGAGTTTAAACTGGAAATAGGGTTTGAAAACCCTCATTTCATTTGGGTTATCTCTCTCTAAAACCAAGAGAGAAGGGAGAGCAAGGAGGAGGAAGAAGGGCTAGATCCGGTCACCGGCGGAGCTTCGGAGCTCCAAATCGCGAGCCGACTTCGGATCCGCGGAGGCAAGGAGATTGCGATGCTTTTCATCCACATAGTTTTCCATGGCGTCGAGGAAGAATGCTAGGGTAACGATTCTCATCCTAGGACATGTGAAGTCCTCTTTTCCTTTGCATAGGAAGCCCTCTCACACGAGTGTGCGATGAGTTGAGGCATTCCTTGGGGTAGATATGTAAAGTCCCCCTTGTGTAGAGTCCGTATGCAAAAATGGACATAAGCATGATGTGTGAAGCCTATCCGGACATGTTAGTCCGGATCGGTGATGTTGCATTGCATAATAACCGGAGAAGACTCCGTGTGAATGTTTGTTTTTCAGGTTTTCTACGAGGTAGATTGCAACAGGAGCCTTGGGGACTAACTCCAAGGTGCACCCGGAAAACTGGGCAAATGCGGGATGTTGCCAACTTGGTGGCCGGGGGAGCCAACTTGAACATAACCAGGTTATGTGAATTGTGTGTCGGAAACGGGACTCAGGGAGTCTTGACCTGCGCATATGGCTTAAATTGTCGTTGCGGTATGAGTACGGGTCAGGCGGAACCGTACCCGATCTATATCGTTCGGCGGAACTGTTGGCATGGATGAGGGTCTTCAGTGGTCTATGTCTTAAATTGATGTGACCAATGCCAGGAAGACAAAATGCTTATATGGTTGGCCGTCCAAGGGACGGTGGTGAGACGGGAACGTCTATGGCTTAAATTGACATGACGTTGGCCGGTTCGCCGTGAATGTGCCCTGAGTACACTGGGTGTGTGGCCGTGCATGCCTTCACTTGTGATGTAGTGCGTGTTTACACTTTGTCGCTTGTTTATGCTAACAAAATACAGGGAAGAGCATCGCCGCCCCGAGTTGGGGGCGAGGTCGTTATAATTTGGTCAGCATAGCTGACCGTTACTTTTGTTTACCACCGTGCGGTGGATTGTTGCTTGCAGGTGCTGCTGAGCCGAGTGGCAAATAGCGGGCAAAAGCCCAAGTTGCCGTGCCGGCCCTCGTAGGACAATTCTTGAGTGTTTTTCTTATGTACTCATGTGTGACCGGCCCGCGTGCCGAGGTTTGGAAGACATTTTTATTAAGCAAACTCTTGTAAGGCCATAAGGCCATTTTTGATGTATTATACATTCCTATGGGTTCGTCGTAGTGGACATTCTTGCTTGGCTGGGTTCTTTTATCCTTACAACTTAATAATTTGCTTCCGCTAGGTGCTCTGTTTAGGACGTTGTGATTGGTTGAATGATTTCAATAAGTAACCAACCGGTCTGTCCGTAGTATATGGTGTCGGGCTCCGGTCGGACCTACTGCTATATGCTATACGACGGATGGGGGGGGGGGGGTTACACGCAAGACGACCAACGAATGGAGAAAGATAATATCATTTTTTTAAATCATTTGCTCTTATTTTTGCAATGTTTTTTATCATGTAATGTTTAAAACATTAGTGTGTTTTATTTTCTTTCATGTTGGGTTGCATGTAGCCAAAGAGTGATGTAAAGCCTATATAAGCCTATATAAGGCCGTGTCGTGTTCAGGGTCGATGACTTGGGGAAGAGGTCGACGATTTGCAGGCGTTGAGTGTCGAGACAGGGAACACGGCCTGGGACACGGGCGTGTTCCCAGGCCGTGTCCTGCTCGGGCGGTCTGCGGTTTTGTGCTAAGGAGATTACACGGCCTGGGACACGGGCGTGTCCCAGGGCGTGTCGAGCACACGACATGTGACACGGGCGTGTCATATGGCCGTGTCCTTCTCGGGGAAGGCTTGGATTTTGCACACGGGCCATGACACAGGCCCTGACACGGGCGTGTCACATGTGACACGGGCGTGTCGGTGTCCGTGTTAGGGGCCGTGTTCTAGTCGGGAATTCCTAGTGACGGTGAATGAGTGACATGGCCATGCACACAACTGTGTTGCAACCCGTGTTCGGCCCAGGATTTCTATTTTGAGGGCAAATCGTAGCTGTCCGTTTCCTTGATTTGGGATCCAATGGCCGGGGGCTATTCCTGATGAGTTTAAACCGAAAATAGGGTTTAAAAACCCTCATTTCATTTGGGTTATCTCTCTCTAAAACCTAGAGAGAAGGGAGAGCAAGGAGGAGGAAGAAGGGCTAGATCCGGTCACTAGCGGAGCTTCGGAGCTCCAAATCGCGAGCCGACTTCGGATCCGCGGAAGCAAGGAGATTGCGGTGCTTTTCATCTGCATTGTTTTCCATGGCGCCGAGTAAGAACGCTAGGGTAACGATTCTCATCCTAGGACATGTGAAGTCCTCTTTTCCTTTGCATAAGAAGCCCTCTCACGCGAGTGTGCGATGAGTTGAGGCATTCCTTGGGATAGATATGTAAAGTCCCCCTTGTGTAGAGTCCGTATGCGAAAACGGACATAGGAATGATGTGTGAAGCCTATCCGGACATGTTAGTCTGGATCGGTGATGTTGCATTGCATAATAAACGGAGAAGACTCCGTGTGAATGTTTATTTTTCAGGTTTTCTACGAGGTAGATTGCAACAGGGAGCCTTGGGGACTAACTCCAAGGTGTACCCGGAAAACTGGGCAAATACGGGATGTTGTCAACTTGGTTGCCGGGGAGCCAACTTGAACATAACCGGGTTATGTGAATTGTGTGTCAAAAACGGGACTCGGGGAGTCTTGACCTTCGCATATGGCTTAAATTGTCATTGCGGTATGAGCACGGGTAAGGCGGAACCGTACCCGATTTATGTCGTTTGGCAGAACCGTTGTCATGGATGAGGGTCTTCGGTGGTCATGTCCTAAATTGATGTGACCAATGCCGGGAAGACAAAATGCTCATATGGTTGGCCGTCTAAGGGACGGTGGTGAGACGAGGATGTCTATGGATTAAATTGACGTGACGTTGGCCGGTTCGCCATGAATGTGCCCAGTGCACGGGGTGTGTGGCCGTGCGTGCCTGTACCTGTGATGTAGTGTGTGTTTACACTTTACCGCTTGTTTATGCTAACAAAATGCAGGGAAGAGCATCGCCGCCCCGAGTTAGGGGTGAGGTCGTTATAATTTGGTCAGCATAGCTGACCATTACTTTTGTTTACCACCGTGCAGTGGATTGTTGCTTGCAGGTACTGCGGAGCCGAGTGGCAAATAGCGGGCTAAAGCCAAGGTTGCCGTGCCGACCCTCGAAGGCCAATTCTTGAGTGTTTTTCTTATGTACTAATGTGTGACCGGCCTGCGTGCCGAGGTTTGGAAGACATTTTTATTAAGCAAACTCTTGTAAGACCATAAGGCCATTTTTGATGTATTATACATTCCTATGGGTTCATCGTAGTGGACATTCATGCTTGGCTAGGTTCTTTTATCCTTGCAACTTAATAATTTGCTTCCGCTAGGTGCTCTGTGTAGGACATTGTGATTGGTTGAATGGTTTCAATAAGTAACCAACCGGTCTGTCTGTAGTATATGGCGTCGGGCCCCGGCCGTACCTACTGCTATATGCTATACGACGGATAGGGGATTACAATTTAGTATCAGACTTTCGGTTTCGGTCTAGCTTAAATGAATTCGTGGGTGAATTCACTTTAAGGGGTGGTGAGCACATGTGTGTGTGTCATCATTATAACATGAAAAGAACCCATGAATGTCCACTTAGGAATGAAAATACACATGTTTGAGGAACCTGCATGTTCCTATAATTGCTGTTTGCAATATTGTTTGGTCGCTTATCGGTGTTTTGCATGATTATAGGTGACCAGAAGTGGTGCTGGACCGTCGGAATGGCCAGGTTCTGAGGCAAGCAGCGCACCAAATGATGCGCCTGCAACACCTTTAACCGAGACCATTAGATTGGTGGCGGAAGCTATACTTGCAATGATCAATGCGCAGCCTGCGAGGCAGGTGCAGCAGCCTGCTCCTGCTATGGAGCAAGTACCGCTCCAAGCGGCAGAGCCTAGGAGGGTGGAACAGGTGATTGTGGAACCGGAGTTGCCCGGAGAGCAACTGAGAAACAACTTAAGCATGTGATGGGTTTCCATCCGCCAGTGTTCTCGGGAATGGGAAACCCGACTCAAGCTAAGGATTGGCTATCGAGAGTCAAGATAGTGCTGACAGCAATGAAAACTGAAGAGTGGCAGAAGACCACGATTGCGACGTTCTTGTTGGACGGGGATGTGAGGTTATGGTGGGAAGGGCTGAAGCTACACCACCTGAGGGGAAGGCTGTTGGCTAATATCTCTATGGAGGAATTTTTGAGGTTGTTTATGGCTCAATACCTCCCCTCAGCGTAGAGGATCGCGTTGGAAAACGAGTTTCAAAAGTTGATGCAAGGAGATAGCACTGTGGACGAGTATCTCCACGAGTTCACTCGTTTAGGACGATACACAAGCACTACCTTTGTCGATGAGGAGCGCAAGACAAACCGTTTCTATGAAGGGTTAAGAGATGATCTGAGATTGTTACTTTCGGGGCCTATGGCGCAAGGTTTCATTACCTTGGTCAACTCGGCCCGGTCCTTAGAAAAGGACATGAAGAATTTTTAAGCGAAGAAGGAATCCGGTGGCAAGAAATTGGAGTTTAAAGTGCCGACTACTTCGAATTCTGGATATCGTAGGTTCTACAAGAAGGCTAAGACGTCGGGTCCAGTGCCTTCTTCAAGTGCCTCGGGGGCATCTACCAACCGAACCCCGGGCGCTTGTTATACTTGTGGAAAGACGGGACATTTTGCCCGCGATTGTTGGAGCGGACGTCCGAAGTCCGATAGAAAGCAAGGAGCAACTTATGATGAGAAGGGCAAGGCGGTGGAGTCAACCGCGTCCCACTATACCCCGACTCAACCGAGAGTCTATAACTTGGGCCAGCAGGAGGCCATCAAACAGGCCGACGTGGTGACAGGTACGGTTTAATTTATAGCAAGTTAGCTTTAAATACTGTTACCCAGTGCTTGTTAGCTTAATACTTTTGTATAGGCTTTGTTCTGATTTGTGGTAGTCCGGCACGAGCACTTTTCGATACGGGAGCTTCACACTCCTTTTTGTCCGAAAGTTTCGTAACGCACATCGGAGTCCCTTCTTCGATGGCAAAGGACAAATTGGATGTGTTGCTACCGAATGGGTGTTCGATGCATGCAGACAGAGTATGCGCCGTAAAGGTTCATATTGGAAGCCAAGAGTTCGACTTGTTAGCATCGTTGTTGTCGCTAGCAGAGTTCGACGTCATCTTTGGTATGGATTGGCTTTCGGAGCAGAAGGCTTGTATCGATTGCAACCGTAAGGAGGTCAAGCTGGGTGTTGGGCATGAGACGACGTTTGCGGGACTGAAGGGGTCGAGCAAGAAGCTGGTGTCTGCTCTTCAGGTGGTGAAGGCGGTTCGTGCTAAAGCAGAGCTGTTCTTCACGTTAGTGGAGGCTGTAAAGCCTAAGGCCAATTTGGATAGTATCCTAGTGGTATATGAGTACCCCGACGTGTTCCCGGGCGATCTTCCTGAAGCCCCACTGCAGCGAGAAATTGATTTCACTATCGAGCTAGTGTCAGGTGACAAACCTGTGTCACGTTCTCCTTATAGGTTGGCGCCTAAGGAGATGGCGAAGTTGAAGGTTCAACTAGAGGAGTTGATGGAGCAAGGGTATGTGCGTCTAAGATCGTCGCCTTGGAGCGCACCGGTCCTCTTCGTTAAGAAGAAGGACAGGAGTTTGCGGCTATGTATCGACTACAGGGAGTTGAACAAGCTAACGGAGAAGAATAAATACCCGATCCCAAGGATTAATGATCTCTTCGATCAGTTAGTCGGATCGTCGGTATATTCCAAGTTGGATCTGAAGTCTGGGTATTATCAGCTGAGGATAAGGGAGTGTGATATCCTGAAGACGGCATTCAACACAAGGTATGGGCACTTTGAGTTCACAGTCATGCCGTTTGGACTGACGAATGCGCCATCAGTGTTTATGGATTTGATGAACAAGACGTTCCGAGAGTACCTAGACCATTTTGTGATCGTCTTTATTGACGACATATTGATGTACTTGCAGTGCGAAGAAGATCACTTCAAACATCTGCATCTAGTCTTGGAGACGCTGAGAAGGAATGAACTCTATGTAAAATTCTCCAAATGCGAGTTTTGGCTACCCTCAGTAGCATTCCTTGGTCATATTGTTAGTGGGGAAGGTATAACGGTGGATCCGGCAAAGAGTTTTGCGATACGGGAGTGGACTGTATTGTCTTCGGTAGCGGAAGTCCGTAGTTTTCTTGGGCTTGCCGGCTATTACAGGCGCTTCGTAGAGAACTTCTCGCGGATAGCGTTATCTCTCACGAAGTTGACAACGAAGGACCAGAAGTTCTTGTGGACGCAGGAGTGCGTGCAAGCATTTGAGGAGCTGAAGGAACGGTTGACCACGTCGCCAGTGCTAAGTTCGCCGAGTGGGACCGAGGGCTTCGAGATTTATAGTGATGCCTCAGGTAGTGGTTTGGGCTGCGTGCTGCTGCAGCATGGTAATGTTAGAGCGTATGGATCTCGTCAGCTAAAAGTGCACGAAAGGAATTATCCGGTCCACGACTTATAGTTGGCGGCCGTGATATTTGCGCTTAAGCTGTGGAGACACTACTTGTACGGCGTAAAGGTCGATATTTATACCGACCATAAGAGCCTGAAGTACCTGTTGGATCAGAAGGATCTGAACATGAGACAACGGAGATGGATGGAGTTCCTGGGGGACTATACGTTCAAGATTCATTATGTACCCGATAAGGGCAATGCAGTTGCGGATGCGTTGAGTCGCAGGGCTCCCGCCCAAGCCAACTGGTTGTCGGTGCACGATGAGAGGCTAATTCAGGAGTTGGAGATCTGTTGCGTGGACAAGTAGTATAGCGCTAAAGCATTATTGAACTGGACATAAGTTCAGTATGACCTGGCTGATCGCATTCGGCAGGCATTGGAGTTGGATGGTAGCATGAAGGAGCTTATGGATGCAACGTTGGATGGGTCAAATTCCCAGTTTTCAGTCGAGGATGGGTTGTTAAGGAAGGACCATCCTTTGTGCGTCCTAAGTGGGGGAAATCTACGGGCGGAGTTGATGTACGAGACTCATAATACCAAGTACTCAATCCACCCAGGGAGCACGAAGATGTACCAGGACCTAAAGAAGCTATTTTGGCGGCCAGGGCTCAAGAAGGATGTGGCACTGTTTGTGGCTAAGTGTCAAACCTGCGCCTTGGTAAAGGCGGAGTACCAAAAGCCTGGAGGATTCTTGAAATCCTTGCCTATTCCGGAATGGAAGTTTGACGACATATCGATGGACTTTTGCATGGCTTGCCAAGGTCGCAGAAAGGGAACGACGCCATCTAGGTGATCGTAGAACGGTTAACAAAGGTGTCACACTTTATTCCACATAAGAAGGATGATTCAGTGGAGATACTGGCGAACCTATATGTGGATAATATAGTCAGATTGCACGATGTGCCTCGCAGCATCGTGAGTGATCGCGATGGGCGTTTTACGTCCAATGATTGGAGGTTGGTACAACAGATGCTGATGACTAAATTGAAGTTCAACACAACCTTTCATCTGCAGACGGATGGGCAGACCGAGAGGGTCAACAGAACTATGGAGGACATGCTCCGCATGTGTGTTGTAGACTTCAGGAAGCATTGTGAAGACCACCTGTATTTGGTGGAGTTTGCGTACAACAACAGCTACCAGACGCGTATTCAAATGGCGCCCTTCGAGGCCCTGTATGGTAGGAAGTGTCGCACGCCGTTATCGTAGCTAGGGTGAGGCAAGGTTGTACAAGAAGCAGGAGGATGACAATGCTACATCTTTGGTGCAGATCATTCGAGAGCATTTGCTGATCGCTCAGGATAGGCAAGCTAAGTACTACAATGCCAAGCACCAGAACATGGAGTTCGCGGTCGGCGATTGAGTGTACTTGAAGATAAAGCCGTTCAAGGGTGTTTCGCGGGTGAGACGCTTGAAGAAGCTGAGCCCAAGATACCTTGGACCTTTTGAGATTCTGGAGCGGGTCGGCAAAGCGGCTTATCGTTTGAAGCTATCGGTGGAGTTGAGTTGACTACACGATGTATTCCATATCTCAGTGTTGCGGAAGGTAGTGCAAGAGCCTTCGCAGGTGATTGCAGTGGATCAAGTGCCGGTGGACGAAGGGTTGACGACTAAGGTCAAGCCCGTTTGTATTGAGGACTTTGAAGTTAAATGACTCCGTAACAAGGAGATCCAGATGGTCAAGGTCCGGTGGGACAATTGCGGTCGGGAGGAGCTCTCTTGGGAACGGAAGCAAACTATGCTGGAGCAGTACCCGGAGTTATTCTGCTCAGGTACCGCTTAAATTTTTCCGTTTTCTTTCCTTTAGTAATTTCGTGGGCGAAATTCTTTTAAGAGGGAGAGAGTTGTAACGTCCCAAAACTCAAAAGAGCAACGAGCAGCGTTTTGAGCCAAACATGGGACTTGGTAGTGGGCACATGGCCTGGGATCGAGGGCGTGTCCCAGGGCCGTGTCGTGTTCAGGGTCGACGACTTGGGGAAGAGGTCGACGATTTGCAGGCGTTGAGTGTCGAGATAGGGAACATGGCCTGGGACACAGGCGTGTCCCCAGGCCGTGTCCTGCTTAGGCGGTCTGCGGTTTTGTGCTAAGGAGATTACACGGCCTGGGACACGGGCGTGTCCCAGGGCATGTCGAGCACACGGCATGTGACACAAGCGTGTCACATGGCCGTGTCTTTCTCGGGGAAGGCTTGGATTTTGCATACGGGCCGTGATACGGGCCCTGCAACGGGCGTATCACAAGTGACACGGGCGTGTCGGGTGGCAGTTTCAGTGGCCGTGTTCTGGTCGGGAATTCCTGGTGATGGCGAATGAGTGACACGACCATGCACACGGCCGTGTTGTAACCCGTGTTCGGGCTATGATTTCTATTTTGAGGGCAAATCGTAGCTGTCCGTTTCCTTGATTTGGGATCTAATGGCTGGGTGCTATTCCTGATGAGTTTAAACCGGAAATAGGGTTTGAAAACCCTCATTTCATTTGGGTTATCTCTCTCTAAAACCAAGAGAGAAGGGAGAGCAAGGAGGAGGAAGAAGGGCTAGATCCGGTCACCGGCGGAGCTTCGGAGCTCCAAATCGCGAGCCGACTTCGGATCCGCGGAGGCAAGGAGATTGCGATGCTTTTTCATCCGCATAGTTTTCCATGGCGTCGAGGAAGAATGCTAGGGTAACGATTCTCATCCTAGGACATGTGAAGTCCTCTTTTCCTTTGCATAGGAAGCCCTCTCACACGAGTGTGCGATGAGTTGAGGCATTCCTTGGGGTAGATATGTAAAGTCCCCCTTGTGTAGAGTCCGTATGCAAAAACGGACATAAGCATGATGTGTGAAGCCTATCCGGACATGTTAGTCCGGATCGGTGATGTTGCATTGCATAATAACCGGAGAAGACTCCGTGTGAATGTTTGTTTTTCAGGTTTTCTACGAGGTAGATTGCAACAGGAGCCTTGGGGACTAACTCCAAGGTGCACCCGGAAAACTGGGCAAATGCGGGATGTTGCCAACTTGGTGGCCGGGGGAGCCAACTTGAACATAACCAGGTTATGTGAATTGTGTGTCGGAAACGGGACTCAGGGAGTCTTGACCTGCGCATATGGCTTAAATTGTCGTTGCGGTATGAGCACGGGTCAGGCGGAACCGTACCCGATCTATGTCGTTCGGCGAAACCGTTGGCATGGATGAGGGTCTTCGGTGGTCTATGTCTTAAATTGACGTGACCAATGCCAGGAAGACAAAATGCTCATATGGTTGGCCGTCCAAGGGACGGTGGTGAGACGGGAACGTCTATGGCTTAAATTGACATGACGTTGGCCGGTTCGCCGTGAATGTGCCCTGAGTACACAGGGTGTGTGGCCGTGCGTGCCTGTACTTGTGATGTAGTGCGTGTTTACACTTTGCCGCTTGTTTATGCTAACAAAATACAGGGAAGAACATCGCCGCCCCGAGTTGGGGGCGAGGTCGTTATAATTTGGTCAGCATAGCTGACCGTTACTTTTGTTTACCACCGTGCGGTGGATTGTTGCTTGCAGGTGCTGCTGAGCCGAGTGGCAAATAGCGGGCAAAAGCCCAAGTTGCCGTGCCGGCCCTCGTAGGACAATTCTTGAGTGTTTTTCTTATGTACTCATGTGTGACCGGCCCGCGTGCCGAGGTTTGGAAGACATTTTTATTAAGCAAACTCTTGTAAGGCCATAAGGCCATTTTTGATGTATTATACATTCCTATGGGTTCGTCGTAGTGGACATTCTTGCTTGGCTGGGTTCTTTTATCCTTGCAACTTAATAATTTGCTTCCGCTAGGTGCTCTGTGTAGGACGTTGTGATTGGTTGAATGGTTTCAATAAGTAACCAACCGGTCTGTCCGTAGTATATGACGTCGGGCTCCGATCGGACCTACTGCTATATGCTATACGACGGATAGGGGGGGGGTACACGCAAGACGACCAACGAATGGAGAAAGCCAATATCATTTTATTTAAATCATTTGCTCTTATTTTTGCAATGTTTTTTATCATGTAATGTTTAAAACATTAGTGTGTTTTATTTTCTTTCATGTTGGGCTGCATGTAGCCAAAGAGTGATGTAAAGCCTATATAAGGCTAAGTTGTTTCATATTTTAATTAGAGAATGAATAAGAAAAATTAACCCTAATCTTTTGAGTAAGATAGTCCTTCCTCTTCTCCTTGGCCGCCCCTCTCCCTCTCCCTCCTTGGCATATTTCGGCCACCACTCTCCTTCTCCCCTCTTTGGCCACCGGCCAACTCTCCCTCCCCTCTCTATTTTGGCCTCCTCTCTACCACCTCCTCCTCTCCTTTCCTCTCTTAGGAAACCCAACCTCTTCCTCTTCATACCTGACCCCCTATCTCCCTTTTGAGAACTCGACCAACCTAGCCGACCACCTCCAAAAAACCGGCCACCTCCACCCTCTCGGCCACCCATCTCCACCACCAACCCGAGCAGCCCCTCCAAGCAACAACACTGACCATCCCCCCTTCAAGGAACCTGACCACCCTCAATCTCACCCAAAACCGACCACCCTCATCCTCCCTAAAACCGACCACCAACAAAGAAAACCAAACAACCCTCATCCTTGAAGAAATCGGCCAAGGTGCAAGGATCTTCCTTGTGAGTGTCAACTCCTGCGTGAAGCGACGAAGGCGGACAAGTTCCTCTCCCTCCGGCCCTACTCCGGCGGAGCCGTTGAAGAACGATCCAAGTAGATAAAATCGGAATCATCCATTCCGATTGGGTAACAAAAATATTTCTACCTTATGTGATTCTTCCCTCTTAGATTAATTCCTTTGGTGGCTTTACTTTAGTGTTAATTTTGATAGCATTGGAATCATCGTGGTTATCTTTCATTTGCTTTGTAGTTTCTTCTTTGTTTCATTTACATTCGAGAGGTTTGGCGTTTAACACCCATATCCGTAGCACAACATATAACAGTAGGTCCGGCCGGGGCCCGACGACATATACCGCAGACAGACCAACGGGTTACTAAATGAAACCATCCTTCCAATAACACATGTCCTACACAGATCATGTTCTAGCGGAAGCATTTTAAATGTTGCAAAGAAAAAAACCCAAATCACATCATGAATGTCCACTAAATACCCAAAATAGGAATGAACATACAAATACACAAAGTACTTGGCCTTATGGCCTTACAAGAGTTTACGTAAACAAATAGTGTCTTCTAAACATTGTCACGCAGGCCGGTCACACATGAGAGTAAAAGTAAACATTCGCAAAGGCCTTCGAGGGCCAGCTCAGCAACAAGGGATTCAACCCGCTATTTTCCACTAGGCTCCGCAGTACCTGCAAGCAACAATCCACCACAACGGTGGCAAACAAAAGTAACGGTCAGCTAAAGATGACCAAATTATAACGATCCCGCCCCATTATTCGGGGCGGCGATGCTCCTTCCCTGCATTGTATTAGTATAATCCAACCATTAAAGTGAAAGTACAACTTAAGCACACTTCACCATAGGCGTAGGCACTTATTGCCCCACACCCCGTGATCTCAGGGCACTTACTCGGTGAACCCAGTCCGAACCCGGTCCGTTCTGCGGTCCACCACCGCTCCCAGGATGGCAAACACGTGAGCATTAAAGTCCTTTCAGCCGAAGCCTAGACTCGCTCTCCAAGCCAACATTCACTGAACCACTTGAAGTGGGTAAGGTTCCACCCGCCCGTTGCTCACCTCGCCATAACAATACAAGTCATCGACGCGGGCCAAGTTTCCCCCAGTCCCAACATATCGATCAAATAATAGTATATAACCCGGTTATGTACACGGCTGGCTCCCAGGCCACCGTTATGGCAGAACTTCGCTTCTGCCCAGATTTTCGGGTGCACCTTGGAGTTAATCCCCAAGGATCCCTGCTGCAATCTACCACGTAGAAAACCCGAAAACAACCATCAGCACGGAGTCTTCTCCGACCATTCATGCATAATGAAACATCACCGATCCAGACCAACTTGTCCGGGTAGGCTTCACACACCATGCCTATGTCCGTACTTCGATTCCGGACTCTACATGAAAAATAACGGGGACTATTCATGTCTACCCAAAGGAATACCTTGCACTCACCGCATACTCGCGAGAGCGGGCTTCCTATGCAAAAAGGAAAGAGGACTTCACATGTCCAAGAAGAGAATCGTTACCCTTGAGGTTCGCTTTGCCGCCATGGAGATCTTGACGGATGAAAAGCACCGCAATGGCCTCGTCTCCGTAGATCTTGACTCGGCTTGCGATTTAGGGCTCCGAAGCTCCTCCGGCGGCCGGATTTCTCCTTCTCCTTCTTCCTTGCTCTCCCCTCTCTCTAACACTTTAGAAAGATAAAGCTTAAAGGGAAATGAGGGTTTCAAACCCTATTCCCAGCCTTATATCAACAAGGACAGATCTGGGCCATTAGATCCAAATAGAAGGAAATGAACGGCCCCGATTCGCACTTAAAATCAATTTCCTGGGCCGAACATGGCTTGCGACACACCCGTATCCAAGGCCGTGTTCCACACTTGCCGTGAACCAGAAAATACAGAACAGGACATGACCGCTAGCACGGCTTGGGACACACCCGTGTCAGCCATGAACACGCCTGTGTCTTAGGCCATGTGTAACGAATCCACCCGTTAAATAACATATAATAGAAGGTCCGGCTGGGGCCCCACACTATATGCCACAAACAGAGGACGAGGTCACAGGTTAATACCAAAATACTTTCTATGCGCATCCTAACTCAGAGCATTCTAGCGGAAGATTATTACTTGCAAGAACTCAATCAATGAATGTCCACTACTATATAAATATCACATTTATATACAACACAAGGAATGTATACAAGCACACCCCGCTCACGACCTTAAGGCCTTACAAGTTTCTCTTTACAAAATATGATTTCATACATCGGCACGCAGGCCGGCCACACATGAAATCCAAAGCTTCGCACGACCTTCAAGGGCCTACAAGCAGCAGCAGCAGCAAGGGCTTCAGCCCGCAACACCTACATATGGACGTCCACCCCAAGGATGATAAATAAAGCAACGGTCAGCATTCAGCTGACCAATTATAACGACCCTACTCCCTATCCAGGGAAGTGGTTCATTCCATGCATGCAGTGCAATCACAATATATAGATATATAACACAACATCATCACAAATGCCGGCCTTCGTGCCAGGCGCTTCGTGCACTCAGGGCATGCTTACGGTGTACCGAAAACCTCCAGGTCCCACCACCGATTCGAGGTGCTTAGCTTGTTGGTCTAGTATAAGCCTCCAAACCCCTATTGAAGACCTCACGCACCCACCCCACTCAGAGGAGTTCACCTCACGACAACTGTGAGCACTATACATCGACCTACGCCCGTAGTGCAACACGCCAGGAATGCCCGAAGCCCCCATTTATAGTGCTACCAATCGAATGCTCACAACGTTCTTACACTAAACTTGTTGGGTGGTTCATCTCGCCCATCCCACTCAGAGGTTCTTAACTTGTTGTCCATGGGCATCAGCCTCCAACCCCCGTTGAAGACCTCTCGCGCCCATCCACTCAGAGGTATCCACAATCCATCTCATAACATAAGCACATAGTGCCGCTTTCCCATCTATCATCCAGCTCATGTCGAGCATATAACCAAAGGAGCTATGCAAAGCTTCCTTATCACAATTCACAAGCATCCTCACACTCTCCGTGTAACGACCCCATCCGTTAAATGACGTATAGTAGAAGGTCCGGTCGGGGCCCCACACTATATGCCACAAACAGACGGTGAGGTCACAGGATAATACCAAACCTAACACGAATCCTACCTCAGAGCATTCTAGCGGAAGCTTTAAGTTAAAATTTGAACTCTAACCAGGAATGTCCAATATATAAACCACCTTTATATATCACCACGGAATGTACACAAATACATAGAGTTTGGCCTTAAGGCCTTACAGTTCCTCTTTCCATACAACATGGATTACAAACCTCGGCGTGCAGGCCGGCCATACATGAGGAAAACAAAATAAACAAAACCATTTGCTTAGCCTTCAAGGGCTAGCCGCAGCAGCAGCAGCAACAGCAGTAGGGCTTCAGCCCTTCACCTACCACTTGGCTCTCCAGCACCTGCACGGGAAACAATCCACCCAACCGGTGGCAAACAATGCAACGGTCAGCATTCAGCTGACCCAATTATAACAATCTTACCCCTTTCTCGGGGCATGAGCATTCTTTCCCTGCAAAGCATGGCATCATCATATAGCAACTATGTGCGCGCAGGCACATTCAAGCCATCACAACTATCGACCACACGGCCCGACAGTCCGTGCACTCAGGGCACATTCTTGGTGTACCGGAATACCAGGGTCAACACCACCGTCTACACGGTATTTGAGCATTCTAGTCTTTCCGGCGCGCGGGCCTAAGACTCTCATTAGGCGCTCCAACAAAACCTATAACCAGGCTTCCAAGTCGGACGGACCTAACGCAGGTACGGATCAGCCACCCCCCGTTGCTCAAGTCGCCGTGCCACCTCGAATACGGAAGTATCCATGGCTATTTATAGGCGCGGGTCGGTTTCACCTTTCCTGTTCGGCAATCTGCCTTTTCATCGAGTTGCAGCCCAACGGCTCAACCGCTCATAAAGTGGCAACGCACGGCCACAAGAGTTGCATCCAACCCTCTTCATTTCCTGGACATCATCCAGTACTTCCTGCTGCACCAAGCAACAGGTAGGCACAAGGCAACACAAGCCATAATCACGGAGCCTTCTCCGATATGCAAACAAGCATCACCAATCCAGACCATGTCCAGATGGGCTTCACACAGCATGCCTAGAGCCGTACTCTAATTCCGGCCTCTAACAAGGGGGACTTCACATATCTACCCCAAGGGACACCACAACCCACCGCACACTCGCGGGGAAGGGTTTTCCCTATGCAATGCAGAAAAGAAGGACTTCACATGTCCAAGGAGGGAGATCGTTACCCTTGTCGATCTCTTCGGAGCCATCAAAAACTAGCCGATGAGAAAGAACCGCAGCAGCCTTGCCTTCACAACGCCGGCTTCGGATCACGAATCGGACCACGGGAACTCCGCCGGTGGCTTGATCTCCTCCTCCTTCTTCTTCCTCCTCTCTCTTTCTCTCTTCCTTAAGCAAAATGAAGAATGACTTCTTCATCAGCCTTCACGGATTAAATCCAGCCAGGAAATCACCTGAGCCCTTGGCTCAAAAGAGAGAAATCTGAACGGCCACGATTTGCCCAAAAACTCAATTTTTTGGCTGACACGGCCTGTGACACGCCCGTGTCACAGGCCGTGTACCCTTAAGCGGCACACGCGGTATTCGAACCGACTGAGATTTACCAGAACACGGGCCTCGACACGCCCGTGTCGAACCTGACACACCCGTGTCATTCCTGAGACACGCCCGTGTCATTCCTGCCTCATCGAGCTGCAATCAGTACACGGGTAGGCACACGGTATCGGACACGCCCGTGTCCGACCTGACACGCCCGCATTCACGGCTTGGTTCAAGGCCGTGTACTTCTCTGACTCGAACAGGCCATTTTCGAAATTTAATTCGGACACGCCCTGGGACACGCCCGTGTCCATAGCCGTGTCCCAGGCTCGACGATCGTCGACTATCGATCGTCGACTAACCTGAACACGCCCTGGGACACGCCCGTGTCCCAGGCCGTGTACCCCCGACACGCCCTGGGACACGCCCGTGTCCCAGGCCGTGTCAAACAGCCTGCACCTTAAATAAGTTTGAAAACTCATTTTGAGATTTCTGGGGTGTTACAATCCTCCCCCCCTTAACAAAATTTCGTCCCGAAATTTGCACGGTAAGGAAACAAGAACCAACAATGCTATAACTTGATAACTCGGTTATAACATAAAGTACACGGTATACAGCTTATACAAACAGTTCGGGAAATTCAGCTCGCATGGTCTGCTCTCGCTCCCATGTTAGCTCTTCACGACCACAATTGTCCCATCAGACCTTGACCATCCCGATCACTTTGTTCCGCAACTGTTTCTCGGCTCGATCCTCGATCCGAATGGGTCTAACTCTCGTCGTTAGCCCATACTCGACCGGTACCCGATCATTCTCCACTACTTGAGCTGGATCCTTTACCGCCTTACGAAGGACTGAGATGCGAAATACATCATGTAATCCACCCAAGTCTGCTGAAAGTGCTAGTCGATAAGCAGCTTCCCCAACTCGCTCCACCACCTCAAATGAACCAAGATACCTCGGACTTAGCTTTTTCAAACGCCGAATCCTGGACACGCCTTTGAAGGGTTTGATCTTCAAATATACCCAATCACCCACCGCGAACTCCACGTTCCGATGTTTGGCATTGTAGTACTTTGCTTGACGATCTTGGGCTATCAATAGCCTCTCCCGAATAGAGCGTATGAGCGAGGTAGCTTCTTCGACTTCCTTTTTCCCACTCAGCTTAGATTCGCCTGCTTCTGCCCAAGCTAACGGTGTACGGCATTTACGACCATACAACGCCTCAAATGGTGCCATACCAATACTCGCTTGGTAGCTATTATTATAGGCAAATTCGACAAGAAATATATAATCTTCCCATCTCTTACCAAAGTCTAGGGCGCACATGCGGAGCATGTCCTCCATCGTCCTGTTGGTTCTTTCAGTCTGACCATCCGTTTGGGGATGAAAGGCCGTACCAAACGCCAATTTTGTACCCAACATTTGATGAACGAGCCGCCAATCATTCGATGTGAACCGCCCATCACGGTCACTAACGATGCTCCGAGGAACACCGTGCAGTCGAACAACCTGCTCCACATAAAGCTTGGCCAAGGTTTCCACTAAATCGTCTCTTCTGTTTGGAAGGAAGTGCGCCACTTTTGTCAACCGGTCCACAATCACCCAGATTGAATCATGACCGCGTTGAGATCTCGGTAACCCGTGCACGAAATCCATCGAAATGTCATCGAACTTCCACTCCGGAATAGGTAACGACTTCAGGAAACCTCCAGGCTTCTGGCATTCTGCTTTCACTAACGCACAGGTATTGCATTCAGCCACATAACGTGCGACATCTTTCTTTAGTCCGGGCCACCAGAACAGCTTTTTCAGATCTCTGTACATCTTTGTGCTCCCTGGGTGAACTGAGTACTTTGCAAAGTGAGCTTCGTACATCAGCTCTTCCCTCAATTTACCCACACTCGGGACGCACACTCGACCATTTCTTCGTAACAAACCGTTATCCCAAGAGAATTGGTCATCCGGCCCATCTTTTGCATAGCGCTGGAGACTTTCATCAAGCTCCGTTGCTCGCCGAACTCTGTCCGTAAGGTCATATTGCACCTCCGTCCAGTTCAAGCATGCATCGGTTGACGAACCCTTGTCAACACACGATATCTCCAATGCTTCCAATTCCTGGATCAAACGCTGATCGTGCCTCTGCAACCAGCTTGCCCGTACCGGAGTCTGCCGACTCAAAGCATCAGCGACCACATTTCCCTTCCCGGGAGTATAGTGAATCTCGAAGGTGTAGTCCCCGAGGAACTCCATCCATCTTCGTTGTCGCATATTCAGATCCTTCTGATCCAACAAATACTTTAGGCTTTTATGATCTGTATAGATATCCACTTTAACGCCATATAGATAGTGCCGCCACAACTTGAGCGCAAAGATTACCGCCGCCAACTCCAAATCATGGATGGGGTAATTCCGCTCATGCACTTTCAACTGGCGCGAGCCATAAGCAATCACTTTACCAAACTGCAGAAGAACGCAGCCTAAGCCGCTCCCGGAAGCATCACTATAGATCTCATACCCATCGGTACCACACGGCGATGTCAACACAGGCGCCGTGGTCAAACGACTCTTCAATTCTTCAAAAGCTCGCGCGCACTCCGGCGTCCAAATGAACTTTTGATCTTTCCTCGTCAGCGTGGTCAGAGGTAAAGCAATCCGTGAGAAGTTTTCCACAAACCGTCTATAGTAGCCCGCAAGTCCAAGGAAGCTCCTGACCTCGGCCACTAAAGACATCACTGGCCAATCTCGAATGGCACTTATCTTCAACGGATCCACCGCGATACCTTCTCCACTTACCACATGGCCTAAAAAGGCTACTGAAGAGAGCCAGAACTCACACTTTGAGAACTTGGCATAAAGCTTATTCCTCCGCAGGGTATGCAAAACCAACCGCAAATAGTTTGCATGATCCTCTTCCGACTGAGAGTATACTAAGATGTCATCGATAAACACAATGACGAACAAATCCAAGTACTCTCGGAACGTTCGATGCATTAGGTCCATAAATACCGAAGGCGCATTACATAGGCCAAACGGCATTACCGTGAACTCATAATGACCGTAGCGTGTTCCAAACGCCGTTTTGGGAATGTCACCTTCCCGAATCCTTAGCTGATAATATCCCGATTTCAAATCCAACTTGGAATAGACCGTTGATCCCGCCAGCTGATCAAAGAGGTCATCAATCCGTGGGATCGGATATTTGTTTTTCTCCGTCAGCTTATTCAACTCGCGGTAGTCAATACATAACCGCAAACTACCGTCTTTCTTTTTCACAAATAGAACAGGCGCGCTCCAAGGTGACATACTTGGGCGTATATATCCCTGCTCCAACAACTCTTGCAATTGGACTTTCAACTCAGCCATATCTTTTGGCGCGACGCGATATGGAGAGCGGGCCACAGGTTTCGCACCTGGCACCAACTCAATAGAGAAGTCAATCTCCCGCTGGGGTGGTAACCCAGGAAGATCTTTAGGAAACACGTCGGCAAACTCTGACACAACTAGTACTTCACCGACACTGGCCTTTGGCTCAATAGCCTGAATTAGCGTGAAGAATAACTCCGCGCCCTTCCGAACAGCATTGACGACTTGGAGTGCAGACAACAGAGTCCCGCCAACTCCTCGCATACCAGCGAACTTCGTCACAAATCCGGTATTCTGGCCCAGTGTAATCTCCTTGGAGTTGCAATCAATAAAGGCACGCTGCTCCGAGAGCCAGTCCATACCAAAGATCACATCAAACTCCGATAACGGTAGCACAGCTGCACTCAGACCGAAATCCCGACTTCCTATTTGCACATCCACCTCGCAAGTCCTATCCGCAAGCATCACACAGCCATTCGGCAATAGCACCCTTGTACTATCCACCGTCACATGACTCGGTACCCCAATTCGAGATACGAAATCCTCAGACAGAAAAGAATGCGAAGCACCCGTATCAAACAGGGCTCTCGCCAAATTATTCCGAATCAGGACAAAGCCTGCAGCACACACACATGTACAAGCTATACATAACCAAAAACAATAGCACATAAGCAAGTAAGCTAATTCAACTCGTACCTGTGACGACGTCACTTTGCTTAATCGCTTCCTGTTGGCCAAGCTGATAAATTCGGGGCTGTGCCTGAGACGCAGAGGAATCAACCACCGCTTTGCCCTTCTCAGCATAAGACGCACCCATCTTCTTGTCCCCTTTGGGCTGAACAACCCGACAGTCACGAGCTATATGCCCCACCCGGCCACAGTTATAGCATGTACGAGAATCCGGCCTTGATGTCGCTCCCGACACAACGGTCGTAGTCACTTGCCCAGATGGCTTGGACCTCTTGCCCCCTTTCTTCTGGTAAAACGACTTGCTCGGGCGAGGTGCTTGAAACTCTGGCTTCGACGCAACCAAGCCCTTGTTCCCTTGCACCCGCCGCATATCCTTCTCCAACGCACACGCAGTATCAACCAACGCCTGAAACCCTTGGTTCACTGAACTCGAAAGCAGGAATCGCAACTCATCCCGCAATCCTTCATAGAACCGATTCGTTTTCCTTTGGTCATCCGCGAAGATTGTACCCGCATACTGTCCCAACCTGGTAAACTCATGCAAGTAGATATCCACACTATCTTCCCCTTGCTTTAACCGTTGGAACTCATTTTCCATAGCAATGCGTTGCGCTGCTGGGACATGTTTTGCCAGAAATATTCGAGAGAACTCCTCAATCGACACTTGCGTTAATTGCCTGCCCGCCAAATGGTGTACCTCAACCTCGTCCCACCACAACCGCGCCTCTCCTTCAAGCATGAAGGTGGCCAAGGTGACCTTGAGAGTTTCCTCCGCCCTGATCGCTGTCATTATCCGCTTGACACGCGATAACCAATCCTCTGCCTGCGTTGGGGATCCCATTCCCGTAAACGTAGGCGGACCGAAGCTCATAAATTGCTTCAACTGTCGGTCAGCTGCTCGTGGATCTACAGCCTCAACTGGCTCGGGTCGTACCACAACACGAACTGGGTCCACTGCCGGCTGCGCTTGCCCGGTCGGCTGAATCATGGCAAATAGAGCCTCAGCAACTAATCGAACAGTTTCCGCAGATGGAGGAGGTGTTGGCACCTCAGCTGGTGCCGCACTCTCATCAGAGCGCTGGGGCTCAGACTGCCCAGCACCACTACGCGTCACCTATAGGTGGACAAGACACACATTAGCGAACGTATGCAAGCAAGACAACATAAAAAGGAACGCACAGATTCCTCAAACAAGATCTTGTACATTCCTTAATGGACATTCCAGAGTTCATTAGCGTTACAGCAGGTCGCACAAACACGTGCTCGCCACCCCACAAAAGAATTCGACCACGAATTCGAAAGAGGAAGACCGACAAAAGCTGATACCAAAATGTAACGACCCCATCCGTTAAATGACGTATAGTAGAAGGTCCGGCCGGGGCCCCACACTATATGCCATAAACAGACGGTGAGGTCACAGGATAATACCAAACCAAACACGAATCCTACCTCAGAGCATTCTAGCGGAAGCTTTAAGTTAAAATTTGAACTCTAACCAGGAATGTCCAATATATAAACCACCTTTATATATCACCACGGAATGTACACAAAAACATAGAGTTTGGCCTTAAGGCCTTACAGTTCCTCTTTCCATACAACATGGATTACAAACCTCGGCGCGTAGGCCGGCCATACATGAGGAAAACAAAATAAACAAAACCATTTGCTTAACCTTCAAGGGCTAGCCGCAGCAGCAGCAGCAACAGCAGTAGGGCTTCAGCCCTTCACCTACCACTTGGCTCTCCAGCACCTGCACGGGAAACAATCCACCCAACCGGTGGCAAACAATGCAACGGTCAGCATTCAGCTGACCCAATTATAACAATCTTACCCCTTTCTCGGGGCATGAGCATTCTTTCCCTGCAAAGCATGGCATCATCATATAGCAACTATGTGCGCGCAGGCACATTCAAGCCATCACAACTATCGACCACACGGCCCGACAGTCCGTGCACTCAGGGCACATTCTTGGTGTACCGGAATACCAGGGTCAACACCACCGTCTACATGGTATTTGAGCATTCTAGTCTTTCCGGCGCGCGGGCCTAAGACTCTCATTAGGCGCTCCAACAAAACCTATAACCAGGCTTCCAAGTCGGACGGACCTAACGCAGGTACGGATCAGCCACCCCCCGTTGCTCAAGTCGCCGTGCCACCTCGAATACGGAAGTATCCATGGATATTTATAGGCGCGGGTCGGTTTCACCTTTCCTGTTCGGCAATCTGCCTTTTCATCGAGTTGCAGCCCAATGGCTCAACCGCTCATAAAGTGGCAACGCACGGCCACAAGAGTTGCATCCAACCCTCTTCATTTCCTGGACATCATCCAGTACTTCTGATGAGTCCTCTTTATATACCTATTTTTGGACTCATCTAGGCTTATTTTCTTGTCTTTGCACACCGTTTAGCGTCATTTGCACTCCTTTTGGTTCGCTACGGTTTTCCACGTCTTGTGCACTCTTTTAGCCTATTTCTGTGTGTGTGTGTATTTTCCCTTTTTGCTTGCATATTATTTATGTCTGTGACTGCCATGATCGACATCCCGTCCAGTTTTCCTGCAGGTTCTGGGATCGTGTGGGCGTCCGGCATCGAACTTTCCCCATTTTTGGCAAAGGAGTCAATGGTCGTGCGTTTTTACCCACGCACGACCATCGACCTCTTTGGCGCACGATCATCGGTCGTGCGCAGCCATGACCTCTCCTGTGAAAGTTCTGTCCCGGCATATCGCACGATCACCAGCCATACCGCGCACGATCACTGCTCGTGCGCTGCCGGTCGTGCGCAGTCATTATATCTTTTTCCACTTTTCTACCTCCATATCGCACGATCACTGACTATATCGCGCACGACCACTGGTCGTGCGCCGGTGATCGTGCGCGCTGTTTAAATCTGTTTTCTATAAATAGCGCAGGTCCGCCCTAATTTAGATCAATCGGGGATCACGCGATTTTTCCGCCGTTTCTCGTCCCGAACGAGGGTTTCCGCCGTCTTCCTCCATCTCCCACCTTAGGGAGGGTCTCCGGGCAAGCTTACAACGCCAAATCAACGCCGGAGCATCCTCTCGGCCTCCTCCTTCATCCTCAAGCTTCAAGCGGAGTTTTGACCGAGCTTTCTCCATCAAGCAAGGAAGGGCCGGAGCCGCAATCTACGGATCATTTCAACGAAGAAGACGGGTCCATTGGGAGTGAGTGACAGCCTCCTCTACCCCGGACGCAGTTGAGGACCGAGCTTGGACTCGGATTGACAACCCGGGATTCCAACCGTGAACCCTCAACAAGGCTTCGGATTCGGTCGATTCGCACACCTCTTCCTCTTGTTGTTGTTAGCTTAGTTATTCTCTTTGTATTGATGAAGAATCTTTATTGTAATTAACGCTTGTGCTAAATCATGTCTTTGTGATTTGTATTTTCGTTATTTATTGTTTGAGGTGCGCCTTATTATTCCACCATCCATCCGCCCTTGCCGCACTAGCAATTGCTAGTGGCGTGCGTTGCGAAGAGGTGCTCACGACCCTCATTCCGCCATTCTCACCACCTCATCCGCTAGCCTACTCTTCCATCCGCCTAGCGATTCGGTGCATAGCGGCCCGTGTAGTTTCCATCCCGCCTGGCGAAGCAGTGCATAGCGGCCTGCATAGTAGGATTTCCGCCGTTCTCTCCACCTCATCCGCTAGCCTACTCTTCCATCCGCCAAGCGATTCGGTGCATAGCGGCCCGTGTAGTTTCCATCCCGCCTGGCGAAGCATCGCATAGCGGCGTTGCATAGGAGTAGCTTGTAGATTTTACTTTCTGTTTCCGCAACAACCAAAACCCCCCCCTTTTAGATCCGCCCCGAGGACTTCAATCTCAAGTCCGCCTCGACATTAACTCATCCCTTACTGTGTTCCTCAAGAGACCGACACTCGGGGATTTATTCCCAAACTTTATTACTTGTGCGACCGGTGCGCTTGCCGTTTTCCACGCATCAAGTTTTTGGCGCCGTTGCCGGGGAATGCAACTGTTGAACGATTATGATTTCTGGAAGTATTGGTATAAGAGTTAGTGTTTTTTTTTTATTTTCGCTTCTTTGTTTTGTTGCTTCAGTGGATGCAGGGACGTGCTGCAAGAGATCTCGTTGCTTACGATCCCGAAATCGAGCGAACTCTTCGTGCGCAAAGGCGTGCCGCTGCAATTGATCCAATCACAATGGGAGACCAGTTGAACCATGACAACGGAGTCCGTGTTGGAGGGAACCTCCCTGATAACCGTAACGGGGATGAGAATGAGGTGCAACCGCCGCATGTCCGAACCATGAGGGATTACACTACCCCCACTGTTGGGAGCATTTACCCTGGGTTTGGACCGGCGATCGCAAACCAACAGTTCGAGATCAAACCGGCAATTCTTAACATCATCCGGAACAACGCACAGTTCTCTGGACTGGCTACTGAGGATGCCCATCTACACTTGGCAGACTTCTCAGAAATCTGTGCCACCTTCCGCTATGCTGGGATCGCCGATGACACGGTCAAGCTCCGTCTGTTTCCCTTCTCTCTACGTGACAAAGCCAAGTCATGGCTTCATTCCCTTCCTCCTGGAACCGCCACAACATGGGATGCTCTCACCACGAAGTTCTTAGCCAAATTTCATCCAGTCGACCGTATTGTGAGCATGCGACGTGCCATCGCCAATTTCAGGCAAAACGACCAAGAAAGCTTAGCGGAGGTGTGGGAGCGCTTTAATGAATTGCTGCGGAAGTGCCCAAATCACGGTTTCCAAACGTGGAATCTCGTGGAGAGCTTCTACTTCTCCATCGAGCCTCAGCACCGCGCCATGATTGATGCCGCCTCTGGTGGAACAATTATGAACCTTGCTCCTGAGGATGCTTTGAGAGTTCTGCAGGACACCGCCACGCACAGCGCCTTCTGGACCGCAGGAAGGAATACCCCCCGTGGGACAAGTGGAATCTTTGCTGTGGAAGCATCAAGGCCCGCTGCTGCTGCTCCGGTGTTGGCCATCTCATGTCAAGGATGCGGAGGATCCGATCATCACAGCTTCGAGTGCCCTGGACCGGAGGTAACATATGATCCCGCCTTATCTAATGAAACAGTTAATTTTATTGCTAATCAAAACAGGGGTGCGCCGTATGGAAATGTGTATAATCCGGGTGCGAGAAATCACCCGAACTTTTCGTGGAATCAAAACGCGCCAGGCCAACGATGGCAACCGGGGCAGCATCAAAATGATGCCGCCGCCTCCGGAAGCCAACCGCGGCCGCCACACCCGAATTACACCCAAGGCCCTCCCGCTGTGAAAACCAACTCTTTGGCTGAAATGTTTGAGAAATTTGTTGAAGTGTCCCATACTAATATGACTAACCAAGCCGCTTCTATGCGTAAGCTTGAGGCGCAGTTGGGCCAATTGGCTCAAATGGTCTCCGAGCGTACTCACGGCACCCTCCCAAGCAACACAGAAAGAAATCCCCATGAACAAGGGAAAAGCTTGGGAGAGGAAAGGCTAGGGAACAACAACGAACTCGTGATTAATTGTATGATCAATGATGTGAAAACGACCGCACTTTGTGATTCCGGAGCATCGAGCAACATCCTCACTCTGCAGGATGTTGAGAAGATGCAATTACAAATTAACGCCGATGACCGGAAGTCACTCATTTTAGCTAATGGAGATGTAGTTGCTACCGAAGGCGGTGTGAGGAAAGTTGAGATCGAGGTGAATGGAAAACATTTTACTACTGATTTTCAGGTTATGGGACCTAAAGAAAACGACTCCATTCCAATACTTGGGGTCCCATTCCTGACGGCCAGTGGCGCATCCTTGGATTTTTCCAAAGGATGTGTCATCTGGCCGACCGATGCGTCCGCCATCGATGATATTTCCGCATACCCCTCCAACATTCAAAAAATTGTTTTGCTAAGAAATGCAGGATCCAAGGAAAATTTGGGACTTCAAGTTTTGAACGCCGCCCGTTTGGACGAAATGATCAAGGAAGCACCTCCCGAGAAGACCGATGTAGAGCAAGTGGTAGTGACCGTGAAGGAGATCGAGTCAGTGGAAGACACGGCGATTGTTCCATGTCCCCCAAAAGCGACTGAAGACAATGACATTAGTAGTTTTATTCGGGAGAAATCCCTGAACAATTCAGTTTGTAATAATTCTAATGACTGTGTTAGGCGTAATGTTGCTTGGGCCGATCCGGTCGCCGTCGCGGTGCCGGACATGACGCCATTGATTTCAAAATCTGCGAAAACTGTGGAAAAATCTGCGTGGAAGTCTCCCACGGTGGAGAAGATGAAGGAGGCTAAGCGCCTACGCGATAAGCGTTATTCCACCTTCCGGCGCGAGGAAGCGTATAAGCTGAGCAAGGGGAAATCCCTCCTCATGATTCCATGAAAAATTCTGCTCCCCCCTCGCACTCCACCGGAGAGACTCGCCCCAAATCGGCGCCGAGTTGATTGCTTTTTCGTCGCTCTGCTTAGACATTATTCTGTGTTTTATATTCTTGCACTTTTATTTTCTTTTTCTGCACGAACATTATTTATAAACTGCTAAAACAGGTATTTGGTCCACCTTAAGGACGGTAAACAAAAGGGCTATCCGGGAGACAACCCATGCTCGGACCATTCGGTCCCCTTTCTTTTTTCTAATTTTCTATTTTTGTATTTTCTTGTCTTTGGCCCAAATCGCAGGTTCAGCTTCTCTTTGGTGCGGCGCAGCAACTCCATCAACTCATAACGCCATCTTCCGGTATGCTCCCTCTGCGGAGCATAGGTACACTCTTCCCTGTAGACTTTATTCTAGTGCTATTTTGCATGTTGATCTTGTTTTCATTTAAGTTTGGGGGGAAGAGCCGCCTATGCACTCACGAGCACATTTCATTCGCACACCGGTAGATTTATTTATGCTTCATGTTTGTAGACTCCTGCTGTGCGCACACATCTGCACCCACATGAGCGCGCACTCTTACCACGCGCGCGGCTCGGGTTGAGTACTTATGTTGTGTAAGTTTTAAGATTGTGGTGCTGACATAGGATTTTGTCGTACAGTAGTTCGAAACTCGTGCAGTGCTCCTAATCGAGTGCTCACGTTGTGTAGGAATTGTATAGAGCTAGTTTCTTCTCATGTTTGCATTTTATATTTTTTTTTTCTATATTCGTAAATACTGTCTGTCCTACTCAACTTCTGAACCCGGAGTGATCTCGCGGTAGTGTAGGCATGTGTGTAAGCGTCGCTGGCTTTGTTTTGCTCGAGTCGGGAGGACGGATCACTTTTCTCGGTGGCTAAGAACTTGCCCCAAGCGACTTTCGAAGCATTGGTGCCCGGTTAGTCGAGCGTGAGCGTGACGTAGGCCATCATTTTGGCCCGGTTGATCCTTGCCCCCGTCCTAACATAGCCCTCGCTAGCCCCGTTGAGCCTACCTTTCCTTTTGATCAGCTCCACATGCAAGTCACCAAAGCCTCAAGCCACTCCTAGTCGCACACCCGCGTTGAGCTCTTGTTTCGTTAATTTCTCGTTGGGTTGTTGTGATGGGCGGATTTTGTGAACGTGTGGATATGCCGCAAAGTTTATAAATGCTGAATTATTGAGAAAAGAAAAGAGAAAAGAAAAATGTGACAAAGAAAAGAAAAGAGAAAAGAAAAAGTATAAATGAAAAAAATCTGAAATTGAGAAATTTGTTTTATGGTAGGCGGTGCACCCACTCATGTTGTAAAAGCTAAGTTTGGGGGTGTGGTGCACTCGCATTCATGTTGTTAGCGAGAATTCTGATGTGTGCGAGCTCCGTTGGGTTGTGCGTAGCCTTCGTCTTTATCTTGTCCATCCATACCTACATCTACACCCAAGCCCCACTCTTCACCTCAAGTCCTACGGATTCACGCTCGAGTCAAACCCGCATCGTGGAGAAAGTGCGAACGGGCAAGCATATGGCCCCCGACATTGGTGGATTCCTTTGGAGGTGATCATGAGCCCCGGTCTTTGGCAATACCTCGCCATCCGACTTGCCTACTTTCTGCCTTCCCATGACCGTGCGATTCTCCGGAATTCATTCTTTGAGTAGTGACAGTATCTATTTACGTTTTTCGAAAATTATAAATTGCATTGCATGATTAGAAACTCTTTCTATTATATTTTTTACGCATGTGAGCTTCTCGATTTCTCGTCCTACTGTAGGTTGTAATTACTACGTCAGCTAGCCGTTTTAGAGCCCACAACGTGATTATTTGCCCGGGACGTGCAAATGGTTAAGTTTGGGGGTGTGATGAGTCCCTATTTTATACTATATTTTGGACTCATCTAGGCCTATTTCCATGTCTTTGCACACCGTTTAGCGCCATTTGCACTCCTTTTGGTTCGCTACGGTTTTCCACGCCCTGTGCACCTTTTTTGCCCATTTCCGTGCTTGCGTGCATTTACTTTCTTGCTATGTTTATCACTGTTCGCTGTGGCTGCCGCGATCGATGCCCCGTGCAGTTTTCCTGCAGGTTTGGGGATCGTGAGGGCATTCGGGATAGGCGTTTCACTATTTTTGGCAAAGGAGTCAGTGGTCGTGCGTTTTTGCCCACGCACGACCATCGACCTCCTGGCGCACGATCACTGATCGTGCGCAGCCCGGTCTCATTTGTGAAACTCTGTCTTGAACCTTCCGCACGATCACTGCCATACCGCGCACGACCACTGCTCGTGCGCCGCCGATCGTGCGCAGTCATATCCATTTTGCAAAAGTCTGTCTGGCTATTTCCGCACGATCATCAGCCTTGCCTCGCACGATCACTGATCGTGCGCTGCTGATCGTGCGCGACTACTGATTTTCTGATGCAGGTCTGCAGGTTGCTCACGCACGGGCGCTGACCTTGGTCGCGCACGACCACTGGTCGTGCGCCAGTGGTCGTGCGCGCTATTTATTCTGCAAGCTATAAATACGCTGTTCCGCGAATTAGGGCAGGACAATCGTTACGGAACCTTCGCCATTCCGCCGTTTTCGCCCTCCAGCAGTCCCATTCACCTCCACCTCCATTCCTACCAACGGGAGGACTTTCTCCCGTGATTCCGAAGCATCCCTCATCCTCCGGCGATCCTCCGGCCATTAAAGCTCTTCTCCAAGTTCTTCACCGAGGAAGACGACGAAGCTTGCCTCAAGAACGGACTTAAAGGCCACCGAAGTGACAGCTCGGCGGTACCGGAAGCCCTCCACGGACTGCGCTTGGAAGCGGTTTGACAACCCGCACCTCCGGCCAACACCCGCGAAGGATCTTCACTCTTGTGGTTTAGCTTTCTCCAACCTTTCTTGTTGTATGGTTTATGTATGCATGTGTGAACGGATTAATCTCTTTTGTAATGAAATGTTTATGCTTTCATCTTGCTTGTGAGATTCGTTGTTAATGCGCTTCGCTCTCTTTCGTTCACTCCACGCCTTTGCTTCACTTCATTTCACTTCACATCACACACTTCACTCACTAGCTTACCGCCCACTCGCCCACCGAAGTACGGCATCGCGGCCGCTACATCCATCTCGCCTTGCGAAGCGGTGATTGCGACCCGCAAAGCTCTCGTTAGTGTAATCGGTCGTAAGACCACCAACCAAAGCCCCTTTCTTTTTCTGTTTATTTCATTTAACTCTCATAACGATAGTTTCAGAGTCTAAATCGTTCGACGCCAATTGCATTCCTCAAGAGACCGACATCCGGGGATTCATTCCCAACTTTATTACTTGAGCGACCGGTACGCTTGCCGTATTTTACGCGCATCAACTTCCTGCTGCACCAAGCAACAGGTAGGCACAAGGCAACACAAGCCATAATCACGGAGCCTTCTCCGATATGCAAACAAGCATCACCAATCCAGACCATGTCCAGATGGGCTTCACACAGCATGCCTAGAGCCGTACTCCAATTCCGGCCTCTAACAAGGGGGACTTCACATATCTACCCCAAGGGACACCACAACCCACCGCACACTCGCGGGGAAGGGTTTTCCCTATGCAATGCAGAAAAGAAGGACTTCACATGTCCAAGGAGGGAGATCGTTACCCTTATCGATCTCTTCGGAGCCATCGAAAACTAGCCGGTGAGAAAGAACCGCAGCAGCCTTGCCTTCACAACACCGGCTTCGGATCACGAATCGGACCACGGGAACTCCGCCGGTGGCTTGATCTCCTCCTCCTTCTTCTTCCTCCTCTCTCTTTCTCTCTTCCTTAAGCAAAATGAAGAATGACTTCTTCATCAGCCTTCACGGATTAAATCCAGCCAGGAAATCACCTGAGCCCTTGGCTCAAAAGAGAGAAATCTGAACGGCCACGATTTGCCCAAAAACTCAATTTTTTGGCTGACACGGCCTGTGACACGCCCGTGTCACAGGCCGTGTACCCTTAAGCGGCACACGCGGTATTCGAACCGACTGAGATTTACCAGAACATGGGTCTCGACACGCCCGTGTCGAACCTGACACGCCCGTGTCATTCCTGAGACACGCCCGTGTCATTCCTGCCTCATCGAGCTGCAATCAGTATACGGGTAGGCACACAGTATCGGACACGCCCGTGTCCGACCTGACATGCCCGTGTTCACGGCTTGGTTCAAGGCCGTGTACTTCTCTGACTCGAACAGGCCATTTTCAAAATTTAATTCGGACACGCCCTGGGACACGCCCGTGTCCATGGCCGTGTCCCAGGCTCGACGATCGTCGACTATCGATCGTCGACTAACCTGAACACGCCCTGGGACACGCCCGTGTCCCAGGCCGTGTACCCCCGACACGCCCTGGGACACGCCCGTGTCCCAGGGCGTGTCAAACAACCTGCACCTCAAATTAGTTTGAAAACTCATTTTGAGATTTCTGGGGTGTTACACTCCGCAAGCTATTCGTTATATACACGGAGTCTTCTCCGGTTCGCAGCATCACCAATCTAGACTACCCGTCCAGATGAGCTTCACACAACATGCCTATTCTGTACTATACACTTCCAGATCTAAATGCAGACTCGACCACTGGAATCGTTTATGCTTTCCACCTCTTAGTGGAGGATCCCATGCACATGCATAAAGTAGGACTTCACTTGTCCAAGAAGGAGATCGTTACTCTTGATGATTTCTTCAGAGCCATAGAGAAACTAGCCGGATGGAAATCACCACGACTGCCTTGCCTCCACAATGCTGGCCTCGGATCTCGAGTCGGACTGTTAACGCTCCTTCGGCATCCGAATCACTTCTCCTTCTTCCTCCTCCAAGCTCTCCCTTCTCTCTTCTTAGAAAGAGAATGGCCAAGGCAAAAGCATGAGAAATACCTCTCAATCCATGGTCTTATCACTGCCGGGAGAAGCTTGGACCACATGATCCAAATAGAAGGAGATGAACGGCCTTGATCTGCCCCCAATAACTATTTTTGGGCTGACACGACCTGTGACATGCCCGTTTCACAGGCCGTGTTCCCTAAGCGGCTAGGGAACCGACTCAATCCAGACCAGGACACAGGATAAGACACGCTCGTGTCAATCACCTGACATGCCTGTGTCACAAGGTACACGCCTATTTTGATGGGCGTGTCCCTTTATTGACACAGGACCAACTCCCCCGAGAAGGACACGGCTAAGGCACACGCCCGTGTCCTTAGCCGTGTACCAAACACGCCCCTGTGACACGCCCGTGTTACAGGCCATGTTCTACACTCAACGCCACTCAACGCCGCCTGGTTACCAACCCGACCATGACACAGCCTGGGACACGCCCATGTCCTTGGACGTGTCGCCTCTCGATGACCGTCGACTGCGCTGTGTCGAGACCTCGTGACACATATAGTGAAGGACACGCCCTGAGACACGCCCGTGTCCCAGGCCGTGTGCCTCACTCGAGTCACACTCGATACCCACTCGAGTCCTACTCGAGACCCACTCAAGTAACCAAAGCTGGACACGCCCTGGGATATGCCTGTGTCCCAGGCCGTGTCACCTAGCCTGAACTCCAAATTAGGATTTTGGGTATTACACCATGTACCTCAAACGATGCTAAAACCGTCGCATCCCGAACAGGACACGACCATGTGACACGCCCGTGTCATAGACCGTGTGCCAGACATGCCCTGGGACACGCCCGTGTCCCAGGCCGTGTAACTTACTCGACACAGCCCGACTAACAGCCTTAGCAGGACACGACCCTGGACACGCCCATGTCTCAAGCCGTGTTCTTGACCTCCAAGGATCGTCGACTGCATTTCGTCGACCACGCGGAAAATCGTCAAACTCGTAACAGGACACAACCATGGACACGCCCGTGTCCTAGGCCGTGTGACCCTTATCAGGCCCCAGATTGGCCTTAAGATGCTACCAGATCATTTCCGAGATTTGGGGCATTACAATTCTCTCCCTCTTAAAAGAATTTAGTCCCGAAATTATGGAATAGAAAGTATGTTGTATCCCTAGTTAGATTTGTGCTAGGTTCACTAAATTAGGATATGACCCAACATGTATAGATCAGGGTCATGACTATGTCTTAGAGTCTAGGTCAAGTCCTTAGAATCAACAGTACAAAGGACTAGCCTCCAACACTGCCAAAGACTCAAGAATTAGAGAATTCAAGTTTTGGAAAAAGGAGATCTACGTTCGTCGATCTCCGATCGATGATTGTCATGCTCAGCTCGACTAACTCAGAGACAATTCTCTGAGCTGAGCTCGACGAACTTAGATCTCAGCTCGACGATCTCAGACTTCAGCTCGACGAACTTGATGCACAAAAGAAGAAAGTTATCAAGCAGCATTCAGAGTTCGATGATCTTGGATCTCAGCTCGACGAACAACTATTCTCACCTCGACGAAAGCCATTCTCAGGTCGACAAACTCAGAGCACAGAATCTGCCAGTTTATGCAGTGCAGTTGTTCGCTTATCTCTGGTCGAAGAAAACTGTAAGACATATTATTATTTATTCTTTCTTTTTTGTCTCCTTATTTTATATCTATTATAGGCTGTTAATTCCTTGGATAATCAATGCTCCTATATCCTTTGAATCGAGCCGTTACTGGAAACATTGATTGCAAATATCCTCCATGAAATTAATTGCTAATATCTCGGGACAAACATAGAATAGAATATATGACAGCATACTTGCCGTTTTCATTTTTCGAGATTTCGGCTAAGCATTAATTGCAGGTTTTTGAATTCGACCTTGAGGCAGCTATAGAGCATATAATCTCTCAGCCATAAAAAAGCAAGACACACAAAAACCTTTCAGAATACAGAATTTTTTTTACAAGTGCAGTGCATACAGCTCTCTGAAGAAAAATCAACTGCTCTCAAAAGAAGAAGAAAGAACAACAATCACTATCAAGAGTCTTTCTTCTCCTTCTTTGTTTTCTGGGATCTCAAGTGACAAAAATATTCAAATCAGTCAAAGGATCTCAGAAAGTAGATCTTACAGGAGAAGACCTACTCACCCTTTGCAAAGCTTCCACTCCTGAACCATTCAAGATCTTAGGGGGAGCTTTGACAACAACACAGAATCCACAAAGTCTTCTCATTTTGATTTGAGAAAAGAAGACTTCAATCAACCTCTCTTCCCCACCTCTATACAGGGTTTTAATTCCCTTCAAAATTATTCTAGTTGCAAGTCTCCTTCCAAAAGACTTGGGTTGGTTTTTGAGCACCTGATCAAAAGCTCATTGGTGGTAGTCACCTGATCAAAACCTATAGTGGATTCCTACCTAGGGTGGTAGAAGAGTGGATGTACCCAAGTTTGGGGAACCACTATAAAATTCTTGTGTTATCTGTGTGGCTGTGATTTTCCTGTATGCTTGTACTGTGATATAATTGCATGTGCTGTGATATATTTTGCTGTGTAGCTTATTCACCCTTTCTCTAATTCACTTGTTGCACTTGTACAATTATACACTTATATCATAGTAACATATTTGATTAAAGACTTGTTATTTCTGCAAAAATCAAAAAGACTTTAAAAACTCTATTCACCCCCCTCTTGAGTTGTTCAGAGCTTACCCTATCTTTCAATTGGTATCAGAGGGTGGTTAATCACATCATATAGGCTCACACCTGGATTAATCAAGATCCTTAGGATAAACTCTGAATATGTCTTACTAGTTTCTCAGTTTAAATTTTCTTTTCTGATATCATGACACAAAATAAGGATTATGCCAGCACCAGACCTCCAGTTTGCAACTTGCAAAAGTTTAGAATCTGGAAGGCAAGAATCAAACTTTATATGTGTAACGACCCTGGCGTGTACGTAACAGCGTTACGGCTCCGCTCTCCAGGCATCGCTACCGGGCTGCAGCCCAAGCACCCCAACCCCTCTCCCTCCACAGGCGGGTTGTTGGTGGCCACAGCCTCCCTTTGATGAGCGAACTCGACAGTTAAGTTGGGCCGTACGGGGACTTCCCAGAAGGTCACCCATCCTAGTACTACTCTCGCCCAAGCACGCTTAACAATGGAGTTCTTTCAACCTTCATCACCAATTGAGCTGATTGTAACACCCCAAAAAGACTCAAAAATGGTTTTGAGGTGCAGGTCATTTTACACGGCCTGGGACACGGACGTGTCCCAGGGCGTGTCGGGGGTACACGGCCTGGGACACGGGCGTGTCCCAGGGCGTGTCACTCAAATAAAATGCGTTCTGAGTCAGAAGATTACACGGCCTGGAACCAAGACTTGAACACGGGCGTGTCAGATTGGACACGGGCGTGTCCGATGCCGTGTTCCGACCCGTGTACTGCTGGTTGGGTTTGGAACTCGATAAGGCAGGGGTGACACGGGCGTGTCCCATGATTGACACGGGCGTGTCAGGTTCGACACGGGCGTGTCAATGCCCGTGTTCTGGTAAAGTTCAGTCGGTACGAATACTGCGTGTGCCGCTTAAGGGTACACGGCCTGTGACACGGGCGTGTCACAGGCCGTGTCAGCCAAAAAAGTGAGTTTTTGGGAAAATCATGGCCGTTTATTTTCTCTCTTTGGATCCAAGGGCTCAGGTGATTCCTGGCTGGATTTAAACAGCAGAGGCTGATGAAGAAAGTCATTCTTCATTTGGTTAAGGAAGAGAGAAAGAGAGAGGAGGAGGAAGAAGAAGGAGGAGATCAAGCCACCGGCGGAGCTCCCGTGGTCCGATTCGTGATCCGAGGCCAGCGTTGTGAAGGCAAAGCTGCTGCGGTTCTTTCTCACCCGTTAGTTTCCGATGGCTCCCAAGAGATCGACAAGGGTAACGATCTCCCTTCTTGGACATGTAAAGTCCTTCTTTTCTGCATTGCATAGGGAAAACCCTTCCCCGCGAGTGTGCGGTGGGTTGTGGTGTCCCTTGCGGTAGATATGTGAAGTTCCCCTTGTTAGAGTCCGGAATTGGAGTACGGATCTAGGCATACTGTGTGAAGTCCATCTGGACATGCTAGTCTGGATTGGTGATGCTTGTTTGCATATCGGAGAAGGCTCCGTGATTATGGCTTGTGTTGCCTTGTGCCTACCTGTTGCTTGGTGCAGCAGGAAGTACTGGATGAAGTCCAGGAAATGAAGAGGGTTGGATGCAACTCTTGTGGCCGTGCGTTGCCACTTTATGAGCGGTTGAGCCGTTGGGCTGCAACTCGATGAAAAGGCAGATTGTCGAACAGGAAAGGTGAAACCGACCCGCGCCCATAAATTGCCATGGATACTTCCGTATTCGAGGTGGCACGACGACTTGAGCAATGGGGGGTGGCTGATCCGTACCTGCGTTAGGTCCGTCCGACTTGGAAGCCATGGGTTTTGTTGGAGCGCCTAATGAGAGTCTTAGGCCCGCGCGCCGGAAAGACTAGAATGCTCAAATACCGTGTAGACGGTGGTGTTGACCCTGGTATTCCGGTACACCAAGAATGTGCCCTGAGTGCACGGACTGTCGGGCCGTGTGGCCGATAGTTGTGATGGCTTGAATGTGCCTGCACGCACATAGTTGCTATATGATGATGCCATGCTATGCAGGGAAAGAATGCTAATGCCCCGAGAAAGGGGTAGGATTGTTATAATTGGGTCAGCTGAATGCTGACCGTTGCATTGTTTGCCACCGGTTGGGTGGATTGTCCCTATGCAGGTGCTGGAGAGCCAAGTGGTAAATGAAGGGCTGAAGCCCTACTACTGTTGCTGCTGCTGCTGCGGCTAGCCCTTGAAGGCTAAGCGAATGTTTTTGCTTGTTTTCTTTTACTCATGTATGGCCGGCCTGCGCGCCGAGGTTTGTAAACCATACGGTGTGGAAAGAGGAACTGTAAGGCCTTAAGGCCAAACTCTATGTATTTGTTGTACATTCCGTGGCTATATATATAAAGGTGGTTTATATATTGGACATTCCTGGTTAGAGTTCAAATTACAACTTAAAGCTTCCGCTAGAATGCTCTGAGTTAGGATTCGTGTATGGTTTGGTATTATCCTGTGACCTCACCGTCTGCTTGTGGCATATAGTGTGGGGCCCCCGCCGGACCTTCTACTATACGTCATTTAACGGATGGGGTCGTTACATTTTGGTATCTGCTTCGTTCGGTCTTCCTTTATCGAATTCGTGGTCGAATTCTTTTATGGGGTGGCGAGCGCGTATTTATGCGCCCTGCTGTAACGCTAATGAACTCTGGAATGTCCACTAAGGAATGTACAAAACCTTGTTTGAGGAATCTGCGCGTTCCTTTTTGTGTTGTTTTGCTTGCATACGTTCGCTAATGTGTGTCTTGTCCACCTATAGGTGACGCGTAGTGGTGCTGGGCAGTCTGAGCCCCAGCGCTCTGATGAGAGTGCGGCACCAGCTGAGGTGCCAACACCTCCTCCATCTGCGGAAACTGTTCGCTTAGTTGCTGAGGCTCTATTTGCCATGATTCAGCCGACCGGGCAAGCGCAGCCGGCAGTAGAACCAGTTCGTGTTGTTGTACGACCCGAGCCTGTTGAGGCTGTAGATCCACGAGCAGCTGACCGACAGTTGAAGCAATTTATGAGCTTCAGTCCGCCTACGTTTACGGGAATGGGATCCCCAACGCAGGCAGAGGATTGGTTATCGCGTGTTAAGCGGATAATGACAGCGATCAGGGCGGAGGAAACTCTAAAGGTCACCTTGGCCACCTTCATGCTTGAAGGAGAGGCGCGGTTGTGGTGGGACGAGGTTGAGGTACACCATTTGGCGGGCAGGCAATTAACGCAAGTATCGATTGAGGAGTTCTCTCGAATATTTCTGGCGAAACATGTCCCAGCGGCGCAACGCATTGCTATGGAAAATGAGTTCCAACGGTTAACGCAAGGGGAAGATAGCGTGGATATCTACTTGCATGAGTTTACCAGGTTGGGACGGTATGCGGGAACAATCTTCGCGGATGACCAAAGGAAAACGTGAAAGTGCAGGATAAGATCAATCCTAACTCTAGAGGGGGGTGAATAGAGTTATTTAAAATAATTTTGCAAATAAAAACTTGTGTGCAGAGAAAGTTTGACTTTACTTAGTGTAAGGTGCTATAGCAAATAATCAGAGTAAAAAGAAATTCACAGCACAAAGCAAAACACAAAGAAACAAGCAATCCAGACGACACAAGAAGCTATAGTGGTTCCCCAAATCTGGGTACATCCACTCTTCTATCACCCTTGATAGGAATCCACTTCAAGATGAGTTGATCAGGTGTCTTGATCACCAGAGAGTTTTTGATCAGGTTCTCACAAACCAAAGGAGCTGATTTTGACCAGGTTTCAGCAAAACCAAAAGTAACTTTTGAAGGGAGTTAAAACCCTGTACAAAAAGAAAAAGAAAAAGGGATGAGGTTGTCTTCTCTATCAACAAGCAGAGAGAAGCAAAAGTGGATCTGTAGTTGTTGTCAAAGCTCCCCTGAGATCAAGAAGAAGTTCAGGAAGGAGAGCTCTGCACAAGGGTGACAGGTCTTCAAGGATCTGATTTGCTCCAGCAAGAGATGATCCAAGAAGGTTGGATGGTTGTGTCTGAAGCAATCAGAATTCCTGTGAGTGAGCTTTCAAAAACAATATCACAGAGAGAGCAGCTGAAGTCCTGTATTGTTATATTCTCTGTCTCTCTGTCTATTCTCTGTATATTTGAAAAAAAAATGATTGAATGAATAATATAACTGAGTCTTCTTCTTCCTTTTCTTTGATAGCCGTTGACAGACAGCATTAAATGCTTTCCTTAAATGTCCATGCCTCAAAGGAAATGACAGGCAGACATTCCTTAGAAAATTCCTTGAGCTATGCACCAGATATACTGTAACGGCAAATAAATCTTCAGCATTAATTGTCTGACAGAAGGAATTTGAATTCCTATTCAAAACTGACGGGAGTCTGGAAAGCGTCGAGCTCACAATAAAACGTCGATCTGAGCACGGCACACGTCGGCCAGAGAGTGTTTTCTGTAAGCAGAACTGGGTTCGACGGAACGTCGAGCTGAGGTCGACTCCACGTCGAGCTGAGGTCGACTCTGCGTCGAGCTGAGATCGACTCTGCGTCGAGCAGAGGTCGACTCTGCGTCGAGCAGAGGTCGACTCTACGTCGAGCTGAAGTCGACTCTAACTAGCCTATGTGACCTTTATAACAACAAGGAGGTCACAACACAAAATCCCTATAGAAGTATAGTCATCCTGGTCCAAATAGTAATAGGGTGTTCCAACAATCTCCCCCTATTTGGATTAGGATTACTATTTACATGAATTTAGGGATTCAAAGAAAGATAAAGCAGATACAATACACTACAATACAACCAGTCATGTCAGAATAAAAAGCAGCATATATAACATTATATAGCAGCACAAATGTTCAAATGTCCTGAGTCCAGCATATAGAAAGAATTAAAGCATCTTACTTTACTTTCCCTTTGGGGCTTTGTGTAACGCCCCCGAATTTTTCGTCGATTTATTTAAATCCTTTTTCGGCATTACGTTGACGTTTTCCGTCTCGAGCCGTTGTTAGAGTACCTCGTTAGGTGTTCTTAGAGGTTTAGCCTGTTTGCGGGTTTCCCCAGCTAGCCGGTGTCTGTTTTGGAGACCCGGTTGAGCCTTTCAGGGAATTCTCGTGTTTGGCTTCGGGCGAGGTTAGCTCGAGTTTTGTTCGTCGGAAGTCGTTTTTGACTTCGCCGTTGTTCTCGTAGCCCGGGTATTTAGCTACGGTGCGATTTTGGTCGAAATCCGAAGACGTCGCGTTTTCGCGTCGTTTTGGCGGTAGTTAATTTGTGCGAGTCGTCATTTTTCTATGTGACGGCATGTCTCTTGGCGCATGTGTCGCGTGGCGCGCGACTCGTACGAGCCGGTGTGGTTTATTGTTTGGTGTGCGTGTTGTACGTGTGAGGTTAATAATGTTTGCGTATGCGTGCGCGCGTGTGCGTGCGCGCGGGGTTGAGTATGTTTGCGCGTGCGTGTCGGCGTTCGTGTAGTATGTATACATATATGTATGGGTGTTAGTATGTTTATATTTATGTGTGTTAGTGTGTAATTAAGTTAAATTAGTTAGTTATTATATTAGTATAATTTATATAATTAAGTTTTATAATTAAGTAGTTATTAGGTTAATTACATTAGGTTTTTAATAAATCAAAACCCCCCCCCTTCATTAGAGATTGAAAGCAGCCGGCCCCCTTAAATCAGAAAAAAAAAAAGCCGCAGCTCTCCCTGTACGAGCCCGACCGAGCGGAAACCGCCCTAGCCGGCCCCCTTCCGCCGCCCGCCGCCGGCCGCCCCGGCCCCCTCCTTCCGATCCGAGCCCGGATCCGCGTTCCCCTCGCCGAGGCCTACGAGCCGAGGTATTCTATTCGCCCTTTCCTCCATGATTCCGTTGGATCTCCGTTTTGATTTTTGTTTGGATTTCTTTAGGTTTTCTTGCTCATTTTGTTGATTAGATGATAATCTCATAGGTTTTTGGTATTGCGTGAATTGTTGGGAGCTTTCCGGAATTTTTGGGCGTCCGCCATAGCGCCGTTGTGCTGGCGAAATTTTTCGGTGATACGTGCGAGGCAAGTGCTTCTCCTCTTTTCGCCGTTTGGCCTCCCTTTTGTTCAATTCCTTGTTAATTTCATGTATTCGTGCAAGTTGAAATTGTTAATTGAATTTCTCCTTAACCTAATCCCTATTGGAAACGCGTTAGAAAAATTAGGATTTCTACCCTCCCGCTAGTAGTTTCCGATTTAGGACGGCGTCGCGGTAGGTGTGTAGCGTAGATGTGGGTTAGCGTCGGGTTGAGTTTATGTTAGGCCTAGGTGTAGGTCTAGGGTTTGGGATTTTTCCTAGTTTGCCTAATTGAGGCGTTTAGGTGTAATTGTGCACGCACGGCCTATGGTCGTGCGTCTTTTAATCGTGCGACCCGATGTCGGTGCTCGTACGCTAGGCTTAGAATCGAGTGAGTGTACTCACTCGCTGCGGCGTTGCGTAACCGCAACGATGGATTCCTTAGCGTTGATTTCTCCCCGAGTGTTTTGCTCGCGAATCGAGAGTCCCTTGTCGTCTGTTACCTTTCGAAGGCCGAATCGTGGGTTGTGGTCAGTAGTGGTGGTGGATGGCTCTTTTATGGGTTGTGTGGCGTGATGTAGCCTTGACCACACTCTTTACCTTGACCCGAGTAGTTTTCTGGGCAAGTGAGTGATGGGTCTTTTGTGCCTTCACGTGTCAACCCTTGAGCAATTTGTTGACTCGGAATTAGTGGTTGGGCGATTTGGAACGCTTTCAACCTGATTCCAAGTTTCTTGTTTTTGCTACTGCCGCCTCTCACAGTTTAGGATGTTAGGCGTTTCTTCCGTAGGTGTTGCAGCATTTTGGCATCATGGCCATGTTGACTCTGCAGGTTTTTAGGCAGAGTAGTTGCTGTTTACCCGCACTTGGTGCAGGTTTGTTTTTTTTCGCCCTTCCTTGGGCATTGTTGTTTTACTCTAGTTGTACTCCCTTTACTTCACTTTACCTGTTTCCACCTTACTTTTCTTTTTAGCACTTGCATTCCTTTTTCCTTGCTCTGAGGTGTTCTACTTTTCTGAATGCCTCAGGTTCCGGACAGTAGCCAGTAGGTGGCTTGCTGTGGTGCTGTTGGAGGTTTCTTTTCTGTTGGCTGTTGAGACTCTCTTGAGTCATAGTGAGGTAGTTTTACTGTTTTCTTACAGACATGTGTACTTGCCAGTGGGTTAGTGTCGTATGTGACGCCCCTGGTAGTTTTTACCTTTGCACTAGATATGTTTACTTTTACTGCTACCCTGTTTTGGGGACTTAGTTACTTGCTCTGGGAAGTTTTATGCTAGGTTGCTAGTTACTTTAAAAACTATAAAAGTAAAACTATATTATGTATATAAAGCATGATCAGCATGATTTCTAAAAAGAACTCACTTAGCGTACTTTCTTAATTACGTATAACAAATGATTTTTCTATATATGTATAAATTAAAACTAGAGTTTTGGTTCAGCGTAAGGGTCCTTCGGGATCACTTATGCGCTCATTTAGGATGTGGTCATAAATGAAGTATTTTCCGCTACGTATAAAAAATCAGTTTTGAAACCGTGGACTCTTTGGTCCACTGAGCCGAGGGATACGGCCCATAAATAAATCAAGTTTTTTTTATAATCAATAAAGTCATGATTTGAAAGGATTTGGAGTGTCGCCTGAACGTCGGCAGTTATCCCCCGCTCGACGTGGCATCACAGCGCGTAGATTTTCTCTTACTCTGATTTAATAAATAGTGAGAAAAATGCGGGTTGTGACAGTTGGTATCAGAGGGAGGTTGCTTGACAATTGGTCGGGCAACCTTCGTTTGTTTGTGTTAGATGTTTAGAGTCATATCATACACACACCGACATGTCATCGGCACGTTTTGGCTGAAGCACGAACACTGCACTACACGCATAAGCATAACATGAAGTATACGGGGCATATTATGTATTTTACGATACATAATATGTGGTTGTATATGGATCCACCATAGGGGCAACATGCGAGGGTTATGTATTATGGGGTGCATAACCTCACCGCATGGATGCGACTAGCACGTTTTCTTTTTAGTTGCATGAGAATGTTATGTATTATGGGATGCATAACATTTTCATGTGTACTCCGCCATGGCATGCACTAGGGCCTTTTTAGAATGCATAGCATAATCATGCATAGCATAACATCGCATAAGCACAACGCGCCAAGCTAAAGACGTGCAGGATGACATGTGTACACACATAATTTTTTTTTTGAGTCAAAAAGAATATAAATTCATGCATTCCCGATCTAGGCACAAGAGTCAGTGATGGTGGTGAACCGTCTTAGGCTAAGCATAGCATTTCTTTTATAAATAAATAAAATAAAATCCCAGAGCAAATATAGCAGTAGAAGATCATATTTATGTACATATTGTCTGTACGTGTCTGTTGTTCGTTCTAGTAGTTAAAGTGCGTTCTAATAATTGTGATGTTTGTTTCTTTTAGGATGCCGCCGAAGCGTAGAGTGACGAGGTCGACTCCCCAGTCTGAGGGTGAGTCCTCCGGTGCTCAAAGTGATGCGTTGGTGGAAAGCCTGAGGCAGAGTAACGAGGCCTTATCAAGGCAGGTGGTGGAGTTGCAGGCCTAGATGCAGTCCTTTTTATCCGGAGCGGCGGGTCAGACTCCGGGAGTTCAGGACCCCGCCGTGGGTACAGCTGTTCTAGCCCCTCCTGCCCCCCCTGCTCCTCTCGTGCCTCCAGTGGTGGTGCCCCCCGGGATGGCTTTCATCTCCCAGTTTCAGCGGCTGCGACCTCCTACCTACGATGGTAAGGCGGACTTTATGGTACTGGATGACTGGATGATCACCATGGAGGAGATGTTTCATTACTCCGGGGTGACTGAGGACCAGAAGGTGATGTTAGCCGCCTATCAGCTGAAGGGGCTAGCGAAGAGCTGGTGGATGCGAGAGAAGGAAGGCATGGTGGGAGGATGTACTTGGGCATCCTTCAAAGAGATCCTGATGAGGAAGTTTCTACCGTCAGTAGAGCGAGACAGGCTGATGAATGACTTTATTCATCTGAAGCAGAGGCAGCTCTCCGTCAGCGATTACGAGGTTGAGTTTAGCAAACTCAGTCGTTTTGGTCCTAGCTTGGTGAGCTCCGAGGAGGACAGGGTGAAGCGGTTTCTTGGTGGCCTCAGGAGCGATGTCCAGCAGCTTGCAGTTGCTCACGACGCGGTTACTTATGCGGGAGCAGTTGAGGCCGCTTTGAAGGTAGAGGCTATCGAGAACGGGAAGCAGCGTGGTCAGCAGGCGAGAAACGAGAAGAGGAGGTCAGTTGAGGAAAAGGGTCCCCAGGTTCTTGGTGCTGCTTCTGAGAAGAAGAGCAAGGTAGTGTGCAGTTTCTGTGGCCATCCGGGCCACCCAGCTGAGAGGTGCTTCAAGAGGGCAAGGGTCCAGAAGAAGGAGCATGTGCATGCTATCCAGGGTGCTCCTAGGAGGGATGTTCCTTGTCCTGTCTGCAAGCGACCCGGTCACGAGGCTGCTCAGTGCTGGTCCAGGGATCGTGTTTGCTACCAGTGTGGCCAGAAGGGCCATATTAAGTCGAGGTGCCCTCAGGTTCAGTCCGCTCTGCATGCCGTTCCGCTTCAGGCTTTACCTCCGCCTCAGCCGGTGGACAAGGGTAAAGGGAAGCTGAATGTGGTATCTTCAGCGGAGGCTGAGACTTCGGCGCAGGTCATTTCAGGTAACCCCCCCTCGCTTGACTTTCTCTTTTGTAGCAGTTTTAGTGTTGCTTTTGTTTTGTTAATTGCTTGTGCGTTTAATATTTTGTTTGTGTATAGGGAAATTTAAGGTAAGGAACCGCTGGGCCCGCGTTCTGTTTGACTCAGGTGCTACCCACTCTTTTGTGGCTAGGGCCTTTGTCGAGCGGTGCCAGTGGGTTGTTGATCGTGTTGGTGGTGCCTTTAGCGTCAAGTTCCCCTCGGGTGAATCCGTGATATCAGATCAGGGCATTCTGGACTGCCCTATTTGGTTGGGGGATTTTCTGGCCAAGGCTGATCTGAAGGTTATAGACCTGGAGGATTTCGATGTCATCCTGGGTATGGACTGGCTGTCCCGATATGATGCAGTGATTCAGTGCAGGGGAAAGCGCTTGGATTTCAGGAAGGACAGCGGTCAGCCTGGGAGTGTTTTCGGTGATTCGCGTCGGGACTCTCCGGCGATTTCTGCGGTATGTGCTCAGAGGGTTTTTCCTGCTGGTTGTTTTGCTTGTTTAGTCTCAGTGTTGGGGACTGTTAGCAGTGTGCCGCTGTTGGATGAGATTCCGGTTGCGCGAGAGTTTCCTGACGTGTTTCCTAGCGATCTTCCCGGTCTTCCTCCAGACAGGGATGTGGAGTTCGTGATTGATTTGGAGCCTGGTACGCGTCCGATTGCCAAGGCGCCGTATCGGATGGCCCCGCGAGAGCTGGAGGAGCTTCGTACTCAGCTTGATGAGTTATTGGAGAAGGGCTTCATAAGGCAAAGCTCGTCGCCCTGGGGTGCTCCGGTTCTCTTTGTAAAGAAGAAGGATGGTTCGATGCGCCTTTGTATCGACTATAGAGAGTTGAACAAAGTCACCATCAAGAACAGGTATCCACTGCCCAGAATCGACGATTTATTTGATCAGTTGCGTGGCAGTTCAGTATTTTCGAAGATAGACCTCCGTTCGGGTTACCATCAGCTTAGGATCCGAGAGTCGGATGTTCCACGGACGGCTTTCCGATCGAGGCATGGTCATTTCGAGTTCCTGGTCATGTCTTTTGGGCTGACCAATGCGCCTTCAGCATTTATGGACATGATGAACCGGGTGTTCAAGGACTTTCTGGACAAGTTTGTCGTCGTGTTCATTGACGACGTTTTGATTTATTCTCGGAATGCGGCGGAGCATGATCAACATTTGCGGTTGGTGTTATCCGCCTTGAGGGATCATCAGTTGTACGCCAAGCTGAGCAAGTGCGAGTTCTGGTTGCCTCAGGTTTCCTTCCTGGGTCATGTGGTGAACAAAGATGGTATTTCAGTGGACCCGGAGAAGATCTCAGCAGTGATGGATTGGAGTAGGCCGAGCACACCCAAGGAGATCAGGAGCTTCTTGGGGTTGGCCGGCTATTATAGGAGATTCGTCGAGGGCTTTTCTACCTTGGCAGCGCCCTTGACAAAGCTGACGCAGAAGCATGCGGCGTTCGTTTGGAGTGATAAGTGCGAGGAGGCCTTTCTGGAGCTAAAGAGCAGGTTATGTTCTGCCCCTGTGTTGACCTTACCGGCGGAGGGACAGGACTATGACGTTTATGTGGATGCCTCGCACGTTGGACTCGGTGGCGTGTTGATGCAGGAAGGGAAGGTGATCGCTTATGGGTCTCGTCAGTTGAAGATTCATGAGCGGAACTATCCTACGCACGACCTCGAGTTCGCAGCGGTGATTTTTGCCTTGAAGCTGTGGAGACACTTACTTTATGGGGCCCAGTGCAGGATCTTTACCGATCATAAGAGCCTGAAGTACGTGTTCACTCAGAAGGAGCTGAATTTGCGCCAGCGGCGGTGGCTTGAGTATGTTGCTGATTATGATGTTGAGATTCAGTACCATCCGGGCAAGGCCAATGTGGTGGCCGACGCCTTGAGCCGGAAGACGGGGAAAGTCTTCAATCTCACCGCGGATCGTTTAGTGGAGGAGTTTCTATTGATGGATATCACCGCAGGACGCTGTGAGTTGCAGAGCAGTTTGGTAGTGGCAGAGCCGTCATGGATTTCTCTCACCAGATTGCACCAGAGAGAGGATCCGGATTTGTTGCACTTGTACCTCAGAGCTGAGAGGGGAGAGTTGCCAGATTTCTCCATCGACGAGGCGGGTACTTTGAAGTACCGCGGCAGGTTTTGCATCCCCGCAGTTGGAGACATCAGAGTATTGATTTGCAAAGAGGCTCACGGATCCAGTGTTTCCTACCACCCGGGATCTACGAAGATGTACCATGATCTGAAGCAGATCGCCTGGTGGTATGGGATGAAGGGTGATATAGCTCGTTTTGTCTCGGAGTGTTACACTTGCAGGCGGGTGAAGGCCGACCATGGGAGGCCTGGTGGCAAGTTGGCACCTTTGGAGATCCCGACTTGGAAGTGGGAAAGCATCTCGATGGATTTCATTACAGGCTTACCGAGATCTCCGAGGGGGTTTGATTCTGTTTGGGTGATCGTGGACCGATTGACGAAGTGTGCGCACTTTGTACCTTATAAGATCGATTACTCGATGAAAAAGATTGCTGAGTTGTACTTGGATGAGGTCGTCAGATTGCACGGCGTTCCAGTTAGCATCGTTTCAGATCGAGACTCTCGGTTCACATCTCGTTTCTGGAGGAGTTTGCAGGAGGGTTTGGGCACTGATTTGAGGTATTCCACAGCTTACCATCCGCAGACCAACGGGCAGACCGAGCGTGTGAATCAGATTGTGGAGGATATGATCCGGTGCTATATTCTTGATCATGGAGGTGCTTGGGATGAGCGTTTGCGACTCATGGAATTTGCCTACAACAACAGCTACCAAGAGAGTCTACAGATGGCTCCCTTCGAGGCGTTGTATGGGAGGCGCTGCAGAACCCCTTTGTTTTGGGCCGAGGCCGGTGAGAGGCCTGTTTTGGGTCCTGATGCACTCGAAGAGATGGAGGTTTCCGTGAAGCTCATTCGGGAGAAGCTTCGAGTTGCTCAGGAGAGGTATGAGAAGAACGCCAATCGGCGCAGGTCCGATTTGGAGTTTTCAGTGGATGATTTGGTCTTCTTGAAGGTGTCTCCGATGGTAGGAGTGAAGAGGTTTGGCAAGAATCGGAAGTTGGATCCGAGATTTGTGGGCCCGTTCAGGATTTTGGAGCGTATTGGTGTGGCTGCTTATAGGCTGGATCTGCCAGCTAGCTTCCCGGGGGTTCATAATGTCTTTCATGTGAGCCAGTTGCGGAAGTGCGTGCGGAACAGTGGGCAAGTCTTGGACGCTGTGCCCCAGTTGGAGCCAAATCTCTCGTATGTCGAGGTGCCGGTCCGCATTTTGGAAGCTCAAGCTCGAGTGTTGCGGACGAAGTCTATTCCTATGGTGAAGGTTCTTTGGAAGAATCAGGATTTGGAGAGCGCGACTTGGGAGCTAGAGTCGGCTATGAGGGAGGCTCACCCTCATTTGTTCCCCTGAGTTGTCGGGTACGTTCCCTTTCTAGTAGTTTGTTTCTTTCCTTCTGTTGTAGGAGTAGTTCTCGCAAAGTTTCGGGTCGAAACTTTTTGTTAGGGGGAGTGACTGTAACGCCCCCGAATTTTTCGTCGATTTATTTAAATCCTTTTTCGGCGTTACGTTGACGTTTTCCGTCTCGAGCCGTTGTTAGAGTACCTCGTTAGGTGTTCTTAGAGGTTTAGCCTGTTTGCGGGTTTCCCCAGCTAGCCGGTGTCTGTTTTGGAGACCCGGTTGAGCCTTTCAGGGAATTCTCGTGTTTGGCTTCGGGCGAGGTTAGCTCGAGTTTTGTTCGTCGGAAGTCGTTTTTGACTTCGCCGTTGTTCTCGTAGCCCGGGTATTTAGCTACGGTGCGATTTTGGTCGAAATCCGAAGACGTCGCGTTTTCGCGTCGTTTTGGCGGTAGTTAATTTGTGCGAGTCGTCATTTTTCTATGTGACGGCATGTCTCTTGGCGCATGTGTCGCGTGGCGCGCGACTCGTGCGAGCCGGTGTGGTTTATTGTTTGGTGTGCGTGTTGTACGTGTGAGGTTAATAATGTTTGCGTATGCGTGCGCGCGTGTGCGTGCGCGCGGGGTTGAGTATGTTTGCGCGTGCGTGTCGGCGTTCGTGTAGTATGTATACATATATGTATGGGTGTTAGTATGTTTATATTTATGTGTGTTAGTGTGTAATTAAGTTAAATTAGTTAGTTATTATATTAGTATAATTTATATAATTAAGTTTTATAATTAAGTAGTTATTAGGTTAATTACATTAGGTTTTTAATAAATCAAACCCCCCCCCCCCTTCATTAGAGATTGAAAGCAGCCGGCCCCCTTAAATCAGAAAAAAAAAAAAAAAGCCGCAGCTCTCCCTGTACGAGCCCGACCGAGCGGAAACCGCCCTAGCCGGCCCCCTTCCGCCGCCCGCCGCCGGCCGCCCCGGCCCCCTCCTTCCGATCCGAGCCCGGATCCGCGTTCCCCTCGCCGAGGCCTACGAGCCGAGGTATTCTATTCGCCCTTTCCTCCATGATTCCGTTGGATCTCCGTTTTGATTTTTGTTTGGATTTCTTTAGGTTTTCTTGCTCATTTTGTTGATTAGATGATAATCTCATAGGTTTTTGGTATTGCGTGAATTGTTGGGAGCTTTCCGGAATTTTTGGGCGTCCGCCATAGCGCCGTTGTGCTGGCGAAATTTTTCGGTGATACGTGCGAGGCAAGTGCTTCTCCTCTTTTCGCCGTTTGGCCTCCCTTTTGTTCAATTCCTTGTTAATTTCATGTATTCGTGCAAGTTGAAATTGTTAATTGAATTTCTCCTTAACCTAATCCCTATTGGAAACGCGCTAGAAAAATTAGGATTTCTACCCTCCCGCTAGTAGTTTCCGATTTAGGACGGCGTCGCGGTAGGTGTGTAGCGTAGATGTGGGTTAGCGTCGGGTTGAGTTTATGTTAGGCCTAGGTGTAGGTCTAGGGTTTGGGATTTTTCCTAGTTTGCCTAATTGAGGCGTTTAGGTGTAATTGTGCACGCACGGCCTATGGTCGTGCGTCTTTTAATCGTGCGACCCGATGTCGGTGCTCGTACGCTAGGCTTAGAATCGAGTGAGTGTACTCACTCGCTGCGGCGTTGCGTAACCGCAACGATGGATTCCTTAGCGTTGATTTCTCCCCGAGTGTTTTGCTCGCGAATCGAGAGTCCCTTGTCGGCTGTTACCTTTCGAAGGCCGAATCGTGGGTTGTGGTCAGTAGTGGTGGTGGATGGCTCTTTTATGGGTTGTGTGGCGTGATGTAGCCTTGACCACACTCTTTACCTTGACCCGAGTAGTTTTCTGGGCAAGTGAGTGATGGGTCTTTTGTGCCTTCACGTGTCAACCCTTGAGCAATTTGTTGACTCGGAATTAGTGGTTGGGCGATTTGGAACGCTTTCAACCTGATTCCAAGTTTCTTGTTTTTGCTACTGCCGCCTCTCACAGTTTAGGATGTTAGGCGTTTCTTCCGTAGGTGTTGCAGCATTTTGGCATCATGGCCATGTTGACTCTGCAGGTTTTTAGGCAGAGTAGTTGCTGTTTACCCGCACTTGGTGCAGGTTTGTTTTTTTTCGCCCTTCCTTGGGCATTGTTGTTTTACTCTAGTTGTACTCCCTTTACTTCACTTTACCTGTTTCCACCTTACTTTTCTTTTTAGCACTTGCATTCCTTTTTCCTTGCTCTGAGGTGTTCTACTTTTCTGAATGCCTCAGGTTCCGGACAGTAGCCAGTAGGTGGCTTGCTGTGGTGCTGTTGGAGGTTTCTTTTCTGTTGGCTGTTGAGACTCTCTTGAGTCATAGTGAGGTAGTTTTACTGTTTTCTTACAGACATGTGTACTTGCCAGTGGGTTAGTGTCGTATGTGACGCCCCTGGTAGTTTTTACCTTTGCACTAGATATGTTTACTTTTACTGCTACCCTGTTTTTGGGGACTTAGTTACTTGCTCTGGGAAGTTTTATGCTAGGTTGCTAGTTACTTTAAAAACTATAAAAGTAAAACTATATTATGTATATAAAGCATGATCAGCATGATTTCTAAAAAGAACTCACTTAGCGTACTTTCTTAATTACGTATAACAAATGATTTTTCTATATATGTATAAATTAAAACTAGAGTTTTGGTTCAGCGTAAGGGTCCTTCGGGATCACTTATGCGCTCATTTAGGATGTGGTCATAAATGAAGTATTTTCCGCTACATATAAAAAATCAGTTTTGAAACCGTGGACTCTTTGGTCCACTGAGCCGAGGGATACGGCCCATAAATAAATCAAGTTTTTTTTATAATCAATAAAGTCATGATTTGAAAGGATTTGGAGTGTCGCCTGAACGTCGGCAGTTATCCCCCGCTCGACGTGGCATCACAGCGCGTAGATTTTCTCTTACTCTGATTTAATAAATAGTGAGAAAAATGCGGGTTGTGACACTTTGTCTTGATCACTCTTCTTGAAGATGATTTCTCTGTTTGGATTTGAAGCTTCCTTTTTAGATCTGTAATCATCAGCTGCACCTAAAGACTTTTGATCTCTTGCACTGGGTGGTACAGCTGCAGGATGGAGTTGCATATATCTGTCTGAATCAAAGAATTTCTTAGAATTATATTTCTCCAATTCCTCTTTTCTTTGGTCTGACATTGTACTGATATGAGAGGTGTCCAGACCTTTTTCTCTAGCTTTATTAATCTCATTTAAAGCAGCCATTTCTGTCATTCTAGCTTTCCAGTAGGCAGGAGTTTTGGTGGGATCTTCAAAAGGTAGTGCTGGTTCAAATCTGTTAGAGGAGAGTTCTTGAGAGGTAGTTGGGGTGAGGTCAGCTCTAGGTCTATAAGGATAGGGACCAGAGGTTGGATCAATAGCTCTTCCCCTTTGATAAGGTTGAGAATCTGATCTTCCTCTGGACTGCCTGCCTCTATAGTTTCCTCTTTGCTGACCTCCCCTTTGCTGACTGTCTCCTTGATATCTTCTTGCTTGATATGTCTTTCCATGCAGAGCTGAAGGGGCTGGATTGGAAGATAGACTAGCACCTGCACCTGCATCTGGAGGAGGTGGAGGTGGAGGCTGATGGACAGGTTTGGTTGGTCCTTCATTGAATTTTCTTTTCTGTTTCATTGCTTTTCTCTGATTTTGGGAGTACTGCATCCATGGCTCTGTGATTTCACAATTGTATTTGATATAGTAGGGAATGTCATGGTCTGTAGCTCTAGCCATTGGAACTCTTTTCAAAGCTTTTGATCTTGCTTTCCTCTTCCTTGCAATGGTTGTAGAGGAGTCATCAGAATCTGTGGCAAACTCATCTTCTGAACTTTGAGATTCTTCATATGGATCTATGTACTTCCTTTTAGAGATAGGAAAACTGATGGAGTCTGGAGCTGCTGAGGAGGAAACTGAAGGAAGATCTGCTGTCAGTGGGTAGGAGGAGTCTACCACTGTAGGAGAGGGCACAGCCTCAGGAGCCATAGAGACTAAAGAGGCTGGTTCCTGAAGGGCTTGGGAGACATGGGTCTCAACTGCATCAGGTGTCTCAATCGCTTCACCTGAAGTTTCAACAGCTGCTAACATTTCAATTTCATCATTAGCAGGAGCCACTGCTACCACTGCTACATCAGGGATCTTCTGAAAAGGGACAATAGCCCTAGACAGATCTTCTTGAAGCAGTTCTGAATTAGGAGGAGGAGCCTCAGGTACTATCTGAACTTCTGCAACTGATACTGTCTCTGAACATGTCTGAACAAACTGAACTGATGAAGGAGGCAGCTCTTCTTCTGCAGACATCTCCCCCTGCCTAGAATCAGTGGCAGCTGACTCTAGGCCCCCAGAAGAAGGGCATGCCAACTGAGAGGAGAGGGAGGAGACAGATGCAGAAAGAGTTCTCAGGGAAAGGAGGAGAGGAGCCAGCTTGGCATCCAAGAGGGAGGAGAGCCTAGGGGCCAAAAGATCAAAAATCTGATTGGCCAAAGGCAGGAGAGCTACTTTCTCAAGGGGAACTTGAGTAGAGGTAGATGGAGTAGCAGAAACTATAAATGGGGAAGATGTTGAGGGTGGTGCAGACAAGGGAGGTGTAACTGGCTCATGGATGGAGGAAAAGAGTAGCTCTGAAAAAGTGGATGGATGGTGAAAGTCATGAGGAGAGGAGGTAGAGGCATCCATGAAGGAGTCTTCATGCATGTCAAAAGAAAAGAGATCCTCATGAGGGGAGGAATCCAAGCTTATGGGAAGGAAATTAGTGTGAGGTGGAAGGGAGGAGGCAATGGTAGAGATGGAGGAAGGTAGAGGTTGAGTGGATGGAATGACTGTGGTTGAGGGGATGAAAGTGGATGGGAGGGTGAGGGAGTCAGATGGCAAAGTCCCTGCTTCTGGACCAGTGGACTGAGGGAGAGTGACCTCTACAGTCCTGGTGTCTGCAGAAGACTTCATTGCTGCTGCTGCCCTGGGATTCACAATTCTTCTGTCCCACTTGCCAATTAGGGCACATGTGAGCCTCTTGGAAGCATTGATGTGCTTCTTGGAGGACACAAGCAGTTGGGGGCAGCAATGGTTGAGAATCAACCCAAGAACTCTTCCAAAGTGGACAGAGTTTTTATCCAATTTTTTCTTAATCATTTCAAACACAATCAATCCCCAGTTGGGATGTTTCTTATCCATAAGTGCAGCCAAAAGGAAAAACTGATGCCTAGTAATTGCATCATGTGCAGTCCTCTTTGCACAGATCACTTTGCCTGTAATGTCTGCTAATAACCTATATTCAATAGCTAGGTTAACTTTGAGGAGTTTAGAGGGGTTACCAGCAGCATGCCCCATCCTATCCAGCATCAAGGCATACTCTTCCACAGATAGTTCTATGCCATCATCTCCAGCAGCAGAGTTGAAAACTTCTGAAATGATTTGAGGTGAGATGGCTACCTCATTTCCTGAAACTTTCCCAGTCAATGTATTGTTATCTGAGATAACTACTGTAAGACTCCACTCTTTGATTTCTGACTCTGGGAGAGGGATCCTGGTTGACATAAAGTTAACCAGTTGCTGCTCCTTGAAGAGGTCCAATATATCCAGAAAGTACTGTGGAGATCCATCAAAAGAGTCGAAGTCGATATCGAATCCAGAATCGAACTTCATGGCCGCCAGAGCTCCTGCTGTGATTGCCATTTTCTTGCAAAAAGAATACCTTCCAAGATCAAGAGTAAGGTATTTGGAGGGAGAAAGCTTGAGCAGAAAGATATGAAAGCGCAACTGCGAACGATGATGAAAAAACGATTTTATACTTAGGGTTCGACGCAGAAAAGGAAAGAACGTCGAGCTTAGTTCGACGCTCTAAGGCTCTAGGAGAACTGAAACGACTCAACAGCGTCCAGCTTAGGTCAACGTTCGACGCTTTGGCTGAAGCTATACGTCGAGCTCAGGTCGACGTTGAACGAAGACGTCGACCGGAGAGAGAGAAACTCAGGAGGCCAGGGAGCTGTGAACTTAGTTCGACGCTAGAAGTTGAGTTCGACGTTCGACGCTTTTGAGGGCGACGGACCGTCGATCTCCGTTCGACGCAGCGTCGAGCTTAGTTCAGAGCTCAGAACAACCACTCAGACAGGAAATTTTAAAATGAAATTTTTCCTATTCCTGTTAATTATGGCTTTCAAAATCTTGGAGTTTTATTTTATGCTGTCTCCATCTAGCATTCCCAACTGATTGAGGAAAAAGAAGTGCTTCTTTTCATCCAAGGGCTTGGTGAAAATATCTCCTCTCTGTAGTTCAGTGGAAATGTATTCTAGTGCAATTTTCTTCTTTTCTACATTATCCCTTAAGAAGTGATGTCTGATCTCTATGTGCTTAGTCCTACTATGGAGAACTGGATTTTGAGCAATAGATATTGCACTGGTATTATCACAAAAGATTTTAGACATCTCTAAGTTGTACCCATAGTCTAAGAGCTGGTTTTGAATCCACAAAATCTGTGAGCAACAACTACCTGCAGCCATGTATTCAGCTTCAGCAGTTGATGTGGACACAGAGGTTTGTTTCTTACAAAACCAGGAGACAAGTCTATTACCAAGGAATTGACAAGTTCCACTGGTGCTTTTCCTGTCTACTCTACATCCAGCATAATCAGAATCTGAAAATCTAGTTAGATCAAATCCTGAGTCATGTGGATACCAGAGACCTAGATTAGGACAAGTTTTTACATACCTAAGAATCCTCTTAACTAATGTGAGGTGGGACTCTCTAGGGCTTACTTGGAATCTAGCACAAATGCATGTGGCAAACATTATATCTGGTCTAGTAGCTGTTAGATAAAGTAATGAGCCAATGATTGCTCTATAGCTTGTCTGATCAACTGGTTTTCCAGATTCATCAGCATCTAAAACAGCATTTGTAGGCATAGGTGTTTTCATAGAGGATGCTTCAGACATTCCAAATTTCTTAACCAGTTCTCTTGCATACTTGGTTTGAGAAATGAAAATGCCATCCACATGTTGTTTAACTTGCAATCCAAGAAAGAAAGCAAGCTCACCCATGCTACTCATTTCAAACTTTGAGTGCATAAGTTGTGAGAACTTTTTGCATAAGTTTGAATCTGTAGACCCAAATATGATATCGTCTACATAAACTTGTACTAGTAGGGTATGGGACCTATGGGTTCTAACAAAAAGAGTTTGGTCTACTCTACCCCTTTTAAAATCATTTTCCAACAAAAAACAAGCTAAGGTCTCATACCAAGCTCTAGGGGCTTGCTTGAGACCATATAAGGCTTTATGCAGTTTAAAAACATGATCAGGAAAGGTTGGAGAGATAAAACCTGGAGGTTGCTTTACATAAACCTCTTCCTTGATGTCTCCATTGAGAAAAGCACTCTTGACATCCATCTGATATACCTTGAATCTCTTGTGAGCTGCATATGCAAGAAAGATTCTTATGGCCTCCAACCTTGCAACTGGTGCAAAGGTTTGGTCATAATCAATTCCTTCTTCTTGGCAATATCCTTGTGCAACAAGTCTTGCCTTGTTTCTCACAATTATTCCTTGATCATCCAACTTGTTTCTGAATACCCATTTGGTTCTAACAATTTGCTGGTTCCTTGGTCTTGGTACTAATTCCCAAACTTTATTCCTTTCAAATTGATTCAACTCTTCCTGCATTGCAATGATCCAGTTTGGATCTTGCTCTGCATCTTGTATGGTTTGAGGCTCAATTTGAGAAAGAAAGCAGGTGTGCATAATATTTTGATTAACTTGATTCCTTGTTTGCACACCCACTGAGATATCTCCAATTACTTGTGAGATTGGGTGATCTCTTGTTGTTGCAAGATCAACAAGTGGTGTTGATGATGCACCAACCTGTGTTGTTGTTTCCTCTTGTGGAACAACAACTGGTTCTTCAATTTGTTGACCATTTGAGCTTTCCAAACCCTGAGATTCCTCTTCATTGTCACTGAGTTCAGTGTCTTACTGAATTGTTGAAGGTAATGACCCTTTGTCTGTGATGGTAAGCTGCTTCAGATTTTCTGAAATTGAATGTTCCTGCAAATTGCTTATGGTAGAAGTCTCCTTCTCCTTATAAGACATGTTAGTTTCATCAAATATAACATGCATGGATTCTTCAATTTTATTTGAGCACTTGTTAAAAACCCTATAAGCCTTGCTAGTCATGGAGTATCCCAGAAACACTCCTTCATCAGCTTTGGCTTCAAATTTAGCTAGGTATTTCTTGTCATTATTGTGAATGAAGCAAATGCAACCAAAAATTTTGAAGTAATTTACTTTAGGTTTCTTCCCTTTGAGTAACTCATAGGGAGTCTTACCCTTTAGTTTATGTATCAGGCTTCTATTCAAAACATAGTTGGAGGTGTTCACAGTCTCTGCCCAAAAGGTTAGAGGAAGGTGAGCATCTGTCAACAATGTTGTGGCAGATTCAATAAGGGTTCTGTTTTTCCTTTCAACTACCCCATTTTGTTGAGGAGTTCTTGGAGCTGAGAAAGTGTGCCTGATACCTTCATTCTGGCAGAACTCTAGCATAAGAAGAGAATCAAACTCTGTCCCATGATCACTTCTGATCAGGGCAATGTGAGTATTGAACTCAATCTGTATGCCTTTGAGAAAATCTGTCAAAATCTTGAAGTTATCAGACTTCTTCCTCAGAAAGAACACCCAAGTGAATCTTGAGAAGTCATCTACAACTACTAAAGCATAAGATTTCCCTCCTAGGCTTTGTACATTAATTGGTCCAAAAAGGTCCATGTGCAATAAGTACAAAATTCTAGGTGAGTCACTCTTATTAAGTGACTTGAAACTGTTTTTAGTTTGCTTGCCTAATTGACAGGCCTTGCAAAGTCCTTCCTTCTTGTAGGGACCAGAAGGTAGTCCTCTAACAAGGTTGTCTTGGGATAACTTAGCAATGGTTCTAAGGTTCACATGTCCTAGTCTTTTATGCCAAAGTTCATTAGGTTTGCTAAGGGAGTTAAATAAACAAATATCTACTTTAGATGAATTGAAATCAACTAGATATATGTTATCTTGTCTATTACCAATTAAAACAATGTTGTTATTTAATGCAATATTACATGCTGAGTTGGTAAACCAAACCAGATAACCAGCATCACATAGCTTGCTGATGCTGATTAAGTTGTGCTTTAGTCCTTCCGCATAGGCCACTTTCTTGAATGTAATTGACCCTATTTTGACTTGGCCATAGCCTTTTGTTTGTCCAAAATTTGAATCCCTAAAGATTACTTTGGGTCCATGTTTGGCTTTGAAGGACACAAGGTTCTCCTTGTTGCCAGTCATGTGCTTTGAGCACCCACTATCCAAGTACCACTGCTGGTTCTCAATTGGATAGGTCTTTATCTGCACATACAACAAATCAATTGTTTTTGACCCAGTTTACCTTGGGCCTTTCTTGATATCCTTTAAATTCTGAAATAAAAGACATCTCAGGTTGACTCTTATAGCCTACAGGATGATATCTCCTAGGAGGTATTATCCATTCAGCATAAGGGTTAAAGTGATGAGATGTGGAGCTGGAATTAAATTTTGAATTAACCCCTGAGAGCTGACTTTTGCTCTGAACTTGGCTCGACGCACGTCGAGCTTCGGTCGACGGACTCTGGTGAGTGCGTCGAGCTCCATTCGACGACGAAGGCTTGCTTTGTTCAGAGGGTAGAAGGCGTCGACCTGAGTTCGACGTTCTCTTGCGATTACGTCGAGCTCTGGTCGACGTCCGTCGAGCTTCGTTCGACGCTTTTTGTCCAGTTTCCTGGGTTAAGTCAGCATTCTTCCTAGCCACTATCAAGACTCCTTTACCTTTCTCACTGGTAAATTTGATTGGAGTTGTCAGCACTATGGGTTGGCTGGATGAAGCACCCAAGCCCAGTGAACCATTCAATCTTGAGTTCACTGTACTTGTGATGTCCATCAATTTGATACTTCTCCCATTAAGGGTTTCTTCAAATTGTTTGGCCTTAGATAGCTCACCTTTCAGTGAAGCTATCTCCTCCCCACACTGCTTCAACTCTTCTAAGAGTCTAAGATTATCTGAGTTAATGGATTTGCATTCAATTAATTGTTCTCTGAGAGTTTTAATCAACTTTTGAGATTCAATCAAGTCAATGCACATAGATTTGAACTCAGATTTAAATTCATCAGAGGTAAAATCAAATGAATCTATTACCTGATCCTCAGTGAGTTCCTGATCAGATAGGTAATCAGCATCAGGCTCTGAATCAGTGTTCTTTTGAGATGCACTGATGGCCATCATGCAGAATCCTTTTTCTTCTGCATCATCCTCATCATCACTAGAGCTGGATGATGAATCAGACTCATCAGAGTCACTCCAGGACTCAGCCACAAATCCTTTTCTGGTGTGCTTGCTATTGCTGGAGGAAGGCTTGTCATGGTACTTCCTTGACTCCTTATCTTTCCTTTTATCTTTTCTTTCCTTCTTGTCCCTTCTGTCTTTATCTTGATTTTCTGGACAGTTGGGGAAAATGTGTCCTGGTTTCCTGCAACCAAAGCAGATAATATCTTTATTAGTAGATCTGTCATACCTTGGCTTGTCTTTGTCTTTGGATGACCATCTTCTGAAGTTCCTTTTATTCAGCTTATTGAACCTTTTGACCAGTAGGCTCATAAGCTCTTCACTTCCCAACACCTTTTCTTTAGGTTCTTCTTCCTGTGCTTTGAAGGCAATGGTTTTCTCAACCTTTTCTGTTGGTGTGGATGTCTTCTGCTCTTCTTCTCTCTTCTTAATGAATTGCTCATAACTCTTGAGCTTTCCTAGAAGAGCTTCTGTGGATAACTCACAGACATTTCTTCCATCTTTAATTGACCAGATTCTTGAGTCCCAAGAGTTAGGGAAACAAGTCAGTATCTTGTCATTTATCTCAGTGAGAGATATGTCCTTCTCTAGTGATCTAAGCTCACTGATGATTAGGCTCAGTCTGTTGTACATGTCAGCAACTGACTCAGACTCTGACTTTTTGAAGTTCTCATACTGGGTGATGAGGTAGGATCTCCTATCCTTTCTTTCATCTGCAGAACCTGATACAATTTCTGAAAGTTTTTCCCAGATCTCTTTAGCAGTATTGCAATCAGCTACTTTCTGGAAAATGTCATCTGACATGGTTTGAGCCAAGATGTTCATGGCTTTAGCATCTGCTGCCTTCTACTTCTTTATGTCAGCATCAGTTCCTGAAGGAGGAGGAACAGCTGATGTACTTGTTCCTGTGGGAGGTCTTGGACAATCTGTCAACACAGAATTAAAAATGTCTTCATCAAAAGAGTTCATGTAAAGTCTAATCCTTGCTTTCCATAGTGCAAACTTAGAGAGATTGCACATAGGAGGTCTGGTACTAGCAAAGTCCTTGTTTTGTGCCATGAGTTTTAAAGATAAGTAAAACTAAGGAAAATAACCCTTTGAGAGAAATGATCTTATCAGGGATCTTTTGATCCAGGTGTTAGCCTGTATGAATGATCAACCTGCCTCTGATACCAATTGAAAGTGCAGGATAAGATCAATCCTAACTTTAGAGGGGGGTGAATAGAGTTATTTAAAATAATTTTGCAAATAAAAACTTGTGTGCAGAGAAAGTTTGACTTTACTTAGTGTAAGGTGCTATAGCAAATAATCAGAGTAAAAAGAAATTCACAGCACAAAGCAAAACACAAAGAAACAAGCAATCCAGACGACACAAGAAGCTATAGTGGTTCCCCAAATCTGGGTACATCCACTCTTCTATCACCCTTGATAGGAATCCACTTCAAGATGAGTTGATCAGGTGTCTTGATCACCAGAGAGTTTTTGATCAGGTTCTCACAAACCAAAGGAGCTGATTTTGACCAGGTTTCAGCAAAACCAAAAGTAACTTTTGAAGGGAGTTAAAACCCTGTACAGAAAGAAAAAGAAAAAGGGATGAGGTTGTCTTCTCTATCAACAAGCAGAGAGAAGCAAAAGTGGATCTGTAGTTGTTGTCAAAGCTCCCCCTGAGATCAAGAAGAAGTTCAGGAAGTAGAGCTCTGCACAAGGGTGACAGGTCTTCAAGGATCTGATTTGCTCCAGCAAGAGATGATCCAAGAAGGTTGGATGGTTGTGTCTGAAGCAATCAGAATTCCTATGAGTGAGCTTTCAAAAACAATATCACAGAGAGAGCAGCTGAAGTCCTGTATTGTTATATTCTCTGTCTCTCTGTCTATTCTCTGTATATTTGAAAAAAAAATGATTGAATGAATAATATAACTGAGTCTTCTTCTTCCTTTTCTTTGATAGCCGTTGGCAGACAGCATTAAATGCTTTCCTTAAATGTCCATGCCTCAAAGGAAATGACAGGCAGACATTCCTTAGAAAATTCCTTGAGCCATGCACCAGATATGCTGTAACGGCTAATAAATCTTCAGCATTAATTGTCTGACAGAAGGAATTTGAATTCCTATTCAAAACTGACGGGAGTCTGGAAAGCGTCGAGCTCACAATAAAACGTCGATCTGAGCACGGCACACGTCGGCCAGAGAGTGTTTTCTGTAAGCAGAACTGGGTTCGACGGAACGTCGAGCTGAGGTCGACTCCACGTCGAGCTGAGGTCGACTCTGCGTCGAGCTGAGATCGACTCTGCGTCGAGCAGAGGTCGACTCTGCGTCGAGCAGAGGTCGACTCTACGTCGAGCTGAAGTCGACTCTAACTAGCCTATGTGACCTTTATAACAACAAGGAGATCACAACACAAAATCCCTATAGAAGTATAGTCATCCTGGTCCAAATAGTAATAGGGTGTTCCAACAAAACGAATCGGTTCTATGAAGGATTGCGGGATGAATTGAGGTTCCTGCTTTCGAGTTCAGTGAACCAAGGGTTTCAGGCGTTGGTTGATACTGCGTGTGCGTTGGAGAAGGACATGTGGCGGGTACAAGGGAACAAGGGCTTGGTTGTATCGAAGCCAGAGGTTCAAGCACCTCGCCCTAGCAAATCGTTCTACCAGAAGAGAGGGGGCAAGAGGTCCAAGCCGTCTAGGCAAGTGACTACGACCGTTGTGTCGGGGGCGACATCAAGGCCGGATTCTCGTACATGCTATAACTGTGGCCGGGTGGGGCATATAGCCCGTGACTGTCGGGTTGTTCAGCCCAAAGGGGAAAAGAAGACGGGTGCGTCGTATGCTGAGAAGGGCAAAGCGGTGGTTGATTCCTCTGCGTCCCAGGCACAGCCCCGAATCTATCAGCTTGGCCAACAGGAAGCGATTAAGCAAAGTGACGTCGTCACAAGTACGAGTTGATTTAGCTTACTTGCTTACGTGCTATTGTTTGTGGTTATGTATAGCTTGTGCATGATGTGTGTGCTGCAGGCTTTGTCTTGATTCGGAATAATCTGGCGAGAGCCCTGTTTGATACGGGTGCTTCGCATTCTTTTCTGTCTGAGGATTTCGTATCTCGAATTGGGGTACCGAGTCATGTGACGGTGGATAGTACAAGGGTGCTATTGCCGAATGGCTGTGTGATGCTTGCGGATAGGGCTTGCGATGTGGATGTGCAAATAGGAAGTCGGGATTTCGGTTTGAGTGCAGCTGTGCTACCGTTATCGGAGTTTGATGTGATCTTTGGTATGGACTGGCTCTCGGAGCAGCGTTCCTTTATTGATTGCAACTCCAAGGAGATTACACTGGGCCAGAATACCGGACTTGTGATGAAGTTCGCTGGTATGCGAGGAGTTGGCGAGACTCTGTTGTCTGCGCTCCAAGTCGTCAATGCTATTCGGAAGGGCGTAGAGTTATTCTTCACGCTAATTCAGGCTGTTGAGCCAAAGGCCAGTGTCGGTGAAGTACTGGTTGTGTCAGAGTTTGCCGATGTGTTTCCTAAAGATCTTCCTGGGTTACCACCCCAGCGGGAGATTGACTTCTCTATTGAGTTGGTGCCAGGTGCGAAACCTGTGGCCCGCTCACCATATCGCATCGCGCCAAAAGAGATGGCTGAGTTGAAAGTCCAATTGCAAGAGTTGTTGGAGCGGGGATACATACGCCCAAGTATGTCACCTTGGAGCGCGCCTGTTCTATTTGTGAAAAAGAAAGACGGTAGTTTACGGTTATGTATTGACTACCGCGAATTGAATAAGCTGACGGAGAAAAACAAATATCCGATCCCACAGATTGATGACCTATTTGATCAGCTGGTAGGATCAACGGTCTATTCCAAGTTGGATTTGAAATCGGGATATTATCAGCTGAGAATTCGGGAAGGTGACATTCCCAAGACGGCGTTTGGAACACGCTACGGTCATTATGAGTTCACAGTAATGCCGTTTGGCCTATGTAATGCGCCTTCGGTATTTATGGACCTAATGCATCAAACGTTCCGAATGTACTTGGATTTGTTCGTTATTGTGTTTATCGATGACATCTTAGTATACTCTCAGTCGGAAGAGAATCATGCAAACCATTTGCGGTTGGTCTTGCATACCCTGCGGAGGAATAAGCTTTATGCCAAGTTCTCAAAGTGTGAGTTATGGCTCTCTTCAGTAGCCTTTTTAGGCCATGTGGTAAGTGGAGAAGGTATCGCGGTGGATCCGTTGAAGATAAGTGCCATTCGAGATTGGCCAGTGATGTCTTCAGTGGCCGAGGTCAGGAGCTTCCTTGGGCTTGCGGGCTACTACAGACGGTTTGTGGAAAACTTCTCACGGATTGCTTTACCTCTGATCACGCTGACGAGAAAAGATCAAAAGTTCATTTGGACGCCGGAGTGCGCACGAGCTTTTGAAGACTTGAAGAGTCGTTTGACCACGACGCCTGTGTTGACATCGCCATGTGGTACAGATGGGTATGAGATCTATAGTGATGCTTCCGGGAGCGGCTTAGGCTGCGTTCTTCTGCAGTTTGGTAAAGTGATTGCTTATGGCTCGCGCCAGTTGAAAGTGCATGAGCGGAATTACCCCGTCCATGATTTGGAGTTGGCGGCGGTAATCTTTGCGCTCAAGTTGTGGCGGCACTATCTATATGGCGTTAAAGTGGATATCTATACAGATCACAAAAGCCTAAAGTATTTGTTGGATCAGAAGGATCTGAATATGCGACAACGAAGATGGATGGAGTTCCTTGGGGACTACACCTTCGAGATTCACTATACTCCCGGGAAGAGAAATGTGGTCGCTGATGCGTTGAGTCGGAAGACTCCGGTACGGGCAAGCTGGTTGCAGAGGCATGATTAGCGTTTAATCCAGGAATTAGAAGCCTTGGAGATATCTTGTGTTGACAAGGGTTCGTCGACTGATGCATGCTTGAACTGGACGGAGGTGCAATATGACCTTACGGACAGAGTTCGGCGAGCAACGAAGCTTGATGAAAGTCTCCAACGCTATGCAAAAGATGGGCCGGATGACCAATTCTCTTGGGATAACGGTTTGTTACGAAGAAATGGTCGAGTGTGCGTCCCGAACGTGGGTAAATTGAGGGAAGAGTTGATGTACGAAGCTCACTTTGCAAAGTACTCAGTTCACCCAGGGAGCACAAAGATGTACAGAGATCTGAAAAAGCTGTTCTGGTGGCCCGGACTAAAGAAAGATGTCGCACGTTATGTGGCTGAATGCAATACCTGTGCGTTGGTGAAAGCAGAATGCCAGAAGCCTGGCGGTTTCCTGAAGTCGTTACCTATTCCGGAGTGGAAGTTCGATGATATTTCGATGGATTTCGTGCACGGGTTGCCGAGATCTCAACGCGGTCATGATTCAATCTGGGTGATTGTGGACCGGTTGACAAAAGTGGCGCACTTCCTTCCAAACAGAAGAGACAATTCAGTGGATACCTTGGCCAAGCTTTATGTGGAGCAGGTTGTTCGACTGCACGGTGTTCCTCGGAGCATCGCCAGTGACCGTGATGGGCGGTTCACATCGAATGATTGACGGCTAGTTCATCAAATGTTGGGTACAAAGTTAGCGTTTAGTACGGCCTTTCATCCCCAAACGGATGGCCAGACTGAACGAACCAACAGGACGATGGAGGACATGCTCCGCATGTGCGCCCTAGACTTTGGTAAGAGATGGGAAGATTATATATTTCTTGTCGAATTTGCCTATAATAATAGCTACCAAGCGAGTATCGGTATGACACCATTTGAGGCTTTATATGGTCGTAAATGCCGTACACCGTTAGCTTGGGCAGAAGCAGGCAAATCTAAGCTGAGTGGGAAAAAGGAAGTCGAAGAAGCTACCTCGCTCATACGCTCTATTCGGGAGAGGCTATTGATAGCCCAAGATCGTCAAGCAAAGTACTACAATGCCAAACACCGGAACGTGGAGTTCGCGGTGGGTGATTGGGTATATTTGAAGATCAAACCCTTCAAAGGCGTGTCCAGGATTCGGCGTTTGAAAAAGCTAAGTCTGAGGTATCTTGGTCCGTTTGAGGTGGTGGAGCGAGTTGGGGAAGCTGCTTATCGACTAGCACTTTCAGTAGACTTGGGTGGATTACATGATGTATTTCACATCTCAGTCCTTCGTAAGGCGGTGAAGGATCCAGCTCAAGTAGTGGAGAATGATCGGGTACCGGTCGAGTATGGGCTAACGACGAGGGTTAGACCCATTCGAATCGAGGATCGAGCCGAGAAACAGTTGCGGAACAAAGTGATCGGGATGGTCAAGGTCCGATGGGACAATTGTGGCCGTGAAGAGCTAACATGGGAGCGAGAGCAGACCATGCGAGCTGAATTTCCCGAGCTGTTTATATAAACTGTAGACCGTGTACCTTTTGTTATAACAGAGTTATCAAGTTATAGCATTGTTGGTTCTTGTTTCCTTACCGTGCAAATTTCGGGACGAAATTTTGTTAAGGGGGGGGGGGAGGATTGTAACACCCCAAAAAGACTCAAAAATGGTTTTGAGGTGCATGTCATTTTACACGGCCTGGGACACGGGCGTGTCCCAGGGCGTGTCGGGGGTACACGGCCTGGGACACGGGCGTGTCCCAGGGCGTGTCACTCAAATAAAATGCGTTCTGAGTCAGAAGATTACACGGCCTGGAACCAAGCCTTGAACACGGGCGTGTCAGATTGGACACGGGCGTGTCCGATGCCGTGTTCCGACCCGTGTACTGCTGGTTGGGTTTGGAACTCGATAAGGCAGGGGTAACACGGGCGTGTCCCATGATTGACACGGGCGTGTCAGGTTCGACACGGGCGTGTCGATGCCCGTGTTCTGGTAAAGTTCAGTCGGTACGAATACCGCGTGTGCCGCTTAAGGGTACACGGCCTGTGACACGGGCGTGTCACAGGCCGTGTCAGCCAAAAAAGTGAGTTTTTGGGAAAATCGTGGTAGTTTATTTTCTCTCTTTGGATCCAAGGGCTCAGGTGATTCCTGGCTGAATTTAAACAGCAGAGGCTGATGAAGAAAGTCATTCTTCATTTGGTTAAGGAAGAGAGAAAGAGAGAGGAGGAAGAAGAAGGAGGAGGAGATCAAGCCACCAGCGGAGCTCCCGTGGTCCGATTCGTGATCCGAGGCCAGCGTTGTGAAGGCAAAGCTGCTGCGGTTCTTTCTCACCGGCTAGTTTTCGATGGCTCCCAAGAGATCGACAAGGGTAACGATCTCTCTTCTTGGACATGTGAAGTCCTTCTTTTCTGCATTGCATAGGGAAAACCCTTCCCCGCGAGTGTGCGGTGGGTTGTGGTGTCCCTTGGGGTAGATATGTGAAGTCCCCCTTGTTAGAGTCCGGAATTGGAGTACGGATCTAGGCATGCTGTGTGAAGCCCATCTGGACATGCTAGTCTGGATTGGTAATGCTTGTTTGCATATCGGAGAAGGCTCCGTGATTATAGCTTGTGTTGCCTTGTGCCTACCTGTTGTTTGGTGCAACAGGAAGTACTAGATGAAGTCTAGGAAATGAAGAGGGTTGGATGCAACTCTTGTGGCTGTGCGTTGCCACTTTATGAGCGGTTGAGCCGTTGGGCTGCAACTCGATGAAAAGGCAGATTGCTGAACAGGAAAGGTGAAACCGACCCGCGCCTATAAATTGCCATGGATACTTCCGTATTCGAGGTGGCACAGCGACTTGAGCAACGGGGGGTGGCTGATCCGTACCTGCGTTAGGTCCGTCCGACTTGGAAGCCATGGGTTTTGTTGGAGCGCCTAATGAGAGTCTTAGGCCCGCGCGCCGGAAAGACTAGAATGCTCAAATACCGTGTAGACGGTGGTGTTGACCCTGGTATTCCGGTACACCAAGAATGTGCCCTGAGTGCACGGACTGTCGGGCCGTGTGGCCGATAGTTGTGATGGCTTGAATGTGCCTGCGCGCACATAGTTGCTATATGATGATGCCATGCTATGCAGGGAAAGAATGCTAATGCCCCGAGAAAGGGGTAGGATTATTATAATTGGGTCAGCTGAATGCTGACCGTTGCATTGTTTGCCACCGGTTGGGTGGATTGTCCCTATGCAGGTGCTGGAGAGCCAAGTGGTAAATGAAGGGCTGAAGCCCTACTGCTGTTGCTGCTGCTGCTGCGGCTAGCCCTTGAAGGCTAAGCGAATGTTTTTGCTTGTTTTCTTTTACTCATGTATGGCCGGCCTGCGTGCCGAGGTTTGTAAACCATACGGTGTGGAAAGAGGAACTGTAAGGCCTTAAGGCCAAACTCTATGTATTTATTGTACATTCCGTGGCTATATATATAAAGGTGGTTTATATATTGGACATTCCTGGTTAGAGTTCAAATTACAACTTAAAGCTTCTGCTAGAATGCTCTGAGTTAGGATTCGTGTATGGTTTGGTATTATCCTATGACCTCACCGTCTGTTTGTGGCATATAGTGTGGGGCCCCGGCCGGACCTTCTACTATACGTCATTTAACGGATGGGGTCGTTACAATATGAACTCTATTGATGAGGACATTTTTAATTCCATCTTGACAGGACCACCAGCTCTAGTGGCCTCTACTTCAACCACAGTAAATCTCAGTGCAGTGCCTCCTCCTGATCAAACTGATGCACATAAGAAAGCAAAGATTGTTGATGCCAGAACTATGAACATACTGGCCCAAACTATGTCAGATGACATATTTCAGAAAGTGGTTGAAGGCACATCTGCCAAAGCCATTTGGGATTCCCTCAACCAAATGGTAGCAGAATCTGCTGATGAGAGGAAGGATAGAAGATCCAACCTCATATCCCAATATGAGAATTTCAGGAAAGATGAAGCAGAATCTGTGGAAGTAATGTACAACAGGCTGAGCTCCATCATCAGTGAGCTCAGAACACTAGACAATGAAATTACTCTGACTGAGGTCAATGACAAGATCCTCATGTGCTTCCCTAACACATGGGACTCTAGAATCTGGCCCATCAGAGAAGCCAGAAGCATGGCTGAAATCTCAACAGAATCTCTGCTTGGAAAGCTAAAATCCTATGAGCAATTGATCAAGTCAAGAGAAGCTGTTGTTGAACCAAAGGCTCCAACACCCACCAGGAAGGAACAGAGCTTAGCATTCAAAGCTGCAGAAGAATATCCTAGCTTGCCAGTCAATGAAGAACTCATGAGTCTCTTTGCTAAGAGATTCTATAAAATGGCATGGAAGGACTTCAGGAGAAAGCCTTCAAGGAATGAAGATAAACCCAGGTATGATAAGACCCCTTCTAAAGAGGTTGTTTGTTTTGGGTGCAGGAAAACTGAACACTTCATCTCAGAATGCCCAAAAGTCCAAAAGAAAGACAGAAGGCAAGAAAAGGACTCAAGAAGACATCAGCACAGCAAGGTCCCCTCCAGCAAGTACAAAAAGAAGGAGAAGGGCTTTGTAGCTGAAACTTGGAGTGATACTGAAGATGAAACATCCTCCTCCAGTTCCAGTGAAGTTGATGAAGAAGAAAAGAAGGCAAGGGAAGTTTGCCTTATGGCAATAGATGCAGGAAGTAGCAGATCAGATTCAGAAGAATCAGATGATGAAGAATTCCTCTCTGAAGAGGACCAGGTAATTGCTTCCTATGACTTTCAATCTAAAGAATTTCAATCTTAATTTAAACTCTTGTGTTTAAACCTAATAGGATCTGAGAAGGAAATCAAACTTCTCAGGAAAAAACTTTTAAAACAAGACAAAATCATTGCTGAAAGTGAAAAATTAACTGAAGAATTAAGCTTAGCCAATCAACAAATAGTTTTTCTAAAATCTGAATTAAGTAAGGCTAAGGAACTAGAAGAATCCCTGAATGGTAGTAGCTTACAACTGTTAGATATAACTAGCACAGTTAATACAAGATCTAACAATAACAAACTAGGATTAGGAGCCTCATCTAGTGAACCAATCCTAATTCAGAAAAATCAATTGTCAAAACCTATTAACTTCATCTCTGAAAATGGTAAGAAAAATACTGAACAGGTAGAGAAGGTTAACAAAGTTCTTAAACAGTTAGAACTTAATAAAACCAATCAGAAAAGGGAAAACAAACATCATAATTATGTTCAACATATTTCGTCGAACGCAGAACGACGAAATGGGTATGGTTCGTCGACCTCAGAACGACGAACCCTGAATGCAAATAATAATGTAAACTATTCTTCGAATTGGGATCGACAAAATCAGTATGGTTCGTCGACCATAGATCGACGTTTCTGGGGCTCTGATAATGGATACCTCTATTCTTCGAGCAGAGATCGAAGAACTCAACCCAGATCGTCGAGCTCAGATCGACGAACATACTCAAATTTGTCAAACTCAGTTTAGAACCAGAGTAACCTAAAAACTAATAAACCCTTTAATCACTTTAGTCAGTGGGTCATACCTCCTAGAAGGTATCATCCTTTAGGTTATAAGGATCAACCTGAATGTTCATTTATTTCAAGTTTCAGTTATATTAAACAATAAGGACCCAAGGTAACCTGGGTCAAAAATTGCTAATCCTTTTGTTGGTAGAAGAGAACCCTGTCACTCAAAACAAGTGGTACTTGGACAGTGGTTGCTCTAAACATATGACAGGTTACAAGGAATGCCTTATCAACTATAAAGTCAAGATTGGACCTAAAGTAATCTTTGGGGACTCAGGCTTTGGACTGACAGAAGGCTATGGAGACTTTAACTGTGGAGTTGTCACATTCAAGAAAGTGACCTATGTAAATGGTCTTAAGCATAACCTGATATCAGTAAGCCAATTATGTGATACAGGTTATCAAGTAAGCTTCACTAACTCTTTGTGTCTTATTCTTTAAACAACACAACTGTTTTAACAAGAATTAGACAAGGCAACATCTACTTAGTAAATTTTGAATCAGCTAAATCTGAAATTTGCTTATTCAATTCGGTTAGCATTCAAACTAGCTTATGACACAAAAGACTAGGACATGTAAACCATAAAAATATAGCTAGGTTATCTAAAGACAATCTTGTTAGAGGTTTACCTTCTGGTCCCTACAAGAAGGAAGACCTCTGTAGGGCTTGTCAGCTAGGAAAGTAAACTAAATCCAATTTTAAATCCATTAATAAGAGTGATTCACCTAGAATCTTGTACTTGCTCCATATGGACCTTTTTGGCCCTATTGTAGTACAAAGTCTAGGAGGAAAGTCTTATACATTAGTTATTGTAGATGATTTCTCCAGATTCACATGGGTTTTCTTTTTGAGAAATAAGTCGGATACTTTTAAGGTTCTCACAGATTTTCTCAAGAACATACAGATTGAGTATTCTACTCAAGTTGCATTGATCAGAAATGATCATGGTACTGAGTTTGAATCTCTTCTTATGCTAGAGTTCTATGAGAAGGAAGGTATCAGACATTGTTTCTCAGCTCCAAGAACTCCTCAACAAAATGGGGTAGTTGAAAGGAAGAATAAGACACTCATTGAAGCTATAGGTACATTGCTTGCAGATGCTTACATGTCTCTTTCCTATTGGGCAGAGGCAGTAAGCACAACAAATTATGTCTGAATAGAAGCCTAATACATAAACTAAAGCTTAAGACTCCCTATGAACTACTCAAAGGGAAGAAACCTATAATAACCTATTTTAAAGTATTTTGATGTATATGCTATATTCACAATAATGACAAGAAACATCTTAGAAAGTTTGAAGCTAAGGCTGTAATGAGAATTTTTCTAGGATATTCCCAAGTCAGCAAGGTATATAGGGTGTTTAATAAATCAACATTAAAAATTGAGGAATCTATGCATGTAACATTTGATGAATCTAATATGTTTTATAAGGAGAGAGACATCTCTACCAACAATAATCTGCAGGTACAAAATTTGTGTGAGAGCTTGGATGATCTAAATCTTACTTCAAAGGATGAATCACATCCCTCTCCACAAGCTATATCAGAAGTTGAAAGTGAAGAAGAGACTGTGGAAGCAGTTCAATTTCCTCCAACAGTTGATACAATTCCATAAGAGGAATTAAATCAAATAACTATTGCTGAACCGACTCCACCTAATGATCTTGTCAAACTTAGGGATCACCCTAGATCTCAAGTAATTGGAGACATATCATTAGGAGTGCAGACAAGACATCAACTCAACCCTGATGTGATGCTTGCCTGCTTTCTCTCTCAAATTGAGCCTCAATCCATATCTAATGCAGAGCAAGATTCAAACTAGATCACTGCAATGCAAGAGGAACTCAACCAGTTTGAGAGGTGTAGAGTTTGGGACTTAGTTCCAAGGCTCAGGGGCTATCCAGTAATTAGGACTAAGTGGGTATTCAGAAACAAACTTGATGCCCAAGGTGTGATAGTGAGGAACAAGGAAAGGCTTGTTGCTCAAGGATATAGGCAAGAGGAAGGAATTGATTATGATCAAACCTTTGCTCCAATTGCCAGACTTGAAGCTATAAGGATTTTCTTAGCTTCTACAACATTCAAAAAGTTTAAAGTCTACCAGATGGATGTGAAAAGTGCATTCCTAAATGGAGAACTCAAAGAAGAGGTGTATGTTAAACAACCACCAGGTTTTATCTCTCCATCTCATCCCTCTTATGTTTTTAAATTGCATAAGACTCTCTATGGTTTAAAGCAAGATCCAAGAGCTTGGTATGAGACCTTAGCCAGCTTTCTTTTAGAGCATGGTTTTTCTAGAGGCATGGTAGATAGAACTCTTTTTACAAAACTGCATCATGATAAAATTCTCTTAGTACAAATATATGTAGATGACATAATTTTTGGTTCTACTGATCCCAAACTGTGCAAAAGATTTTCTGATTTGATGCACTCAAGGTTTGAGATGAGTATCATGGGTGAGTTATCATATTTACTTGGTCTCTAAGTGAAACAAAACCCTGAAGGGATCTTCATCTCTCAGTCTAAATATGCTAAAGAGCTTATTAAGAAGTTTGGGATGAATGATGCCTCTGCCAGGAAAACTCCCATGACTGCCAATGCTATTGTAGATGCTGATCAATCTGGAAAACCAGTTGATCAGACCATGTATAGGGCCATTGTTGGATCCCTACTGTATTTGACAGCAAGCAGACTAGATATTATGTTTGCCACATGTCTTTGTGCTAGGTTTCAGGTGAACTCTAAAGAATCTCACCTTATTTTCTTAAAAAGGATTTTAAGATATATAAAAGGTTGTCCAAATCTAGGCCTCTGGTATTCAACAGAATCAGCATTTGTGTTAACTGGATTCTCTGATGCTGATTATGTTGGATGCAGAGTAGACAGGAAAAACACCTCTGGAACTTGTCAGTTCCTTGGTGACAGACTTGTATCTTGGTTCTGTAGAAAACAAACATCTGTTTCAACATCCACTGCTGAAGCTGAATATATGGTTGCAGGCAGTTGTTGTTCACAGATTTTGTGGATATAAAACAACCTACTAGATTATGGTGTCAACTTAAATAATTCAACTATTCTATGTAATAATACAAGTGCTATTTTAATTACACAAAATCCAGTATTGCATTTTAGAACCAAGCATATAGACATCAGACACCACTTCATTAGAAATTGTGTTGACAAACAAAAGATTAAACTTGAATTTATCTCTACTGATTTGCAAAGAGCAGATATATTCACTAAGCCATTGGACTCATCCAAGCATCTGTTCTTTGTCAATCAGCTTGATATGATAAATGGTCAGGATTGAATCTATTGCTCTGTCTATAGTCAAAGAATTATCTCTGTTCGTCGACCTAAGATCGACGAACTGATAACTGTTCTTGAGATTTTTCATCGACCTGAGCTCGACAAAATCTCTAAGTGAAGTGATTTTCGTAGACCCGAGATCGACGAACTTTCTTCAGAAACCTTTCGTCGACCAGAGATCGACGAAATGTCTTATATCCTTCAGACTGAGTTCGACGAACTGTTTAACCTTAAATTATTTCGTCGACCTTAGAACGAAGATTTTTTCCTTTTTTGTGGACCGGAGCTTGTCGGTTCATATTATGGAAAACCTTATATTTAGATTTTCTTCGACCTTCGTCCCGCGCTTTCAGTTCCCTTTGCACTTGATCGTCGTTTTCCTTTTACAGGTGCTTTCATGGCGATTCCCGCTGGTTCTCTCACTGCCATGAAATTTGATGCTGGTTTTGACATAGACTTTGAATCATTCCAGTATTCTTACCCAGTTTTCCTAAACATTCTCCAACTACTAGAAGAACAACAACTGAAGACTCTGCTCTCAACCTGAATCAAGATATCTGCCACAGAAATCAGGGAATGGGTGTATACAGCTACTGTCGATGAGAACAAGATGACCGGCACCATCGCGGGTAATGAAATTTCACTTACCCCCGATATTATTACTGAAATTTTGGGATTGAAAAATGGTGAGGAGAATTTAGAAATTGATTCTGAAGAGTTTGATTTACTGCTGAATACAATGGGGTATTCTGGAGACACCCCAAACAAGCTCCTCAAGAAACTTCTGTCTGCCGAGTATAAATTTCTCGCAGATATAGTTGGGAAAGTGTTGCTCGGGAAGCACACGGCGCATGATTATATCACCAGGCATCAGTTCCTGGTCATGTGCACCATTGTAAATAAGAAAGCTGTGAACTGGGCACAGATTATGTTCGATTTGATCACAAAGAAGAATAACAAGAAAGAGGTATGCTTTTGAAGGATCCTAGGGATCTTCCGAAAGGAAAAGGCTGCAGGATCCCTGGTCTCCTCGACCATATCTATCAATGCCTCAAAGAGACTCACCTGTGCCCTTTTTGGCAAGTGGGAGAGTACCATCACCAAGCCAACTAAGGCTACCTCATCCTCCACTAAAACTTCCAAGAGTACAAGGGCTGCACCAGCCTCTCCCCACCCCACTGAAAGACTCCCTTCCACCCCTCCACCACCTCCTGCCCCTCCAGTTCCGTCCTAACAACAAGTCCCACCAACCCCACCCTCTACTACCATCCACATCCCTACTCCAACACCACCAGCATCTCCACTTCTCTCTTCCCCTACACATCTACCATCTCCTCTGTAACACCCCAAAAAGACCCCAAAGGACTCAAAATGATTTTTGAGGTACAGGTAATTTTACACGGCCTGGGACACGGGCGTGTCCCAGGGCGTGTCAGGGGTACACGGCCTGGGACACGGGCGTGTTCCAGGGTGTGTTCAGGTTAGTCGACGATTGCTAGTCGACGATTGTCGAGCCTGGGACACGGCCTTCGACACGGGCGTGTCCCAGGGCGTGTCCGAATTAAATTTCGAGATTAGCCTATTCGAGTCAGAAAAGTACACGGCCTTGAACACGGCCATGAACACGGGCGTGTCAGGTTGGACACGGGCGTGTCAGATGCCGTGTTCCGACCCGTGTACTGGTTGCAGCTCGATGAAGCAGGTTTGATACGGGCATGTCAGGTTCGACACGGGCGTGTCGATGCCCGTGTTGTTCAGTCGGTTCAAACTGCATGTGCCGCTTAAGGGTATACGGCCTGTGACACGGGCGTGTCACAGGCCGTGTCAGCCAAAAATTGGGTTTTTTGGGCAGATCGTGGCCGTTCAGATTCTCTCTTTGGATCCAAGGGCTCAGGTGATTCCTGGCTGGATTAAATTCGTCAAGAAGTCCTTCTTCATTTTTCTTAAGGAAGAGAGAAAGAGAGAGGAAGAAGAAGGAGGAGGAGAGCAAGCCACCGACGGAGCTCCCGTGGTCCGATTCGTGATCCGAAGCCGGCGTTGTGAAGGCAAGGCTGCTGCGGTTCTTTCTCACTGGCTAGTTTTCGATGGCTCCGAAGAGATCAGCAAGGGTAACGATCTCCCTCCTTGGATATGTGAAGTCCTTCTTTTCTGCATTGCATAGGGAAAACCCTTCCCCGCGAGTGTGCGGTGGGTTGTGGTGTCCCTTGGGGTAGATATGTGAAGTCCCCCTTGTTAGAGGCCGGAATTGGAGTACGGCTCTAGGCATGCTGTGTGAAGCCCATCTGGACATGGTCTGGATTGGTGATGCTTGTTTGCATATCGGAGAAGGCTCCGTGATTATGGCTTGTGATGCCTTGTGCCTACCTGTTGCTTGGGGCGGCAGGAAGTACTGGACGATGCCCAGGAAATGCAGAGGGTTGGATGCAACTCTTGTGGCCGTGCGTTACCACTTTGTGAGCGGTTGAGCCGTTGGGCTGCAACTCGATGAAAAGGCAGATTGCCGAACAGGAAAGGTGAAACCGACCCGCGCCTATAAATAGCCATGGATACTTCGTATTCGAGGTGGCACGACGACTTGAGCAACGGGGGGTGGCTGATCCGTACCTGCGTTAGGTCCGTCCGACTTGGAAGCCTGGTTATAGGTTTTGTTGGAGCGCCTAATGAGAGTCTTAGGCCCGCGCGCCGGAAAGACTAGAATGCTCAAATACCGTGTAGACGGTGGTGTTGACCCTGGTATTCCGGTACACCAAGAATGTGCCCTGAGTGCATGGACTGTCGGGCCGTGTGGCCGATAGTTGTGATGGCTTGAATGTGCCTGCGCGCACATAGTTGCTATTTGATGATGCCATGCTTTGCAGGGAAAGAATGCTCATGCCCCGAGAAAGGGGTAGGATTGTTATAATTGGGTCAGCTGAATGCTGACCGTTGCATTGTTTGCCACCGGTTGGGTGGATTGTTCCCGTGCAGGTGCTAGAGAGCCAAGTGGTAAGTGATGGGCTGAAGCCCTACTGCTGTTGCTGCTGCTGCTGCGGCTAGCCCTTGAAGGCTAAACGAATGTTTTGGTTGTTCTCTTTTACTCATGTATGGCCGGCCTGCGCGCCGAGGTTTGTAAATCATGTTGTATGGAAGAGGAACTGTAAGGCCTAAAGGCCAAACTTTTGTATTTGTGTATATTCCGTGGTGATATATAAAGGTGGTTTATATATTGGACATTCCTGTTTAGAGTTCAAATTTGTAACTTAAAGCTTCCGCTAGAATGCTCTGAGTTAGGATTCGTATGCTTTTGTCGGTCTTCCTCTTTCGAATTCGTGGTCGAATTCTTTTGTGGGGTGGCGAGCACGTGTTTGTGCGACCTGCTGTAACGCTAATGAACTCTGGGATGTCCATTAAGGAATGTACAAAATCTTGTTTGAGGAATCTGCGCGTTCCTTTTTGTGTTGTTTTGCTTGCATACGTTCGCTAATGTGTGTCTTGTCCACCTATAAGTGACACGTAGTGGTGCTGGGCAGTCTGAGCCCCAGCGCTCTGATGAGAGTGCGGCACCAGCTGAGGTGCCAACACCTCCTCCATCTGCGGAAACTGTTCGCTTAGTTGCTGAGGCGCTATTTGCCATGATTCAGCCGACCGGGCAAGCGCAGCCGGCAGTAGTGCCAGTTCGTGTTGATGTAAGACCCGAGCCGGTTGAGGCTGTAGATCCACGAGCAGCTGACCGACAGTTGAAGCAATTCATGAGCTTCAGTCCTCCTACGTTTGCGGGAATGGGATCCCCAACGCAGGCGGAAGATTGGTTATCGCGTGTCAAGCGGATAATGACAGCGATCAGGGCGGAGGAAACTCTCAAGGTCACCTTGGCCACCTTCATGCTTGAAGGAGAGGCGCGGTTGTGGTGGGACGAGGTTGAGGTACACCATTTGGCGGGCAGGCAATTAACACAAGTGTCGATTGAGGAGTTCTCTCGGATATTTCTGGCGAAACATGTCCCCGCGGCGCAACGCATTGCTATGGAAAATGAGTTCCAACGGTTAAAGCAAGGGGAAGATAGTGTGGATATCTACTTGCATGAGTTTACCAGGTTGGGACGCTATGCGGGTACAATCTTCGCGGATGACCAATGGAAAACGAATCGGTTCTATGAAGGATTGCGGGATGAGTTGCGATTCCTGCTTTCGAGTTCAGTGAGCCAAGGGTTTCAGGCGTTGGTTGATACTGCGTGCGCGTTGGAGAAGGACATGAGGCGAGTGCAAGGGAACAAGGGCATGGTTGTGTCAAAACCAGAGTTTCAAGCACCTCGCCCGAGCAAGTCGTTTTACTAGAAGAAAGGGGGCAAGAGGTCCAAGCCATCTGGGCAAGTGACTACGACCGTTGTGTCGGGAGCGACATCAAGGCAGGATTCTCGTACATGCTATAACTGTGGCCGGGTGGGGCATATTGTTCGTGACTGTCGTGTGGTTCAGCCCAAAGGGGACAAGAAGACGGGTGCGTCGTATGCTGAGAAGGGCAAAGCGGTGGTTGATTCCTCTGCGTCTCAGGCGCAGCCCCGAATCTATCAACTTGGCCAACAGGAAGCGATTAAGCAAAGTGACGTCGTCACAGGTACGAGTTAATTTAGTTTACTTGCTGGTGCTATTGTTTTTGGTTATGTATAGCTTATGCATGATGTGTGTGCTGCAGGCTTTGTCCTGATTCGGAATAATTTGGCGAGAGCCCTGTTTGATACGGGTGCTTCGCATTCTTTTCTGTCTGAGGATTTCGTATCTCGCATTGGGGTACCGAGTCATGTGACGGTGGATAGTACAAGGGTGCTATTGCCGAATGGCTGTGTGATGCTTGCGGATAGGGCTTGCGATGTGGATGTGCAAATAGGAAGTCGGGATTTCGGTTTGAGTGCAGCTGTGCTACCGTTATCGGAGTTTGATGTGATCTTTGGTATGGACTGGCTCTCGGAGCAGCGTGCCTTTATTGATTGCAACTCCAAGGAGATTACACTAGGCCAGAATACCGGGCTTGTGACGAAGTTCGCTGGTATGCGAGGAGTTAGCGGGACTCTGTTGTCTGCACTCCAAGTCGTCAATGCTGTTCGGAAGGGCGCGGAGTTATTCTTCATGCTAATTCAGGCTGTTGAGCCAAAGGCCAGTGTCGGTGAAGTGCCAGTTGTGTCAGAGTTTGCCGACGTGTTTCCTAAAGATCTTCCTGGGTTACCACCCCAGCGGGAGATTGACTTCTCTATTGAGTTGGTGCCAGGTGCGAAACCTGTGGCCCGCTCTCCATATCGCGTCGCGCCAAAAGAGATGGATGAGTTGAAAGTCCAATTGCAAGAGTTGTTGGAGCAGGGATATATACGCCCAAGTATGTCACCTTGGAGCGCGCCTGTTCTCTTTGTGAAAAAGAAAGACGGTAGCTTACGGTTGTGTATTGACTACCGCGAGTTGAATAAGCTGACGGAGAAAAACAAATATTCGATCCCGCGGATTGATGACCTCTTTGATCAGCTGGCGGGATCAACGGTCTATTCCAAGTTGGATTTGAAATCGAGATATTATCAGCTAAGGATTCGGGAAGGTGACATTCCCAAGACGGCGTTTGGAACACGCTACGGTCATTATGAGTTCACGGTAATGCCGTTTGGCCTATGTAATGCGCCTTCGGTATTTATGGACCTAATGCATCGAACGTTCCGAGAGTACTTGGATTTATTTGTGATTGTGTTTATCGATGACATCTTAGTATACTCTCAGTCGGAAGAGGATCACGCAAACCATTTGCGGTTGGTTTTGCATACCCTGCGGAGGAATAAGCTTTATGCCAAGTTCTCAAAGTGCGAGTTCTGGCTCTCTTCAGTAGCCTTTTTAGGCCATGTGGTAAGCGGAGAAGGTATCGCGGTGGATCCGTTGAAGATAAGTGCCATTCGAGATTGGCCAGTGATGTCTTCAGTGGCCGAGGTCAGGAGCTTCCTTGGACTTGCGGGCTACTATAGACGGTTTGTGGAAAACTTCTCACGGATTGCTTTACCTCTGACCACGCTGACGAGAAAAGATCAAAAGTTCATTTGGACGCCGGAGTGCGCGCGAGCTTTTGAAGACTTGAAGAGTCGTTTGACCACGGCGCCTGTGTTGACATCGCCATGTGGTACAGATGGGTACGAGATCTATAGTGATGCATCAGGGAGCGGCTTAGGCTGCGTTCTTCTGCAGTTTGGTAAAGTGATTGCTTATGGCTCGCGTCAGTTGAAAGTGCATGAGCGGAATTACCCCGTCCATGATTTGGAGTTGGCGGCGGTAATCTTTGCGCTCAAGTTGTGGCGGCACTATCTTTATGGCGTTAAAGTGGATATCTATACGGATCACAAGAGCCTAAAGTATTTGTTGGATCAGAAGGATCTGAATATGCGACAACGAAGATGGATGGAGTTCCTCGGGGACTACACCTTTGAGATTCACTATACTCCCGGGAAGGGAAATGTGGTCGCTGATGCTTTGAGTCGAAAGACTCCGGTACGGGCAAGCTGGTTGCAGAGGCATGATCAGCGTTTGATCCAGGAATTGGAAGCATTGGAGATATCTTGCGTTGACAAGGGTTCGTCAACCGATGCATGCTTGAACTGGACGGAGGTGCAATATGACCTTACGGACAGAGTTCGGCGAGCAACGGAGCTTGATGAAAGTCTCCAGCGCTATGCAAAAGATGGGCCGGAGGACCAATTCTCTTGGGATAACGGTTTATTACGAAGAAATGGTCGAGTGTGCGTCCCAAGTGTGGGTAAATTGAGGGAAGAGTTGATGTACGAATCTCACTTTGCAAAGTACTCAGTTCACCCAGGGAGCACAAAGATGTATAGAGATCTGAAAAGCTGTTCTGGTGGCCCGGACTAAAGAAAGATGTCGCACGTTATGTGGCTGAATGCAATACCTGTGCGTTAGTGAAAGCAGAATGCCAGAAGCCTGGCGGTTTCCTGAAGTCGTTACCTATTCCGGAGTGGAAGTTCGATGATATTTCGATGGATTTCGTGCACGGGTTGCCGAGATCTCAACGCGGTCATGATTCAATCTGGGTGATTGTGGACCGGTTGACAAAAGTGGCGCACTTCCTTCCAAACAGAAGAGATGATTCAGTGGAAACCTTGGCCAAGCTTTATGTGGAGCAGGTTGTTCGACTGCACGGTGTTCCTCGGAGCATCGTTAGTGACCGTGATGGGCGGTTCACATCGAATGATTGGCGGCTCGTTCATCAAATGTTGAGTACAAAGTTAGCGTTTAGTACGGCCTTTCATCCCCAAACGGATGGCCAGACTGAACGAACCAACAGGACGATGGAGGATATGCTCCGCATGTGCGCCCTAGACTTTGGTAAGAGATGGGAAGATTATATATTTCTCGTCGAATTTGCCTATAATAATAGCTACCAAGCGAGTATTGGTATGGCGCCATTTGAAGCTTTATATGGTCGGAAATGCCGTACACCGTTAGCGTGGGCAGAAGCAGGCGAATCGAAGCTGAGTGGGAAAAAGGAAGTCGAAGAAGCTACCTCGCTCATACACTCTATTCGGGAGAGGCTACTGATAGCCCAAGATCGTCAAGCAAAGTACTACAATGCCAAACATCGGAACGTGGAGTTCGCGGTGGGTGATTGGGTATATTTGAAGATCAAACCCTTCAAAGGCGTGTCCAGGATTCGGCGTTTGAAAAAGCTAAGTCCGAGGTATCTTGGTCCATTTGAGGTGGTGGAGCGAGTTGGGGAAGCTGCTTATCGACTAGCACTTTCAGCAGACTTGGGTGGATTACATGATGTATTTCACATCTCAGTCCTTCGTAAGGCGGTGAAGGATCCAGCTCAAGTAGTGGAGAATGATCGGGTACCGGTCGAGTATGGGCTAACGACGAGGGTTAGACCCATTCGGATCGAGGATCGAGCCGCGAAACAGTTGCGGAACAAAGTGATCGGGATGGTCAAGGTCCGATGGGACAATTGTGGCCGTGAAGAGCTAACATGGGAGCGAGAGCAGACCATGCGAGCTGAGTTTCCCGAGTTATTTGTATAAACTGTAGACCGTGTACTTTTTGTTATAACATAGTTATAGCATTGCTGGTTCTTGTTTCCTTACCGTGCAAATTTCGGGACGAAATTTTGTTAAGGGGGGGGGGGAGGGTTGTAACACCCCAAAAAGACCCCAAAGGACTCAAAATGATTTTTGAGGTACAGGTAATTTTACACGGCCTGGGACACGGGCGTGTCCCAGGGCGTGTCGGGGGTACACGGCCTGGGACACGGGCGTGTCCCAGGGCGTGTTCAGGTTAGTCGACGATTGCTAGTCGACGATTGTCGAGCCTGGGACACGGCCTTCGACACGGGCGTGTCCCAGGGCGTGTCCGAATTAAATTTCGAGATTAGCCTATTCGAGTCAGAAAAGTACACGGCCTTGAATACGGCCATGAACACGGGTGTGTCAAGTTGGACACGGGCGTGTCAGATGCCGTGTTCCGACCCGTGTACTGGTTGCAGCTCGATGAAGCAGGTTTGACACGGGCGTGTCAGGTTCGACACGGGCGTGTCGATGCCCGTGTTGTTCAGTCGGTTCAAACTGCGTGTGCCGCTTAAGGGTACACGGCCTGTGACACGGGCGTGTCACAGGCCGTGTCAGCCAAAAATTGGGTTTTTTGGGCAGATCGTGGCCGTTCAGATTCTCTCTTTGGATCCAAGGGCTCAGGTGATTCCTGGCTGGATTAAATTCGTCAAGGAAGAAGTCCTTCTTCATTTTTCTTAAGGAAGAGAGAAAGAGAGATGAAGAAGAAGGAGGAGGAGAGCAAGCCACCGGCGGAGCTCCCGTGGTCCGATTCGTGATCCGAAGCCGGCGTTGTGAAGGCAAGGCTGCTGCGGTTCTTTCTCACCGGCTAGTTTTCGATGGCTCCGAAGAGATCAGCAAGGGTAACGATCTCCCTCCTTGGACATGTGAAGTCCTTCTTTTCTGCATTGCATAGGGAAAACCCTTCCCCGCGAGTGTGCGGTGGGTTGTGGTGTCCCTTGGGGTAGATATGTGAAGTCCCCCTTGTTAGAGGCCGGAATTGGAGTACGGCTCTAGGCATGCTGTGTGAAGCCCATCTGGACATGGTCTGGATTGGTGATGCTTGTTTGCATATCGGAGAAGGCTCCGTGATTATGGCTTGTGATGCCTTGTGCCTACCTGTTGCTTGGGGCGGCAGGAAGTACTGGACGATGTCCAGGAAATGAAGAGGGTTGGATGCAACTCTTGTGGCCGTGCATTGCCACTTTGTGAGCGGTTGAGCCGTTGGGCTGCAACTCGATGAAAAGGCAGATTGCCAAACAGGAAAGGTGAAACCGACCCGCGCCTATAAATAGCCATGGATACTTCCGTATTCGAGGTGGCACGGCGACTTGAGCAACGGGGGGTGGCTGATCCGTACCTGCGTTAGGTCCGTCCGACTTGGAAGCCTGGTTATAGGTTTTGTTGGAGCGCCTAATGAGAGTCTTAGGCCCGCGCGCCGGAAAGACTAGAATGCTCAAATACCGTGTAGACGGTGGTGTTGACCCTGGTATTCCGGTATACCAAGAATGTGTCCTGAGTGCACGGACTGTCGGGCCGTGTGGCCGATAGTTGTGATGGCTTGAATGTGCCTGCGCGCACATAGTTGCTATTTGATGATGCCATGCTTTGCAGGGAAAGAATGCTCATGCCCCGAGAAAGGGGTAGGATTGTTATAATTGGGTCAGCTGAATGCTGACCGTTGCATTGTTTGCCACCGGTTGGGTGGATTGTTCCCGTGCAGGTGCTGGAGAGCCAAGTGGTAAGTGATGGGTTGAAGCCCTACTGCTGTTGCTGCTGCTGCTGCAGCTAGCCCTTGAAGGCTAAGCGAATGTTTTGGTTGTTCTCTTTTACTCATGTATGGCCGGCCTGCGCGCCGAGGTTTGTAAATCATGTTGTATGGAAGAGGAACTGTAAGGCCTAAAGGCCAAACTTTTGTATTTGTGTACATTCCGTGGTGATATATAAAGGTGGTTTATATATTGGATATTCCTGTTTAGAGTTCAAATTTGTAACTTAAAGCTTCCGCTAGAATGCTCTGAGTTAGGATTCGTATGGTTTGGTATTATCCTGTGACCTCACCGTCTGTTTGTGGCATATAGTGTGGGGCCCCGGCCGGACCTTCTACTATACGTCATTTAACGGATGGGGTCGTTACATCCTCCTCCTTTAACTCAACCTTACACCTCCATCCCTACACCACCTCCATCCCCTTTACCATCTCACCTGGTTGATATCCCCCACATCAACCTCTCCTCCCTCCCCTCCTTTAACTTGCTCTCCTCTCCCGTGAACTCTCCATCTCCATAAAATGACTTCACCTTAGAAACTCCACTTCCACCTCCACCTCCATCAACCACATATACTCCTTCAGCTACTGCCCCACCATCTGCCTCTCCAACCCTTGATCCTTCTCTTACCACCACTCTCATCACTCTTCTCACCCCACTACTCAAAACCCTTATAATAGAGGCCATTTCTCCTCTAGATGCCTCCATCTCTTCTCTTGCTACCCAAATATTTGCCCTCACCACTGCTCCATCTTCAGTTAGGGGCCTGGCTTCAGCACATGCTGAAACCAGGCAGGGAGAGATACTTGATGAAGAAGTAGCAGCAACAGCAGCAGGACCAGTTGTACAGATATCAGATACAGCAGACATGGATACAGAAGCAGAGGAAGATTAATTAGATTTGATTCATTTTATTGAAACTGACATGGACATTGATGAGTCAGTTATACTAAAAATAAATACTGTTGGTGATATTTTCATTAATCCCATAGTAGACTTGATGAGTTTGTTAAGTTCTTTTGATACAGCTCATCACAGTCTTCCTCCAGCTGAGTATACCAAGCCATCATTAACTATTATTCCATATTCTTCCCCAATAAGCCCTGATGTTGTCAAACAATTAAAGGCCAATTTTGCCATTTCTGCCACTCCATCATCTAGACAGATTGCCTCCCCAATTGTATCTTCTCCTATGGCCCCAGTCTTTGTAATGGATGATTCTAAAGTACCAGATCTGGATGCATTGATTATGGCTGACATAGAGGAAGAAAATAAGTTAGCTTCTCAGAGCATAGAAGTATACAGTTCTCTAGCTCCCTCCCCAGTTCCATCTCATATAACAAAGAAAACAATCTCTGATGAAGCACTAAGAGAGATTGATGCCATGCATGACAATCCTCAATCCTCTGATGATGATGATGGGGAATCTAAGAAAAGAAAAATTTCTAAGAAAAGGAAGGCTCCACCTCCTCCTGCTCCCAAACCTGGAAACACCAATGATACTCCCTACTATATCCTACAAAAAATAACCCCATACAAGGGAATGCTGGCCTGGATATGGCTCTCAAAGAATGAACAAAAGGCAAGGAAGAAAAGTAGGAGGTACTCTCCTCCCCTAGCTTACAAATACAGGAAGGATCCCCCTCCTCCTCCTCCACCAGCTGCTGGTGCTTCTGGAATCAGCTCTCAAAAGTCAGATGCACCCTCCAATCCCTCATTCAACCGAACTTATTAGAGGCAGGAAAGGCCATCTAGACAACAATCACATGGAAGTAGTCAGCAAAGAAGTACTAGTTGTACAGAACAGATAAAAGAAATAGTATATCAGAAACCAGAATTCTCTCCTCCTCAACCACAGGCTGGACAAAGAAGACACTCTGTATCACATAAACCCAAAGGAAAATACAGTGAAGCTGCACCTCCAAAATCATTGTACACTCAAAGTAGTGAAAGCCAGATTGCAACAAACTTCCAAGAACAGTCAACACAATTCAGGCCTGTCACCCTGCTACCCTCTCAAGAAGATCAGTCACCTACCAGTCAGGATGGCCAGGCTTCAAGAATTGATTGCTCTATCACAGATGAAAAAGTCTAGTGAAGAAGGACATGATCCAACTAAATTCTCTACAATGTCTACTTATAGAGAAAAAGAACTTGAAAGACTTCAGGTGAGCAAGAAATTGTTTGACCCTGCTGATTATATGGCTAGATATCCAGAGGCAATTGTTCCCAGAACTTCATCCCAGACAGTGATTGGAGCAGCAGATCTATATATATCAAAAAGAGAAGCTGCCAATCCTAACAAGGAGATTATATTTACCAAGCCTGGAGAAAAGAAGAAGGAAGCAAAAATCCAAGAAGTAAAAATAAAAAATCCTGAAGAAGATTTGTTACTTGTCTTTGGTATACTTTGTTAAACTATGTTTTCGGTTACAAAGCTGACTATGTAAATATATCTATTGCATTTACTTTGAAAGTATCTGTCAGATATATATTGTATTTCTGCTTTGTATATTTTTTAGTATTGAGTCTGTAATTAGTGACCTCACCCAAATAGGGGGAGATTGTTGGATCCCTAGTTGGATTTGGGCTAGGTTCACTAAATTAGGATATGACCCAACATGTATAGATCAGGGTCATGACTATGTCTTAGAGTCTAGGTCAAGTCCTTAGAATCAATAATACAAATGACCGGCCTCCAACACTGCCAAAGACTCAAGACTTAGAGAATTCAAGTTTTGTAAAAAAGAGATCTACGTTCGTCGATCTCTGATCGACGATTGTAGTGCTCAGCTCGACTAAATCAGAGAAAATTCTCTGAGTTGAGCTCAACGAACTTAGATCTCAGCTCGACGATCACAGACTTCAGCTCGACGAACTTGATGCACAGAAGAAGAAAGTTATTAAGCAGCATTCAGAGTTCGACGATCTTCAATCTCAGCTCGACGAAAGCCATTCTCAGGTCAACGAACTCAGAACACAGAATCTGCCAGTTTATGCAGTGCAATTGTTCGCTGATCTCTGGTCGATGAAAACTGTAAGACATATTGTTATTTATTCTTTCTTTTTTTGTCTCCTTATTTTATATCTATTATAGGCTGTTAATTCCTTGGATAATAATGCTCTTACATCCTTTGAATCGAGCCGTTACTGGCAGCATTGATTGCAAATATCCTCCATGGAATTAATTGCTTATATCTCGGGACAGACATAGAATAGAATATATGGCAGCATACTTGACGTTTTCATTTTCCGAGATTTCGGCTAAGCATTAATTGCAGGTTTTTTAATTCGACCATGAGGCAGTTATAGGCATATAATCTCTCAGCTAGAAAGAATCAAGACACACAAAAACCTTTCAGAATACAGAATTTTTTTTACAAGTGCAGTGCATACTGCTCTCTGAAGAAAAATCAACTACTCTCAAAAGAAGAAGAAAGAACAACAATCAATATCAAGAGTCTTTCTTCTCCTTCTTTGTTTTCTGGGATCTCAAGTGACAAAAATATTCAAATCAGTCAAAGGATCTCAGAAAGTAGATCTTACAGTAGAAGGCCTACTCACCCTTTACAAAGCTTCCACTCCTAAACCATTCAAGATCTCAGGGGGAGCTTTGACAACATCACAGAATCCACAACGTCTTCTCATTTTGATTTGAGAAAAAAAAGACTTCAATCAACCTCTCTTCCCCACCTCTGTACAGGGTTTTAATTCCCTTCAAAATTATTCCTGTTGCAAGTCTCCTTCCAAAAGACTTGGGTTAGTTTTTGAGCACCTGATCAAAAGCTCATTGGTGGCAGTCACCTGATCAAAACTTGCAGTGGATTCCTACTAGGGTGGTAGAAGAGTGGTTGTACCCAAGTTTGGGGAACCACTATAAAATTCTTGTGTTGTCTGTGTGGCTGTGATTTTCCTGTGTGCTTGTGCTGTGATATAATTGCATGTGCTGTGATATATTTTGATGTGTAGCTTAGTCACCTTTTCTCTAATTCACTTACTGCACTTGTACACTTATACACTTATATCATAGTAACATATTTGATTAAAGACTTGTTATTTCCGCAAAAATCAAAAAGACTTTAAAAACTCTATTCACCCCCCTCTAGAGTTGTTCAGAGCTTACCCTATCTTTCAAAGTACTCAAACTTAAATGGTACCTGAGAAGAAAAACTCGAGATACTCCTCAAGCATGGTCTGCTCTCGCTCCCACGAGAGCTCCTCACGATCGTAGTTATCCCAACTGACTTTGACCATCTTGATATCTTTATTACGAAGTTGCTTGACTTCAAAGTCCTCAATGCGAACGGGCTTGACCTTCGTCGTCAACCCATCATCAACAGGTACTTGATCGACCACAATAACTTGCGAGGGCTCTTGCACCGCCTTCCGCAACACCGAAATATGGAATATGTCATGCAGACCACTCAATTCCACCGATAGCTTCAGTCAATAAGCTTCTTCACCAATTCGCTTTAGAATCTCAAACGGTCCAAGGTACCTTGGGCTCAGCTTCTTCAAGCGTCGTACCCGCGAAACACCCTTGAATGGCTTAATCTTCAAATATACCTAGTCGCCAACAACGAACTCAACGTTCCGATGCTTGGCATTATAGTATTTAGTCTGCCTGTCCTGAGCGATCAACAATAATTCTCGAATTGTCTATACCAACGAAGTGGTGCCTTCCACTTCTTGTCGTTTGTAAAGCTTCGACTCGCCCGTTTCCAACCGCGACAATGGAGTGTGACATTTTCTTTCGTATAAGGCCTCGAAGGGCGCCATTTGAATACTTGCTTGGTAGTTGTTGTTATAAGTAAACTCCACCAAGTACATGTGATCTTCCCACTGCTTTCCGAAATCCAAGACGCACATGCGAAGCATGTACTCTATTGTCCTGTAGACCCTCTCGGTCTGACCATCCGTCTGCGGATGAAAGGCCGTGCTGAAACTCAGCTTGGTTCCCAACATTTGTTTCACCAACCTCCAGTCATTGGACGTGAAACGTCCATCTCGATCACTCACGATGCTGCGGGGCACCCCGTGCAGTCGAACGATGTTACCTACGTAGAGTTTTGACAGTTTATCCACCGAATCATCCTTCCTATTCGGAATGAAGTGCGATACCTTCGTCAATCTATCAACGATCACCCAGATGGCGTTGTTTCCCTTCTATGACCTTGGCAACCCATGCACAAAATCCACTGAAATATCGTCGAACTTCCACTCCGGGATAGGCAATGACTTCCTTTTTGCACTCCGCCTTTACCAAGGCGCACGTTTGACACTTCGCTATATAAAGTGCCACGTCCTTCTTAAGTACTGGCCACCAGAACAACTTTTTCATATCACAATAAATCTTCGTGCTCCCTGGGTGAATCGAGTACTTGGTATGATGAGACTCGTACATATATTTCTCCCGCAGTTTACCCACATTTGGGACACACATACGTCTGTCCTTCAATAACAATCCATCAACAACACCAAATTGGGAATTTGACCCATCCAAAGCCTCATCTATGATCTGCTTCATGTTGCTATCCAAAACCAGAGCCTGTCAAATCCTATCAACAAGGTAAAACTTCACCTCTTTCCAGTTCAATTATGCTTCAGTACTGATCTGATTATCAACACAAGAGATCTCCAATGCCTCCAAATCACGAATCAAATGCTCATCATGTATCGACAACCAGTTGGCCTGCGCGGGAGCCCTTCGACTCAACGCATCAGCAACCGCATTGCCTTTCCCAAGCACATAATGTATTTTGAAGGTGTAGTCCCCCAGGAACTCCATCCACCTCCGATGCCGCATGTTTAGATCCTTTTGATCCAACAAGTACTTCGGCTCTTGTGGTCGGTATAGATATCGACCTTCACACCGTACAGGTAGTGTCTCCACAACTTCAGGGCAAATATCACGGCCGTTAACTCCAAGACATGGACCGGATAATTCCTCTCGTGTACCTTCAGCTGACGCGAGTCATATGCTATCACTCTCCCATGCTGTAGTAGAACACAACCCAAACCACTGACCGAAGCATCACTGTAAATCTCAAATCCTTCGGTCCCAACCGGCGAACATAGAATAGGCGCCGTGGTCAACCGACTCTTCAGTTCTTCGAAATCTTGCACACACTCCAACGACCACACAAACTTTTGATCTTTCCTTGTCAACGTCATGAGGGGTAACGCTATCCGCGAGAAGTTCTCTACGAAGCGCCTGTAATAGCCGGCAAGCCCCAGAAAACTCCAGACCTCCGCTACCGTAGACAACACAGGTAGATGCTTAAGTTACTTCAGTCCTGTATAGTAACTATCTTATCCAGATCCACTGCAATTCCCTCTCCACTAACTATGTGACCAAGGAACGCTTCCGAGGATAACCAAAACTCGCATTTGGAGAACTTGACATACAGTTGGTTGCTCCTCAACGTCTCCAATACCAAATGTAGATGCTTAAAGTGATCCTCCTCACATTGCGAGTACACCAATATATCGTCGATAAATACTATCACGAAGTGGTCCAGGTACTCTCTGAACGTTCTGTTCATCAGATCCATAAACACGGATGGTGCATTAGTTAGCCCAAACGACATGACGGTGAACTCATAATACCCATACCACGTGCTGAAAGCTATCTTGGGGATGTCACTTTCTCTTAACCTCAACTGATAATATCCGGACTTAAGATCCAATTTCGAGTACACCGATGACCCAACTAACTAATCGAACAGATCATCAATCCTAGAGATCGGATACTTTATTCTTCTCCGTTAACTTATTCAGCTCTCAGTAATCAATACAGAGTCACAAGCTTCCGTCCTTCTTCTTAACAAAGAGGACTGGTGCGCTCCAAGGCGACAAACTTGGACGCACATAACCCTGCTCCAACAGCTCTTGAAGTTGAACTTTCAGTTCCGCCATCTCCTTAGGTGCTAACCGATACGAAGAGCGTGGCACAGGTTTGGCACCTGGCACTAGCTCAATAGAGAAGTCGATCTCTCGCTGAGGTGGGGCTCTAGGGAGATCGCCAGGGAACACGTCAGGATACTTGGATACAACCGGGATATTGTCCAAACTAGGCTTAGGCTTCGAAGCCTCCACTAGTGTGAAGAACAACTCTGAACCAGCACGAACTGCCTTAACCACCTGAAGAGCAGACATCAAAGTATTGCTCGACCCTTTCAAGCCTGCCAATGTCGTCTCATGATTAGACCCCAATTTGACCTCCTTGCGGTTGCAATCAATGTATTCCTGCTGCTGCAAGAGACAATCCATACCAAATATCACGTCGAACTCCCCTAACGACAGTAATGACACTTGCAAGTCGAACTCCTGACTCCCAATCCGTATCTTTACGCAACAAATTCTATCCGCGCGCATTGAGCACCCATTAGGAAACAACACATCCAATTTGTCCTTGGCCATCGAAGAGGGTACTCCGATGCGCGATACAAATTCTTCGGAAAAAAGGAGTACGAAGCTCCTGTATCGAACAGTGCTCTCGCCGAATTATAAAAAATCAAAACAAAACCTAGTACAAGCAGTAATAAGCTAACATGCGCAAGGTAACAAGTATTTAAAGCTAAACTGCTATAAATTTAAATCGTACCTATCACCATGTCAGCTTGCTTTATGGCCTCCTGCTTGCCAAGGTTATAAACTCTAGGTTGAGCTGGAGAATAGTATGATGCGGTTGACTCCACCGCCTTGCCCTTCTCCTCATAAGTGGCTCCAGGCTTCCTTTAGGACTTTGGGCATCCGCTCCAGCAATCTCGGGCAAAGTGTCCCGACTTTCCACAATTGTAGCATGCGCCAGGGGTTCGGCCTGTAGTCTTCCCAGATGTAACAGAAGAAGGGGCTGGACCCAAAGTCCTAGCCTTCTTATTAAACTTACGGAAACCATACTTCGAGGAGGTCGGCACCTTGAACTCCATCCTCTTTGCACTAGAGTATTTCTTCGCTTGTACATTCCTCAGATCTTTCTCCAATGACCGGGCCGTATTGACCACGGTCAAGAAGCCCCGCGTCATAGGCCCTGAGAGCAGTTGCCTTAGGTCATCCCGCAGACCCTCATAGAACCGGTTTGTCTTACGCTCCTGCGAACGTAGAGCTAGCATACTGACCCAACCGTGTAAATTCATGGAGGTACTCGTACACGCTACTATCTCCTTGCGTCAACTTATGGAACTCATTCTCCATCGCGATCCTTTGAGCCGAGGGAAGGTACCTTGCTAAGAATAGTCTCGAAAATTCCTCCATCGAGACATCCGTGAGTTGCCTTCCTCCTAGGTGATGTATCTGTAAAACTTCCCACCACAACCTTGCATCACCATCCAACAGGAAAGTGGCTTTGGTGGTCTTCTGCCACTCCTCCGTTTTCGTAGCTGTCAAGACTCTCTTTACTCGGGAGAGCCAATCCTCAGCTTGGGATGGGGTTCCAGTCCCCGAGAACACCGGAGGATTAAAGCCCATAACATGTTTGAGCTGCTTTTTGGTCGCTCTTCTAGGTATCAACGGCTCTACCACCACTGGTTCAAACCTTCTAGGTTTTGCCGCTAGAAGCGGTACCTTCTCCCCTACAGGGGCAGGCTGCTGCATTTGCCTTCTGGGCTGGGCATTTATCGTTGCAAACACCGCTTCAGCCACCAATCTTATGGTTTCTGTAGAATGTGTTGTAGGCACATCATTCAGTGCGCTACTTGCCTCAGAATGCAGGTGTTCTGAAGGCCCTGCACCACTCCTGGTCACCTATACACGTACAAAACACCATTAAGTGACCGAACAATATTGCAAAAAGCAATTATAGGAACACGCAGGTTCCTCAAACACGTGTATTTTCATTCCTAAGTGGACATTCATGGGTTCTTTTTATGTTATAACGATGACGCATATACATGTGCTCACCACCCCTAAAAAGAATTCACCCACGAATTCCAATAAGCATGACCGAAACTGGTATTCTGATACCAAATTGTAACACCCATATCCGTCACACAACATATAACAGTAGGTCCGGCCGGGGCCCGACACCATATACCGCAGACAGACCGAAAGGTTACTAAATGAAACCATCCTTCAAATAACACATGTCCTACACAGAGCACGTTCTTGTGGAAGCATTTTAAATGTTACAAAGAAAAGAACCCAAATCATAGCATGAATATCCACTAAATATCCAAAATAGGAATGAGCATACAAATACACAAAGTACTTGGCCTTATGGCCTTACAAGAGTTTACTTAAACAAATATTGTCTTCCAAACATCGACACGCAGGCCGGTCACACATGAGAGTAAAAGTAAACATTCACAAAGGCCTTCGAGGGCCGGCTCAGCAACAAGGGCTTCAACCCGCTATTTGCTACTAGGCTCTGCAGCACCTGCAAGCAACAATCCACCACAACGGTGGCAAACAAAAGTAACGGTCAGCTAAAGCTGACCAAATTATAATGATCCCGCCCCATTACTCGGGGCGGCGAAGATCCTTACCTGCATTACATTAGTATAATCCAACCATTAAAGTGAAGTACAACTTAAGCACACTTCACCACAGGCATAGGCACTTACGACCCCACACACCGTGCTGTCAGGGCACTTACTCGGTGAACCCGGTCCGAACCCGGTCCGAACCTGGTCCAAACCCGGTCCGAACCCGGTCCGAACCCGGCCCGAACCCGGTCCGTTTTGCGGTCCACCACCGCCCCCAGGACGGCAAACGCATAAGCATTAAATTCCTTTCAGCCGAAGCCTAGACTCGCTCTCCAAGCCAACTTTCACTGAACCACTTAGAGTGGGTAAGGTTCTACCCGCCCATTGCTCACCTCGCCATAACAATACAAGTCTTCAGTGCAGGCCAAGTTTCCACCAGTCATAACATATCGATCAAACAATCGTACATAACCCGATTATGTACACGATTGGCTCCCAGGCCACCGTTATGGCAGAACTTCGCTTCTGCCCAGATTTCTGGGTGCACCTTGGAGTTAATCCCCAAGGATCCCTACTGCAATCTACCACGTAGAAAACCAGAAAACAACCATCGACACGGAGTCTTCTCCGACCATTCATGCATAATGAAACATCATCGATCCAGACCAACTTGTCTGGGCAGGCTTCACACACCATGCCTATGTCCGTACTTCGATTTTGGACTCTACATGTAAAACAATGAGGACTATTCTTTTCTACCCAAAGGAATACCTCGCACTCACCGCATACTGGCGAGAGCGGGCTTCCTATGCAAAAAGGAAAGAGGACTTCACATGTACAAGAAGAGAATCGTTACCCTTGAGGTTCGCTTTGGCGCCATGGAGATCTAGACGGATGAAAAGCACCGCAATGGCCTCGCCTCCGTAGATCTGGACTCAGCTTGCGATTTAGGGCCCCGAAGCTCGTCCTGCGGCGGATTTTCTCCTTCTCCTTATTCCTTTATCTCCCCTCTCTCTAACACTTTAGAAAGAGAAAGCTTAAAGGGAAATGAGGGTTTCAAACCCTATTCCCAGCATTATATCAGCAAGGACAGATCTAGGCCATTAGATCCCAATAGAAGGAAACGAACGACCACGATTCGCACTTAAAATCAATTTCCTGGGATGAACACAGCTTGCGACATATCCGTGTCCAAGGCCGTGTTCCACACTCTCCCTGAACCAGAAAAATATAGAACAGGACACGACCGCTGGCACGGCTTGGGACACGCCCGTGTCAGCCATGGACACGCCCGTATCATAGGTCGTGTGCCTCAAATGACACTAAAACTGTCGCATCCAAAACAGTACATGGCCATGTGACACACCCATGTCACAGGCCGTGTGCCATACACGCCCTGGGACAAGCCCATGTCCTAGGCCGTGTAACTTACTCGACACAACCCAGTTAACAGCCCGAGCGGGACATGTACCTGGACACGCCCGTATCTCAGGCCGTGTTCTCGACCTCCAAGGATCGTCGACTGCATTTTTTCGGCCACGCGGAAAATCTTCAAACTCGTAGCAGGACACGGGCATGGACACGCCCGTGTCCTAGGCCATGTGACCCTTATCAGGCCCCAGATTGGCCTTAAGACACTACCAGATCATTTTCGAGATTTGGGGTGTTACATGGCGAACCTTTGTTTTCTTTTATTGGGAGAGATCTGCCGTTTTGAATCGTTACTTTTTGGTAGATCTCTTTTGGTACAACCTTCGCTAGATCGGACTGGGTTGGTCCTTTTAGCCAGAAAGAATATTGGCCTATCGCCTCTATTCGATCCTAATCGGTTTGGCTACCCGTACGCTAGCATATAATTGATAGAATTAGTTAACGTGGTGCTGCGTAGAATGATTGTGCGAGTATATGATTGGATCATAGAGAGGTATATGTGTTAGTCTGTAGATCTATCCATTGTCAAACGTGTGAGCCTGCATCAAACGGCTTGGGTTTGAGCTGACAAAGTCAACCACCGCATTCTGGGCACTCACCAGTCATTTGACACGAGACACCGCTTGGCCATAACCTCAATTTTCGACAATTCGTCGAACGAAGCCTGATAGTAGGCCAAAATCATCGAGCTCCGCTCGACGATCTTCGTCGAGCTCCCCTCGACCATTTTTGTCGACATGCGCTCGATGATTTTTCGAGCTCGTCGACGAATTTCAGCTCCCCTCGACGAATTTCGTCGAGCTCCCCTCAACGATTTTCGTCGAGCTCCCCTCGACGAATTTCGTCAAGCTAACCATAACACCAGACAACACTATTTTTGTCGAGCTCAGCTTGACGTTTCGTCGAGCTCAGCTCGACGATAAATAATCGAGCTCCTCTCGAAATTTAATACAACATGCAGAAATCAGTAATATATATGTTACAACATACATTTTCTTCAACAAAAAATATTACAACATTTCATAAAAACAATTCGGGAAATTCAGCATACATGGTTTGCTCCCGCTCCCATGTTAGCTCCACACGACCATAGTTGTCCCACCGGACCTTGACCATCCCCATTGTCTTCTTCCGCAACTGCTTATCTGCTTATCCTAATTCCAAATGGGCCTAACCTTTGTCTTTAGCCCAGACTCGACCGGTACACGATCATTAACAATTATCTAAGTTGGATCTTTCACGGCTTTTCGTAGCACGGATATGTGGAACACATCATGTAATCCACTCAATTCTACCGAAAGAGCTAGCCGATAGGCAACTTCTCTAACTCGCTCCACCACTTCAAATGGGCCAAGATACCTTGGACTCATGTTTTTCAAGCGTCGAATCCTAGATACGCCTTTGAATGACTTAATTTTTAAGTATACCCACTCGCCAACCGCAAATTCCACGTTTCGGTTCTTGGCGATGTAATACTTCGTCTGCCTATCTTGGGCTATCAATAGCCTCTCTCGGATAGAGCGTATCGTCAAATTAGCCTCTTCGACTTCCTTACGCTTATATAATTTAGATTCACCTATTTCTGCCCAAGCTAATGGTGTACAATATTTCCTACCATACAAAGGTTCAAACGGTGCCATATTTATGCTAGCTTGATAGCTAATATTGTAGGCGAACTCTACCATATAGAGATGAGCTTCCCATCTTTTCCCAAAATCTAAGACGCACATTCAGAGCATGTTCTCCATCGTTCTATTAGTCCTCTCAGTTTGGCCATCCATTTGTGGATGAAAGGCCGTACTGAATGTTAATTTTGTCCCCAACAACTGATGGATCAGTCTCCAATCATTCGACATGAAGCGCCCGTCTCGATCACTTACGATGCTACGGGGAACACCGTGCAATCATACTATTTGCTCAACATAAAGATTAGCCAAGACTTCCACTGAATCATCCCTCTTGTTCGGAATGAAGTGAGCCACTTTAGTCAACCGGTCTACGATCACCCAAATCGAATCATTATTGCGTTGAGATCTCGACAAACTGTGCACGAAATCCATTGAAATATCATCAAACTTCCATTCTGGAATAGGTAGTGACTTCAGGAAACCTCCAGGCTTCTGGCATTCAGCTTTCACTAAGGCACATGTCTGACATTTAGCCACATAGTGTGTGATGTCTTTCTTTAAACCCGACCACCAGAATAGATTTTTCATGTCTTTGTATTAAATTTTCTTTATTGTTTATTGATTTCTTGTTTGCCAATGTCTGTGGCATCACGACCCACCTGTAGCGCACTCTGATGGTCATTATTAGACGAGTCATGACAGTTGGTATCAGAGGGGCATGTTGCTCCTAACAAATGAAGTACTTTGAAATTATCAAATATTTTAAATTTTATTTCTTAGCTTACCCATATTCGGGACGCACAAACGACCATCCTTTCGCATAAAAGGCCGTCATCCCAGGATTTTTGGCCATTTGACCCATCCACTGCATAGCGTTGCAAACTTGCATCAAGTTCCGTTGCTTTTCGAACCCTGTCCGCAAGGTCGTATTGTACCTCTGTCCAGTTCAAGCATGCATTTGCTTTGGAATTCTTGTCAACACAAGAAATCTCTAAGGCTTCCAATTCCTGGATTAGACGCTCATCATGCACTTGCAACCAAGTTGCCCTTGCCGGAGTCTTACGACTCAAGGCATCTACGACGATGTTTCTCTTCCCGAGAGTATAATGAATCTAGAATGTATAGTCCCCAAGGAACTCCATCCACTTACGTTGTCGTATGTTGAGATCCTTCTAATCCAATAAATACTTTAGGATTTTATGGTCTGTGAATATATCCCCCTTCACGCCATATAATAATGATGCCACAGTTTCAGTGCAAAAATCACTGCCACCAACTCCAAGTCGTAGACAGGATAGTTCCGCTCATGCACTTTTAACTGGCGTGAGCCATAAGCTATCACTTTTCCAAACTGAAGAAGAACGCAGCCTAAGCCGATCCCTGGTGCATCACTATAGATTTCAAAGCCGTCTGACCCACATGACGACGTCAAGATTAGCGCCGTGGTCAAGCGACTCTTCAGCTCTTCAAAAGCTCGCGCACACTCCGGCATCCAAACGAACTTCCGATCCTTCCTTGTTTATGTGGTAAGAGGCAAAGTGATTCGTGAGAAGTTTTCTACAAAATGTCTGTAGTAGCCCGCCAGTCCAAGGAAACTCCTGGCTTCGGCCACCGAAGACAACACCGGCCACTCCCGTATGGCTCTTATCTTTGATGGATCCACCGCAATGCCCTTTCCACTCACCACATGGCCAAGAAAAGCCACTGATGGCAGCCAGAATTCACACTTTGAGAACTTGGCGTAGAGCTTGTTTCTCCTCAAGGTGTACAACACCATCCGTAAATGATTCGCATGATCTTCTTCAGATTGGGAGTATACCAAGATGTCATCAATGAAGATGATCACAAATAAATCCAAGTACTCTCTAAAAGTGTGGTACATTAAGTCCATGAACACCGATGGCGCATTACATAGCGCAAACGGCATTATAGTGAACTTATAATGACCGTAGCGTGTTCCAAATGCTGTCTTGGGAATGTCACCTTCTAGAATCCGCAACTGGTGGTAGCCAGATTTCAAATCAAGCTTTGAGTATACCATTGATCGAGCCAGTTGATCAAACAAGTCATCAATTCGAGGTATTGGATACTTGTTCTTCTCCGTCAGCTTGTTCAATTCGTGATAGTCAATGCACAACCGCAGACTACCGTCCTTCTTTTTCACAAGGAGAATAAGTGCGCTCCAAGGTGATATACTTGGACGTATATAACCCTGTTCCAGCAACTCTTGTAGTTTAACTTTCAGTTCCGCCATTTCCTTTGGCACTACACGATATGGAGAGCGGGCCACAGGTTTTGCACCTGGCACCAACTCAATAGAGAACTCAATCTCCCGCTGTGGTGGTAACCCTAGAAGCTCCTTCAGAAACACATCAGCAAACTCCGAAATAATCGGAACATCACTCACACTTGCTTTTGGTTCAATAGTCTGAATAAGCGTGAAGAACAACTCCGCGCCTTTCCGAACAGTATTGATGACTTGGAGAACAAACATCAAGATCCTGCTCGCTCCTCGCATACCAGTGAATTTAGTCTCAAGCTCGGTATTCTGTCCCAGTGTGAGAATTTCAATCAATAAAGGCATGCTGCTCCGAGAGCCAGTCCATACCAAAGATCGCATCAAATTCCGATATCGGCAGCACAGATGCGTCGAATCTGAAATCCCGACTTCCTATCCGTACCTCTACATAGCAAGTCATATCCACATACATCACACATCTGTTCGGTAACAAAACCTTCACACTATCTGCTGTCATACGAATCGGCACTCCGATCCATGACACGAAGTCCACAGATAGAAATGAATGCGAAGCACCCGTATCAAACAGTGCTCTCGCTGGATAGTCCCGAATCAGGACAAAGCCTAAGACAAACATATCATACACAATCTATATACAAGGTATGAAGTATCAAAAGCAATAATAAAGTATCTTAACTCGTACCTGTGACGACGTCACTTTGCTTTATGGCCTCCTATTGGCCAAGATTATAAACTCGGGGCTGCACCTGGGATGCAGAGGACTCCACCATTGCCTTTCCTTTTTCAGCATATGATGCTCCTATCTTCTTCTCATTCTTTGGCGGGCCAACCCAACAGTCACGGGCTAGATGACCCACCTTACTACAAGTATAACAAGCACGGGGGTCTTGTCTATAAGTTGCTCCAGATGCAACACTCGAGGGAGCCTGTGTAGAAGACTTGGATATCTTACCCCATTTCCTTCTGTAGTTTGTTTTTCCCGGGTGCGACACTTTGAACTCAGGCTTTGTCATAGCCAAGTGCCTATTTCCTTGTACCCGCTTCATATCCTTCTCCAACGCACGAGTTGTATCAACCAATGCTTGAAACCCCTGGTTCACCGAACTCGAGAGCAGGAATCTCAGCTCATCCCGCAATCCTTCGTAGAACCTATTGGTTTTATGCTCTTCATCAGCAAAGATAGATCCCGCATAACGTCCCAACCTGGTAAACTCATGTAAGTAGGTGCAAACACTACTTTCTCCCTGAGTTAGACGGTTGAACTCATTTTCCATGGCGATGCGCTGTGCTAATGACAAGTGCTTTGCCAGGAATAGTCTCGAAAACTCCTCTATCGAGACTTATGTTAGTTGTCTGCCCACTAAGTGGTGCAACTCTATATCGTCCCACAAAAGCCGAGCCTTTCCTTCCAGCAAGAAGGTGGCCAAGGTGACCTTCTATTCTTCCTCCATCCTTATTGCCGTCAATATTCGCTTGACGCGCGACAACCAATCCTCAGCCTGCGTTGAGGATCCCACACCCGTAAACGTTGGAGGATTGAAGCTCATAAACTGCTTCAACTGCTGTTCAGCTGCTCGAGGATCAACAACAGCCTCAACAAGTTCTGGCCTCACACCAACCTGTTCTGGCACCATTGCGGTTGTGCCTACCCAGTAGGTTGTGCATGAATAATTGCAAACAACGCCTCAATAACTAAACGTATTGTCTCCTAAGAAGGAGGAGGTGAAGGCACCTCAACTGGTGCCGCACTCTCATTAGAACGCTAGGGCTCAGACTACCCCACACCACTTTGAGTCACCTATACGTGTAAAAGACACATTTTAGCGACTTTGCAAGAGCAACAACAACTTTATAGGAATGCGCAGGTTCCTCAAACAGGTGTATTTGCATTCCTTAGTGTATATTCTTGAGTTCATTTATGTTATAGCGGGACACACTTACACGTGCTCGCCACCCCACAAAAAAATTCGACTACGAATTCGAAAGAGGAAGACCAAGATAAGCTGATACCAAATTATAACGCCTCCATCCGCTTTATGACATATAATAGAAGGTTCGGCCGGGGCCCACACTATATGCCACAAACAGGTGGCAGGGATATAGGTTAATACCAATACTATGCACATCCTAACTCAGAGCATGCTAACGGAAGCTTTAAGTTATTTGAACTCAACTCATTTGAATGTCCACAATATATATAAAACACCATTTATATATAACAACACAGGAATGTCTCTGTACACAAAAGTTATGGCCTCAAGGCCTTGCAGTTACACTTCATCAATGTGGATTACAAACATCGGCACGCAGGCCGGCCACACATGAAAACATTAAACTTTTCTTCATTCGGCCTTTGAAGGCCAGTAGCAGCAGCAAGGGCTTCAACCCATTATTTACCGCTTGGCTCTCCAGCACCTGTATGGGGTCAATCCACTGCAAGGGTGGAAAACAAGGCAATAGTCAGCATTCAGCTGACCAATTATAACGACCCTACCCCTTTTTCGGGGCAGTCACATTTCTTCCCTACAGGCATAACATTTTCACAAGCAAATATATCATAAGATGTGCACTCACGCACAATAAATATATCACAAACGTCGACCACGCGGTATGACACTCCGTGTACTCAGGGCATATTATTGGTGTACCAGAAAACCAGGGTCCCACCACCGTCCTCAGATATCAAACCCAACGGTAAACTTTGAGCATTCATGCTCCACGGCCCATGACCGGAGACTTTTGTCTTGATGACGAATAACCCAAGGCTCTCATTATGTGATCCTAACGAAGCCAATAACTTAGGAACTCATGTTAGACAACCAAAACACGGATACAGTTCAGCCCTTGCCCGTTGTTCAAATCGCCAGTTCAATGTCTAGACTGACGAGGATCGGCTTCCCCTTGTCCGTTCGACTCACCGACCTTTAAGAGTGCATAGCTCATAATAGACACAACGCCCCCAAAGGACTGGATTCACAATAAAAGTAGGAGTCAATGCAAGCATTCGTCACGACCGCTTGACGGGGTCAACCGAAGCTCTCTTTTTGCGGATAAACTCAACCCAAACCCTGCATCATCCTGCAGTGCCAGCATATAACACACAAACTTCGAGGGTATTTTCCTAGAATTCCATTCCAGTACTTCTTGTTACTCCACTTCACATGCACAACCCACCGAATCCATAAAATACTCGTTTATACGCAGAGTCTTCTCCGGTGCGCAAAATAAAACAACACCAATCCATACCAACCTGTCCAGTGGGCTTCACACAACATGCTTATTCCGTACAACACATTTCCGGATCTATATGCAAGACTTCTTGGGGATTTCAAGAATCAACCCAACGGAAATCCCTCAACATTCCACCTTTTGGTGGGGGAAATCCATGCACATGCAAAAATAAGGACTTCACATGTCTAAGGAGAAAGATTGTTACCCTTGACGTTCTCTTTGGAGCCGTGACACAACTTTTTTACGCAGATGGAAATGATCGCCTCACTTTCCCCTTCGGGATTATAGCCTCGACTCTTGATTCCATTCATGTGATCTTCTCCAGCAACTCAACAAATCCACTCAAACCCTAGCACCAGCCGAGAGTTTTTCGCTCTAGAACTCGGGAAGCAAGGAAGAGAAAGAGAGAAAAGGAAATAATTACTTCCTCAATCCATCCCTCTGTAGATATGGCCTCAGGTTTTACCCCAGCCCTACGATCTCTTCACATCAACCGAAAACAACGGCTCGGGTTTGAGCTGACAAAGTAAACCACCGCCTTCTGGCCGCTCACCAGTCATTTGACACGAGACACCGCTCGGCCATAACCTCAATTTTCGATAATTTGTCGAACGGAGCCTGATTGCATGCCAAAATCATCGAGATGTGCTCGACGATCTTCGTCGAGCTGCGCTCGACGATCTTCGTCGAGCTGCGCTCGACGATCTTCGTCGAGCTGCGCTCGACGATCTTCGTCGAGCTGCGCTCGTCCATCTTCGTCGAGCTGCGCTCGACGATCTTCGTCGAGCTGCGCTCGACGATCTTCGTCGAGCTGCGCTCGACGATCTTCGTCGAGCTGCGCTCGACGATCTTCGTCGAGCTCCCCTCGATGATTTTCGTCGACTTGCGCTCGACGATTTTCATCGAGCTGGCCATAACACCATACAACACTATTTTTGTCGAGCTCAGATCGATGTTTCGTCGAGCTCTGCTCGACGTTTCGTCGAGCTCTGCTCGACGTTTCGTCGAGCCTTGCTCAACTATTTATCCTGATACCCCTTAATCCTTTTTGGGGTGTTACAAAGGTCATCAAAAATCGGTGTGTAGATGCGTGCAACCGGGTGTGGTATATAAGTATGTTTAGGAGGCACCACATCCAGAGGCACAATAGCCAAGGAATCAGAATCGGTACCACGTCCTAAGAAGTCATCTAATGTATGCAAATAAATAGGAGGAAGGCTCGGTAAATTCAATCCCAGGATAAAATCCAAATCAGTTTAAATTTCACCCAACGGTGACATCATCAAGAAACTCTCATATGGGTATACAACAAGAGAATCGTCCAAAAGTACCCTTCCCTCAGATGGTAACTCATCCACAATAACACTAGGGACATCCTCACTCTCAGGCTCCTCAGATGACTCAGATACACTCTCAGAGGGTGTAATCGTAGGCTCTATCACGATGGGGATCGTAGCCTGGAGAGGGCACTCAATACTAGGGTGATTAGTCACAAAACTAGCTGGAAATGTACGGGTTACTCTCACAGATCGGAATATCTTCATCCCATACATCATCTTCTAAATCACTAGGATATCCAGGCTCCTCAACGTCACTAAAATTGTCAGTAAAAATGGCCTCGACCTCAGTGGCGGGCTCAGTCCTAGACACGGCCTCAGACTCATCAGGAGAGTCAATGACCAGATCAGGAAGCTTAGGGGGAGACTCAAAAGGGACTACAGGCGTATTCAGAATATGACACACAATAGAAATAAGATCAGATACACAACTAGACTCACGTGTCCTAACCGTCTGTCTGCCCCTATCGATAGGACTACTCTCACCCCGCGGTCTCATGGAAGTCCTAGTAGTCACTTGTACCAAACTCGGGATATGGGACCTCACCTTGTCCTTTCCTCCATAGGTGGGTGCGGGTATGCTGTGGGTAGCTCTACCAACCTGGGGAAAGGGTCTATCCTGAGGGAATATGTCACTCCTATAAGCAACTATGAGTCAAGTACCATAATTATTCGTGCTCATGATTGTGGTGCTATTAGTACGAAGGTAGTCGGGATCAAATTGATCTGCGAGTAAGCAACGCATGTGCGGCCAAGCATATTGATACTATCAACACGACGCTCTTCGTTTAACCAAAACACGCGGGCTTGACCTACTATCTGCTCTCGGGCGACGACAACCTTTTGATGGTCGTCCCATACATGGCAATCAAAATAAATTTCTATCCCCTTAAGCCAGTCTCTAAAAATTTGGGAACTCCCATAACCATCATAAGTGGGTGTCTGTCTTCTAGTGTCAAGATAAGTGTGGGGACGGTTGGTATTCCTCTGATATGTCGGCAAGGCTGGAGTGTGATTAGCCATGACTTTAACATACAAATAGTCATAACCGTCATAAGTGAGTGCCTGTCCTCTAGCATACACGTCATAGGCCATTTTCTAGTGGTGAAGGGACAGAAAATTCTACGCGAATCTGGTGCACATGCAATGGAATAATGACTCTGACCCTATAAAATCATCACAGATGGATTTGTTCTCGCTTAGTAACTAGGGTAATAAATATATAATTTTTATTTTCTTGCTGAAAATAATAAAGAGATTATAAATTTTTTTTGATTTTTTTTGCAGAAAAATAAAAATTTTAGGCCGCTATTGGCAGACCCGAAGAAACTTTTTTTGTAATTTTTGACAAATAAACGTACAAGACAAGTATGTGTCGACGTCCTAAGAAAAGGGGGAGGGTGCCAATTAGGAAATTGATGTGAACCTCCCTCTGATACCAAATTGATGCAGGCCAATGGTTCCAATAGATTAATCTACGTGCTCTTGGGTGCGGACAATTAATCAAGTTACGTAGTGTGCGGGATCTCTCTAAAATACTAATGAAGATTCAGTAATTAAAGGCACAAAACTTTAACAACGTACAACGCAAAGGGTCGCTACCCCTTTTAAAGATTGAACAAGGGCTACATGCCAATGTTCGCTCAAGCGAATGGGACCTACCCGATCCGGACAATTAGCAATTCAAATTAAATTTATCCGCAAACATTCACAAAACCAATAAGAGAGGATCCAAACTAAAATAATGATTTAAAATAAAGTCCAAACCAATTCCAAAAATTAAGTAATATGGAGGTATGCAAAATCACTTGAACTCTAGTGGAAATCAAGGGTAATGAACCCGATTTCTTCTAGTGTTCACGTGATCTACCCGATACAAATTGTACGAAAATTATTCGGAATGATTAACGCTTGAAATTTAGATTTTATTAAAACACTATTTCAATATAAATCAGAACTAAATGCTAGTCTTCTATTTCCACCAAATCTCACAATAATTTAGAAGAAACACATAGGAGATGGTTTAAAAAATCGTTACCCAAATCCCAAGAAAAATCCGTCCACAAAGATGAGTGGAGGAAGCACACACGATAGTGGATGGATCTATTCCCATGCTAATCCACGGATCCGCACCGGACGATGAAAATCGCAAGCCGTTCTTCCTTTTGTAAACCCTAGGAGAAAGTGAACCTTGTTGGCCAAAATTATTCTAGAGGAGAGAGAAAATGTGGTGGAATTCTTCAAGGTTGAAGGAGGGGGGGGGGGGGGGGCGGTTTTTCCCTTATAGGGGCTGCTCGGTATTTTTGATTTGGAAGGAGGCGGTGCTCAGTTGGGTGGTGGAGGTGGTGTGCCGAGAGAGAAAAGGGGAGTGGGAGAGGGCGGCAGCTTGGAGTTGGCCGAGCCCTAGGGGAGTGGTGGTGGCCAGCGACTAGGGGAGAGGGTTGCTCGGGTTTGGTGAGGAAGGAGGGTGGCCGAGAGGCTTGGAGTAGAAGGAGAAGAAATATAGGAGGAGAACTTCACAAAGAGGAGGAGAGGAGGAGGAGGAGAAGGAGGTCGAGATAGAGAGGGAGGGAAAGAGTGGCCGACGACCAAGAGAGGGGAGGAGAAAGGCAGGGACAAAATTTTAATAGGAGGAGGAAAACTTTTTCAAAGTTAGGGTTTCAATTTTTCATTCTTCATTCTACTAAACTCTTCATAACATCGCCTATATATAGCCTACACCACTCAATCTCCTCCATTGAAAATTAAATAACACATGATGGTTATATGCACCCATCATAACATGAAATTAAAACAATACAACAATAAACTTCATGAAAATGAAATGCTAAAATAAAAATGCTAAATTAAAAATTGCTAATATATAATTATAAAATGAATATTTATAATTATATATTTTATGTGATGGTGACAACGGACGATGAGGAAAACATGTAGCGGCGACAGCGTTGGCGAAAAATACCGTGGTAGAATTTCATCTTCGAGCTTGCGGCATCGATTGTCCCAATCCACAAATTCTCCAAGTCGGGGATCAACGGTCGCATCAACAACATCGCCATCACAGTTACACTCAAAGCACTCGATGCCAAGACAGTTACACTCAAAGCACTCGACTCCAAGACAGTTACACTCAACGCACTCGACGCCAAGACAGTTACACTCAACGCACTCAATGCCAAAGGCAATACTCGATAAAAAAGACTTAGTCACCGGATCACTCGACACTTTCGACGCCTAGACCACACTGGACGAATTCATCGAGAATACTCGACGAATTAGACTTCACTCTACGCCAACCGATTTCACTCGACAATTCTCGCCGCCGCATCCATTCGATGAATTTTACTTGGTCCAAATCCTATACTTGGAGAATTTCACTCCGCCTTACTCACCCATACTCGACGAAAACGAGACAGATGATATTCTATACTACCAAGCGAACTTCGACCTAGCCAAACCCTACTCTACTCCTATCTTCTAAGGAGCAAAAACAAGAGGAAAGAAATAAAAGCAAGGAACTTAGCAAGGGGAAGATTCACCACTTGCCTCAAACCTTTCGAAATCCAGTCTCACGAGCGCTCCACTACCCAAATCGGCCACAAGAATTCCTTGGCAACAATTCCTGAAATTTTTCGGGGCAAACAAGGGTCAAGGTCAAAACCCTAATGCTAAAAATCCATGAAAGGGGGAAAACTTACCGTGCACACGTAGATCTCGACGAGAGCTTTCTGAATCTACCCTCCGACGACAATTCCAAGCACCAGAACTCCTACAGTCGGCTGCCGAAGGCATTGCGATGTCTGTCGATTGATTTTTTCTGCGATTCGGTCCGACGGCTTGCGAGAGACGATGAATTGGGTTTCGCTATAACGTACAAGCTATATATATATATATAAAATAAAATATTATTAATATTAAATAAACGTCCAAACGACAAGAAAACCAAAATTACCTTGGATTTCCACGAAATTCGCACCAAGGCTAATTATCAATGCTACAAAGCTAACGACGAAGTCGAAATTAAGATTTGACAAACCAAACTCGGGTTAAAGTTCCCCAAAGTTATAACTAACATCAACCTACTAAAATCAACCGAGTCAAAACCTCGGGTTTCGATGATCAAAAAAATCACGCTCAAACAGCGACACCCGTTGACTATCGAAATTAAATTAAATAACGAAAGGTCAGGGGCGTTACAACCACTCCCCCTAAAAGAAAGTTTCGTCCCGAAACTTGATACAAAAACGAATCTACTATAGAAGGAAAATAACCAAAGGTTATAGAATAGAAACACTTACCAAAGAAACTAGGAGAATAAATGAGGATGAGCCTCTCTCATAGCTGACTCCAACTCCTAAGTCGCGCTCTAAACGTCTTGATTTCATTAAAGAACCTTGACCATGGGTATTGTCTTCCTCCGCAACACCCAATCCTTAGTCTCTAGAATACGAACAGGCACCTCAACATAAAAAAGATTAGGTTGCAACTAGGGCACCGAGTCAAGGACATGCTGGTCACTAAGCACACATTTCTGCAACTGGCTCACATGAATCACATTGCGCACAACAGGAAAGTTAGCGGGCAAATCCAGCCTATAAGCTGACACTCTGCTGCATTCCACAACCTGGAAATGTCACACATACCTGGGATCCAACTTGTGATTCCTTTTAAACCTCTTAACGCCTAACATCAGGGAAACTTTGAGAAAAACCATGTCACCAACTGCGAACTCCAGATCAACCCTTCGTCGATTAGTGTTCTTCTCATAATGCTCCTGAGTTATACGAAGCTTCTCTCGAATATGCATCACAGAAGTACTCATCTCTTCCAAGGCTTCCAGACCCAACAACGGCCTTTCACCATCTTCAGCCCAAAATAAGTGGGTTCGACAACGCGTCCCATACAAAGCCTCATAGGGGGGGTCATCTGCAAACTCTCCTGATAACTATTATTTTAGGCAAATTCCATCAATCTAAGCCACTCGTCCCACGCTCCTCCATGGTCCAAGATGTAACATCTGATTATATCTTCCAAAATCTGATTAACTCTCTCCGTTTGACCATTGGTCTGCGGATGATAGGCGATGGAATACCTGAGATCGGTACCCAACCCTTCATGCAAACTTTTCCAAAAATGAGACGTAAACCTGGAATCTCGATCTGACATGATACTTACAAGTACTCCATGCAATCTAATGACCTCTTCCAAATAAAACTCCGATATCCTTTTCATGGAGTAATCAATCTTAAACAGCATGAAGTGAGCACACTTCGTCAATCTATCAAATGATCCATACAAAATCATGTCCTCTGGGAGATCTTGGCAAACCAGTAATAAAAAATACCCTCCCACTTCCAACTTGGAATATCCAAAGGTGTCAGCTTGCCACCAGGCCTTCTATGATCTGTATTAACTCGTTTGCAAGTAAAACACTCAGACATAAACTTGGCTATATCATTCTTCATCCCATACCACCAAATGATCTGTTTCAAATCTCTATACATCTTTGTAGAACCAGGATGGTAGGCAACACTAGAACCATGCGCCTCACTACATAACTTTGTTCGAATATCCTCAACAACGGGAATACAATATCTACCGCGGTACTTCAAAGTACCAGCATCATCAATTGAAAAGTCCGGTAATTCCCCTTTTTCAGTTCTACTACGAATATGCTGCAAATAGGGGTCATCCTTTTGATGAAGTCTTGTAAATGTAATCCAAGAAGGCTCTGCCACTTCCAGGATGCTTGGCGAGTCGCTACTTTCGACGGAGATGCCCATTAATAAAAACTCTTCCACCAAGGATTTACAAAAAGGTTAAAGATTTGCGCGATTTTCCTACTCAAGGCGTCGACCACTACATTAGCCTTACCCGAATGATATAGGATATCAACATCATAATCCACGACATACTCCACCAACCTATGCTGGCACAAATTCAACTCCTTCTGAGTGAAGACGTACTTCAAGCTCTTATAGTCCGTGTAAATCTTGCACAATGCGCAATACAACAAATGACTCCATTGCTTCAATGCATAGATCACTGCAGCAAACTCCAAATCGTGAGTAGGGTAATTCTTTTCATGAATCTTTAATTGCCTCGACCCATACACAATCACTTTTCCCTCTCTCATCAAGACACATCCAAGCCCGATGTGCGATGCATCCATATAAACTACGTACTCTACTCCCTCGGTAGGCAAGGTCAATATTGGAGCAGTGCACAATTTCCTCTTCAATTCCTGAAAGGATCCTTCGCACTCATAACTCCACACAAATGCAACATTCTTCGGTGTAAGCTTAGTCAAAGGTGCAGACAATAAGGGAAATCCTTCCACAACCCTTCTATAATAGTCTACCAACCCTAGGAAACTTCTTATCTCTTTAGGTGTGGTAGGTCTTTTCCAATCCATAACTGCGGCTATCTTCTCTAGGTAAATTGAAATTCCGTCCTTATTTACAACATGACCCAAAAAGGACACCTGAGGAAGCAAAAACCCGCACTTAACCAATTTTGAATATAGCTTATGCTCTCTTAAGGTACACATAACTTGGCGCAGATGCTGAGCATGCTCTTCAGCACTCCGGGAATAAACCAGAACATTGTCAATAAAAACAACCACAAATTTGTCTAAAAAAAATCTTTAAATACTATATTCATCATGTCCATGAAAGCAGAGGGTGCATTCGTCAATCCAAAGGACATTTCCAAGTATTCAAAATATCCATGCCGAGAATGAAAGGCAGTCCGCAGAACATCCGTCTAACGGATTCTCAATTGATGATAGCCTGAATGAAGGTCAATCTTCGAAAATATAGTACTACCACGCAACTGATCAAACAAATCATCTATTTGCGATAAGGGATACCTGTTCTTGATAGTTTCCTTATTCAATTCCCTATAGTCAATGCACAGCCTCATAAATCCATCCTTTTTTTTAACAAACTACACGGGAGCACCCCAAGACGAAGAACTTGGCCTAATGAATCGACACTGCAACAACTCATATAGCTGGGTACGCGACTCTTCCAGCTCATGTAGGGCCATACGGAATGGTGCCTTAGCAATAGGGCGAGTACATGACTCCAAATCTATAACAAACTCCACATCTCTCTCAGGAGGAAGACCAGGAAGACTAATTTGAAAAACATCAGGAAACTCTCGCACCACAGGAATATCCTCGACACGTGGTAAACTAACAACAGTTCCCAAAATAGAAACTAAATAAGCACAACAACTTGAGTCTAAAAGCTTCCGAGCACATACCGTAGAAATAATCTGGGAATCCTAGTGCGAAAACCATACACACTCCTGGGGTGGGCGTTGTCCATCTTGAATTCCAAACGCTTAACCTTGCATTGGATAACAACATCATATCTGGACAACTAATCCATGCCCAAGATCACATCAAAGTCCTCTAGGTCTATCACCTTCAGATCGACAAAATCTAGGAAATCACCTAAAATAATAGGATAACTCTGGATACCTTGGTCCGATACCACCGAGTTACTAGAAAGAAACTTAACGCAAAATGAATTGCCAACCTTATCAAGAGTAAGACGATGAAGCTCTACGAAAGTCCTAGCCACGAACGAGTGAGTAGCACCAGAATCAAACAGAATGCACGCCCAACGATTCTTTACCTTAAACTTCCCTATAAAATCATATACGTAACTAGTCGAACAACATTGAAACTATAGCTACGAGCTAGATTAGAATCTAACCTGAGGTCACTTGGGTGGACATTTGCGCTTCTTCCAAAGTCATCACATTCAGCTTGCCCTTCCCTTTATCCAGCAGCGGCAGCGGCAAGGCTTGAAGTGGACTGGCTGCAACGGGGGTTGAGACTGCGGGAATCTAGACTTCAAATGCCCTTTCTGTCCACACTGGAAGCATACCTTATCTTTACTCCAATAACAGGCAACATCATGTCCCTTCTACTTGCACAAGGAGCCGACCAGATCTCCCTTAGAAACACTCTGAATGGTAAGCACTTGTTGCTGCTTCTAAGCTCCAAACCTCTTGAAATGCTTTTCAAATGGATGGCCTGGCCGACCATAGAAACTACACACCTCCTTGCTTCCTTTCTTTGAAGCAGGGCCAAAATCTCGAGAGCTCTTACCATCGTATGACTTTCTCTTGTCCTTTCTCATTTGCATACCTCGATTCTTTGCATTATCGATCGCTTCGAATTTTAGATTAGCTTCTACTGCCTCCGCATAATTCTCAAATCCATACGCACAAGGCAATTGCTGGATGTCGCTCCTAAGACCACCCAGAAAGCACTTTACTTTGCTCGCTTTAGAGGCTACCAAATCCGGAGCAAACCTGCTCAACTCGTTGAACTCTATCTCGTACTCACTGATTAAGAGTTGTCTTTACTTCAGATGCAGAAAGTTTTTCATCAAACGATCTTGCTCGACCGACGACAGAAATTTCCTCAACAACATCTCCTTGAAAGATTCCTATAAATATCTATCTGTAAGGTACTCTTTTCCCTTAAACACCAGCCCTTCACAAGGCCCTTCAGCTGGTAAGCGGCGACCATCACTCTTTGGTCAGTAGAAATTCCTGAATACGAGAACATCTCCTTGATAACAATAATCCAGTCATACAATGCCATAAAATCGGCTCTACTGTCATAGGTAGGAGGTCCTAATTTCTGCAAATACGAAATGAAATTCATCTCTAGTGATAGCAAAACTAAAGGCACCAAAGGAGCAGGAGGAATAGGAATGGCTTGACCCACTGTAAGGTCTTGCACTATAGGCTGCTGTCCCGATACGACAGTGAACAATGCATGAATATGTGATTGTATCTCAACCATCTGCCTTGCTAGAGCCTCATTGCTCTACCACAGCCCTTCAATCACAGCCTCACTTTGCGCACCTGACGACTCGCCCTCAGACTGGGGAGTAGACCTCGTTGTAACACACTTAGGCGGCATCCTAATAGTACAACAAACAACTAATCAAAACCTAGCTTAACGCTAGAACTACTCAACTTAGTTCAGACCATACATGTATGGATACTTGCTCTTGCTGCTAACTTGCTCTGTGATTTTTGTAAATGATATAATGCTTAAACATAGGATGATATTCCGTCATCCTATTGACTCATGTGCATAAACTATGAATGCATGAATTCTTATTCTTTTTGGTTTAAATCCATGTGTGTATATATGTCATCATGTAGATCTTTGCTTGGCACGCATGCTAATACTATGTTATTTCATGCATGTTGTGTTATACATTCTAATAAAGGACTTAATGCATGTTATGAGCGGCATACACATGAAATATTATGCATACCATACTACATAATATCGCATATAACAAAAGCAAAATCTAATATGCATTCATGTGATGATTGTTATGCATCCCATGCTACATAACAATCACATATTGCTTCCTATGAGGGTCCATATACAAACACATATTATGCATCCCATACTACATAATATGCCTCATATACTTCTTATAATGCTTATGAGTGTAGTGTTTATGCTTCGGCCAAGACACACTAATTACATATCAGTGTGTGTATGAAATGGAAAAAGACCACTAAAACCTCCCTCTGATACCAACTATCACAACCCATTTTTTCTCAACATAAAACATTATATCAGAGTAAGAGAAAACACGTGCCTTGATGCCACGCCGTGTAAGAGATAACTACAGACGCTCAGGCAAGAAATTACTCCTAACACTTTTCAAAGAATTCTCGAGTTTATCAGGAAGAAAAAATATTTTTTGTTAAGTTTTGACGGTCGTATCCCTCGGCTCAGTGGATCAACAAGTCCACAAAAAAATATAAATATATGTTGCGAAAAATACTTTACTTAATTCAATTATTATCCTACATGAGCATAAACATCCAAAAGGACATCTCATGATATGCATACTTCTAGATTTAATATAAGTAAGAAAAGAGCTTTTATGTTCGTTAAAATATTGTGTCATTTATTTTAAAAGATGTCATGAGTATGAGATAATCATAATAATACTTTTATAACTTGAAAATAACTAACATGCAATCATAGCATAAATCCTTCCCAAAGAGCAAGTTAATCCAATAACCATCTAGAAAATAGAATAGTAGCTAGCAAATAAACCAACATTCTACAATAATATCCTGTGGGCATCAATAACCTGAAAAGAACCCACCAAACATCATTCATGTCTGAACTAAAAACAAAACAACAAAACAACCTCACAATAGTGAGGAGAGACTCACTACAACAATTACAGAACACCCGCAACAACCAACTCTAGTTGCACCACCGGCTACTGCTCCGAGCCCGAGGCATTCAAAAGAAAAGAATACCTCAATAAGACTATACAAGTGGCGATCAAAGTTCAATAGTAGTAATAATCAAAAGGAAACAAAAAGAGTTACCAACCAAAATACAAGAATAGCTATCAAATTGCAGCAGATAAGTCATAATATAATAAGTAAAGAAGAATTCTCAAACAGTGTAATAAGAGGAGTTGCACCAAGTGCAAATTGAAGCCATGCTTTGATAAGATCTGCAAGAGTAAGCATAATAACATATGTCTATATAATAAGAAGAAAGGGACTGAACAACTCTAAACACATGAATAATTTACACTGGGTAAAATGGCTCTGAGTCGGTGGCCCAATTGTCCAACATGAATTATCAGAACCAAACATCTCAACAAGGTACTGTGGCGATGACCACATTGTCCAACATAACCCTACAGTCCAAACATCATTGTGGTGGTGGCCATATTGTCCAATATAACCCAACAATCCATAAGAAAATATAAACCATCATGTGTAATGATTTACGAATCAGCATCAAGTTGGTGGTCCTTTATCCACTGCCAACCTAGCCACAACCATACATCCAGAACACCAATAAAACCCAAGCCTAACCTCAAGATTCCTCAACGACAAAGAGGAATGAAAATCCCGAAAATTCACCAAAAGGCCAATACACGATGAATTGACCTCATTCGGCGAGAAAGGATCCTAAGTCCAACCTGATTCGTCGAATATACTCAACAAATACAGGAGAAACTCAATGAATTCTACTTGGCATAATAAGACTAAACCTAGTGGTACTCGACAAATTCAAGTCAGACTCAATAAATTGAGATACTCAACAAAAAAGACTTCACTCAACGCCAGGACTTAACTCAATGAATTTTACTTCACTCAACGCCTAGCTGAGTTCACTAAAAGCACTCGATGCCAAAGGCAATTTCACTCAAAGCACTCGATACCATGATAGTTACACTCAAAGCACTCGACCCCAAGACAGTTACACTAAAAGCACTCGACGCCAAGACAGTTACACTAAACGCACTCTACGACAAGACAGTTACACTTAACGCACTCGACGCCAAAGGAAATACTCAACGAAATAGTCTTAGTCACCGGATCACTCGACGCTTTCGACGCCTAAACCACACTCGATGAATTTGTCAAGAATACTCGACGAATAAGACTTCATTCGACGCCAACCAATTTCACTCGACGAATCTCAATGCCACATCCATTTGATGAATTTTACTTGGTCCAAATCCTATACTTAGCGAATTTCACTCCGACTTACTCACCCATACTCAATGAAAACGAGACAGACGACCTTCTATACTACCAGGCGGACTTCGACCTACCCGAACCCTACACTACTCCTATCTTCTAAGGAGGAAAAATAAGAGGAAAGAAATAAAAGCAAGGTACTTAGCAAGGGGAAGATTCACCAATTGCCTCAAACCTTCTGAAATCCAGTCCCACGAGCGCTCCGCTACCCAGATCAGCCGCAAGAATCCTTGGCAACAATTCCTGAAACTTTTTGGGGCAAACGAGGGTCAAGGTCAAAACCCTAACGCCACAAATCCATGAAATGGGGAAAACTTACCGTGCACGCGTAGATCTCGACGATAGCTTTACGAATCTACCCTCCGACGACGATTCCTAGCATCGGAACTCAAACAGTCGGCGACCAAAGGCTTTGCGATGTCCATCGATTTCTTTCTTCCACGATTTGGTCCGACGGCTTGGGAGAGACGATGAATAAGATTTTGCTATAACATACAAGTATATATATATATATAATATTATTATTATTAATACTAACTAACATCCAAACGATAAGAAAACAAAAATTACTTCAGATTTCCACGAAATTCGCACCAAGGCTAAATATCAATGCTACAAAGCAAACAATGAAATTGAAATTAAGATTCGACAGACCAAACTCGGGTTAAAATTCCCCGAAGTTACAACCAACATCAACATACTAAAATCTACCGAGTCAAAACCTCGGGTTCCGATAAGCAAAAAAATCACGCTCCAACAACGATGCCTGTATACTACACGTCAACGTAACGCCCTAACACCATTATTACGTCACTATAAAAATTAAAACAAATAATGAAAAATCAGGGGCATTATAGTGTGTGGCGCTTGTCTGGATGCGTGCTTTGTTTTGGTCCATGACTTTTCTTTTAGTTGCGCTAGTACTGATTTTGATTTATTATTATTATATAGTTATTTTGTCAGGTTCCAAAGTGCGACATTCCATCAAGATCAATGTGTCTCTCCTCAATCTTGAGTGTGGATTGGGTGAGCAAATGGTGTAAGCGCATTAGGATTATGACAGATGTGGAGATCATGATTCCTTCTCCGTCGGAGCGTGTCAAGAATCCTCCTTCGACCTATTTTGCTATCTCGGAGGAGTGCTTGAAGGTTGGCTTCCAAATTCCCCAATTGAGGAGGCTCTTGAGATTTTCTAGTTCTGCTTCATTCAGAAGCAATGCTCATGCTTGTCCGTCCAGATATTCCACGAGTGTGTAAAATTTTCCCCAGCTCAGGCGACTGATTCGAGGTGAGGAGCAACAAAAAGTGGCTTGCATTTGATGACAAGATTAATTACCTCCTTAGAGGGATGCTCTTCGGATTTCCCCAGAATCCTTGGAAGCTGGTGAGTCTTGGTGGGATCTCCTAGGGCACTGTGGTCATCTTGGGGGGCAAGAGTACAAAATTACTTTTGTGTTGGGTTTTGAGGATCCGCGTGAGCTAGTCGGTGTACTCTTGGGCATTAGTGCATTCATTTGTGATAAGAGACTGGTCCTAAAGGGCCTCTCTACTAACGTGGAGAGAAACTGTGTTATTCCCTTAGAGCAGAGAAGGAAGAGGAGGCTTGTTTGTTTGCTGAAGCGGGGGGAGGCAGGGTCATCCTTAGTTGCCCCCTGAGACCGTCATAGAGGTCACTATCAATGTCCCTGATAAGCTTGGCGAGATTCTTGATGTGCTAACGACAAGTGCACCGGTCGCTTTAGTAATATAAAATGGGTGTGTTTTCCCAAGTATCAATCTCAGAAGAATGCAGGTTAGTGCGTATGATTCAATTGTTTAGAAAATTAATTGTAATGATTTAAAACAGGGGTTTTGGTTTGGTTTGATTGCATTAAAATAAATAAACTAAACTATGTGGGTTGCAAACACCACTTCGTAATGCATGGGGAATTACGCAGGCCATTAACACTACTTAGCTTGGTGGATGGAAGAGTTAGCTTGAAGATGGAGTGGTAATGATGGCGAAGTTGAGGGTCAAAATCAGCTTTTCGCAAAGTGCACAACTAGCAATTGTTAGTATGGCAAGTTAATCAACACAACACAAATGGAAGGGAAAATGGAGGCGCACCTCAACATATATAAACCAAATACAAATTCATATAAAAGAAATAGAAGTTAGAAAAAGGGTCTATCATGTGCATCATCAATAATATGAAGAAGGAAATTGCAAGCAATAATAAGAATGGAAAAAGTGCGCGAGAAACAACCAAATCTGAAGACCCATCGATGGTTCTCGAGAGGAATCTTTGGGTCGTCACTCTGCGCCCTCACTCGGTCCACGACTACCGTATGTGGTACAGGAGGGCTGTCACCTCCTCCTATTTGACTAATCTTCTTCCGTTGAACTACAATCCGAGCATGTCTCTAACAAAACTCTCCTCCCTTGATGCAGCGAATGAAGCTTCTATCCTCTCCTTGAGGTCTTGGGATGATGGGGGCGGCCTAGGGAGAAGTCCTAATGGATTGAGGATGAGGTAAGGAAATTGGAGCTCTTCCCTATGATGGGCAGCGAAACAAGGCGAAACTGGAGCGAGAAATGCGAAAACGGAGAGAAGATCTTAATTAGGGCGATCATTTGTGCTTAAATAATAGATTTGTCAAAAAATAGGCATGCACCGTCGAATGCACGACCGTACGTGCGAAACCGTGCGATATTTATACGTCAACTTTCCAAATAGGCAAAGGATCCGCCGGTGGGATTTTTTCTCACACACGGTTGAAACAACTGTGCGCAAACAAAAACACACGGGCAGGTACAATGACTACATATATTCCGGCCAAGCTACAACTCATGCAATTTTCATCTTGCACGATTGAAATCAACCGTCACTACAACAAAGTCGCTTTATGATAATTTTTATGTCTTTAGCGACGATTTCAAAGCATCACAATAGTTTTTGTGACGTTTATAAAAACTTCACCAAATCATCGCGATTGAGCATATCGTCGTAACTCATTGCGATGCTTTCAAAGAAATGGTGTGATTGGCAATTACTCTACCATGACAATTTTTTTTGAAAACGTCATAATTGATGGTTCTACCGTGACACTTTTCTAAAAAAGCATCATAGTTGATATTTGCTCTATTGTGACATTTTTTTTTCAAAAAACGTCAAATTAAATAATTGATCTATTGTGACATTTTCTAAAAAATGCCGAAAAAAATATTAACTCTATCACAATATTTTAAGCAAAATATTACATTAATTGCAACTTTTAGATTCAAATAATAAATATACAACTAGAACATTCAAGAATGGACTAGTTTCAAATAGTCAAGATTCCAAAACAATTGAATCTCAATCAATGATATCTTAAATACTTACAATGAGTTAATCAATATTCCTTTTACATTTTTACATCAATATAATTACAAATCTTTACATAATTTTCATAATCCCCAAAAAACTTCAGACTCCGCATCTCTGATAGTTGTGAGTCTCATCTAACCATTGAAGTGTATATGTATAGCTCGAGTATATATTTTCATCAGCAACAATTGTTGGAGCTTGAGGAGACCGGGTGGTTTTATATCTTGCCGCACGGTCTGCTTCTCTAAGTGGGCTGGAAGTAGCCGCAACAGCTTTCCTTAGTTGTCGCTGGGTTTTCAGTTGTTCTTTGTATAGTGTGCAGTTTGACATTGACAAACCGCATAGGCCGTGCGGATTCTATTTAGTCCTACATCGTTTGTTGTATTCTATCATCTTCCCCGTTTTCTATATATAAGGGGGCATACCTATGTAATAATTATCTTTTGGGAGTAATAAAATTTGCCTTTATTTAGCTCTTTTCACATGGTATCAGAGCTAATCGGTCCTTTACTCTAGTTCACACGGCTTCTTTTTTTGTTCGCGTGGTTTATCTCCCTGCCCTCCCTTGCTTATTCTGTTCACGCGGCTTTTGATCTATTCGCGTGGTTTGCGTTGCAGATTATTCTGTTTGCGTGGTCTCTTTGCAGCTTGTTTTCTGCCTCCCTTTAGTCGCTTGTCTTTGCGACTTTTTCAGTTCGTGGGGGTTGTTTTTCTTTACCCGTGCGATTTCTTGTTGTTTTTTATGGACACTCCTGCTCTGTCTTCTTCTTCTACTTCTACCGTCTCTGCCCCTTCTTCTCTTTCTACTTTGTCTTTCTATGCTTCTGGTAATTTGGGCACTGCTTCGAATCTTTCAGGTCCCAATTACCCTTACTGGAGTGTGTCCTTCAATTTTCTATTGTGTTCTCAGCGCAAGCATCATCATCTGACTGATGATCCCCCTCCTTCTAGCTTTGTTACTTTTGATGATTGAGATGCTTTTGATTCTTTGGTGTGTACGTGGTTGGGCAATAGTTTATCTGATGAGCATCTTCCTGTCATCCGACATGATCCGACGGTCAAGAATACTTGGAATCATCTTGCCGCTTTATATTCCAAGGGAGCCCAAACTTCGCGCGTTTATACTCTGTATGCCGATCTTTTTGCTCAACCAGCCATGACTCCTTCTGCCTATCAAGAGGTTTAGGCTCTTGGTGCTGAACTTCTTCAGCATAGAACTTTTTCTGCTGATCTGGCTGAGCTACACAAGTTTTTTCAGGAGCTTCTTATTGTTTGCTATCTTCTTCGCCTACCAGACTCTTATGATATTATCCGTCAGCAAATTCTTGGAGAGGCGGATACTCTGACTCTAGATTCTATTGTAGCATGAATATCTGCTGTTACTACTCTTCTTCAACGTCCTTTGCTTCCCTCCCCATCTCCATCTCCTGATCTTGTTGCTCATCCTACTCGTCATGACACCTCTGGTGGCTGTGGTGGCTGTGGTGGTGGCTGTGGTTATTCTAAGCATCTTTGTTCTCATTATGGCCGACTTGGTCACTTGGTTGATCGTTGTTGGACCAAACATCCTCATCTTCGTCCAACGTAGGCGGATTCCTCCTAGCAGTCTACTTCTTCTCTAGCTACTTCAGGTGCTGCTCAGTTAGCTACAATGGGTAGGTGGCTTATTGTTTCTGGTGCTACTAATAATATGACAGACAATTCTCACCTTTTCTCTTATCTTGACAAGAACAACCAATTACCTCTGGTTCTTATTGCGGATGGTTCTCCATCTCCAGTTTGTGGTTCTGGCACAGTACATGTTATTTACTCTCTTCAGCTACAGGACATTCTTTATGTCCCAAATTTTCCGTGCAACATTCTTTCTGTAACTGCTCTTTGCAAATAGTTGAAACGTGAAGCTATTTTTACTGCCTCTACTTGTACTTTTCAGATTCCTCATTCCAAGGAGATGATTGCTACTGGGACTGAGAGCGGAGGCTTGTTCTATCTTGATATTGTTTCTGCATTTTCTGCATCTTCTTCTCTACTTCAGTGACATCTTTGTCTTGGACATCCTCCTCCTCAGATTCTTTATCAGCTTATGCCTGATTTACCTTACGGTGACTCTTCTCTTGATTATGAAGCTTGTCAGTTTGGCAAGCATCACCGGTCTTCTTTTCCTGCTAAGCATGGCCACACTTCTTTTTGTCCCTTTGACCTAGTTCATTCAGATGTTTGGGGTCATGCTCCCCTTCCAACTATTAGTAGGGGTAGTCTGTATTTTGTTGCATTCATAGATGATTTTTCTCTGTATACGTGGTTGTATTTGTTACGAGAATGCTCTGAGATTTTCTCCATTTTTTTCTGCATTTTATAATGAAATTTGTACACAGTTTAATACTCATATTAAAACTCTTCGTAATGATAATGCTAAGGAATATCTTAGTCATTAGCTTACTTTGTTTTGTGTGGATCATGGCATTGCCCATCTGACTACTCGCCCTTACACTTCACAATGGAATGACGTTGCTAAACGTAAAAATCGCCATCTTCTGGATGTCGCTTGTAGTATTCTAACTCATATGCATGTTCCCCGGTCTTATTGGGGTCATGCGGTTCTTCTTTCCTATTTTCTCATTAATCGAGTTCCGTCTTCAGTTCTCGATAGCAAGACTCCTTTTTTTATTCTATATCCTGATGGGACACCATTCCCGTTAACCCCTCATGTCTTTGGGTGCACTGCGTTTGACCATTCTCCTAATTTTTGACGCGACAAACTCTCTCCTTGTTCTATCAAGTCCATCTTTTTGGGCTATTGTCCGACACAGAAAGGGTATCGCTGTTTTGATCATATTCTTCAGAGACAGTATGTCTCGAAGGATGTTACTTTCTTAGAGGATGCTCCATTCTTTTCCTCTCCCTCTCTTCTTCCTTCTTCAAAAGATTCTTCTTTTCCCAAATTTGTCGGCACCTCTTTCGGATCCTGCCTTGCTTTCTTCTCCTCCTGTCCGTTATTCTCCCATTTCTGGCTCTTCTACTGTCCTTGATTCTTCTCCTGAGCCTCTGCTGACAGCTCCCGGGCTAGTAGTCTCTTCTTTAGATGGGGGTGATACAGTTGGTAGGTCAGATCTAGATCTTCCAATTTCTCTTAAGAAAGGTGTTCGCTCCTGCACTCAACATCCTCTTCAGGCTATGGTCTCTTATGCTCAGCTCTCTCCTTTGTCTAGGAGCTTTGCTCTTGCCCTCTCGATAAATGTTATTCCAACCTCGTATCAAGATGATCTTGTTATTCCACATTGGAAGGTTGCTATTGTAAGACCCCCCCTCCCGGAATAGAAAACACGGCTCGAGGGGAGTCTTATGCCCAAAACAGCCGCCATACCATAGCACTAGAACTCGGGATAGCCTGTACTACAAGACGCCTATTCTGCCGGCCTTTACCAATATCAATCATGCCAACCCAACCAGAATAAAAATCAGAAGTCAAATTCACACAAAGCATATAATAGTCCAAAAGTACATTAAATAAAGAAGCTACAATAAGATTCTACATAATCAGAGTACGAGTTAAAACTTGCCCAAAAGAGCTACAACAAGAGTCTCTCAAAGACTCACATCAGTCACTGACGGTAGCGACGGTATTGTCCCCTCAGGCCCTGTCGTCCTGGCCTGGCTATCCTGCTGCATAACCTGCTGCTGCTCTGTCTGCGGGGTTTCCTCTTAAAAAGGAAGACGTTGCATCCATTGGTCATAAAGACTAAGTGGATATCACATCCGCTCCCCCGACGACTCCTCGACACCGGGCGGAGAAAGGAACAGGGTACAATATATGTATATAAAGCTATAGTACAAACAGGTGGTATGAAGTGATCCGTAAACAATGTAAATATATAGCAGCATAGTAAATGAGCAAACACATTGCCCTAACAGTTCTAACATCTACAATAGAAAATGAAAGAGTAAAGCTACAACAGAAAGTAACTCAACTTATATGAATGCCCATACAGATATATAAGTTGAGGTTCGACTCAACAGTAAAATAACTCATCGTATAAGAGTGCCCATACAAACTTATAAGTTGAGGATCTTGTATATGCGATGTAATGTAATGCCATGAATGCTATGCAATGACTCACCCATGATTACACACAAGCAATTGCCGCGTCGACACAGACTCTTAGTTCCCACTTTTCGAGCATATAGCTAACCTCTCAAACATCATCCGTCGTGGCCAGACGGTGACAGTAGAGCATGCATCTCCACTACTAGGCTGGTCTACACACTACCTGGCCTAGGCCTTCGTACACCTTAATGCTAAGAACACAACAGCAGAGCTCACACACGTACTACGGCTCAGCGAGAGTCTCGGGTAGATGTGCACCGAGAACCAAGCCCTGAACTGGCAAAAGATAGGACCCGGAAGGAGCTTCGAAAAAAGCACGAGGAACAAGCCCAACCATTCACCTGGCACGGAAGGAGCCCCGGGAATGAGCACCGAGGACCAAGCCCAACCGCCCAAGGTCTAACCGTCAACTCCCGTCTATGTGACGACTGGCGAGCCCGTAGACCTGTCACACTATCCTTAACCCAGGATTACGACACCACGTGTCGACTCACACCACATGCCAATTTCACATTTCGAGCTCAACAACTCACAAGGGCTCCTTACCGAGTCCCTTATCAACATAATCGATCAAGTGCGACAAACACTCACGCACCATCAACTCTTCCACATATTCATGCACTAAACTTATTCAATCCTCTTCCACACAATATTCATCACCTTGCTTGTATTTAGCTCATCTTACCGATTCACATATCTAGTTTGTTTATACAATCCAACTCGCCTACCCACTAGTTCACCTCGGGGTCTATCAACTAAACAATCTCAAACTAGTACGTTTCAGTTTGTCATTTGATTACAAAGTATCAATCGAACTACTCACAACAAACTTCATACTAACTATCCACAATCTCTCTAATAGTTCTAAATTAGGTTCACATAACCAAATGAACCAAGCATGCAGGAATAGTATAAAGTATTCCTGATGCTATAGGAATCCGGTTAAAATGTTTAACCCCTCGTTGGAAAGGTATTTCCGAGTGCTACGACTTTTGTGTTTATTCGGAAGCCCAGATTTGGCCGTATCACACTTGAAATCAGCTTCTAAGATTGCTACGTTCAGATTACAATTTCTGCACGTTTACATTATCCTCCATCAATTTTGATCAGGCTTTCCCGTGGATACAGAACTCGCCTGAAGACGTGCAACCACTCGTTGGAAAGGTATTTCCATGGGATACGACTTTCGTGTTTAGTCGAAAGCCTAGATCTGGCCGTTTTATATCTGAAAATGGCCACGAAGATCGTTGCGCGTAGAAAGCAGATTTCTGCGCGCATCTTAAGGCGGAACGAACGACATCGGTCCGTCTTCCTCCTCTAACCGATCTTCCCAAGTCACAACCAGAAATTCCTCCACCCTTATTCACCCTCATAAGACGATTTCTCTTCACGAGACCATCCCCCATCATCACATTGAAGGAAGGAGAGGTTGAAGATGACTAAACCCTAGAACACAAGTTATAGCATGGCCTCTTCCTAGAAATCTTCATCTCATACATCAAGACTCTTTTGAGTCGATATCTCGCCTAGGAATAACTAGAGATCTAGCAACAAGGGAGAGGGGAGGAAGCTCACCTCATTTCCTGCATTTCAACCATTTCTTGCCATGGATCTCGTTACCCTTTACGACGACATCTTCTTCTCCTCGGCGGCATCGATTCTCCACAGGAAGAAAGTTGCTCCAACACCAGTCTCTCCACAGAAAAGGCTTGGGAAGAGAATGAAAAACGGCCAAGTTTCAGAAATCCTATATGTATAGGACCAACACGGGTAGGGACACGCCCATGTACCTACCAGTGCCCTGCTCTAGTGAAGCATCGTTGACAGTTAGCGTGTCATTTAGACACCAACACGGGTAGGGACACGTCCGTGTAGACTACCCGTGTCACGCGACACGACCATGTTCATGCCCGTGTTCTATCCATGTCCTGCTCGGGAGAAACAACCGACTTCCTGGAGATATGCACACGGGTAGGGACACGCCTGTGTCTCTATCCATATCCTTCTCGGGAAACTCGATCGACGATGGCAGTTACACACACGGGTAGGGGACACGTCCGTGCCTCTACCCGTGTCCACATACACATGGGTAGGGACACACCCGAGTCCTTCTCTGGGAACTCCACGAAATTCCAACCCAGGTACCAGAGCACCACATGGGTAGGGACACGCCCGTGTCACTACCCATGTCCTTTTCTAGACTAACTTCTCTTCCCTTACACAAGTGTAAGCCTAGCTGCCAGCACTCCCTGAGCCCAAATCGTTTCTCCTTACTCAAAAGCGCGCACGTGGGGCCTAGCGTAAATTGGGACGTTTCAAATCCTATAAACAAAATAAAATATTTCGTCCCCGAAATTAGGCTAAGGCTATGGGGAGAGGAAAGCGTGAAAAATAAATTAAAACATGCTTTTAAATTTTACCTGAAAGAAACAACTCCGGGTAGCGCTTTTGCATCAAGTCCACCGGCTCTCAGGTATACTCCTCCTTCCCATGATTAGACCACAACACTTTTACCAAAGGAACCCTCTTGCGGTGCAAAATTTTTGTCTCGTTGTCTACTATCCGCACCGGCTCTAGTCGTACAGATCTATCAGTCGCTACTGCTCCATCAATGGTGGGAATATGTTGATTGGGCCGCAACAACGCCTTCCAGAGAGACGACACATGGAATACGTCATGAAGATTCTCCAGCTTTGGTGATAACTCCAACCGGTAGGCCAAAGAGCCAATCTTCTTCAATATAGTGTAAGGCCTAACATACCTTGGGCTGAGCTTCTTCATACCACGTACCCATGACACTCCATGCCTTGGCCGGATCTTCAGTAACACTTTGTCAGCCACTTGAAATTCTACCACACGGTGCTTTGCATTATAGTATTTAGCCTGCCGACTTTGAGCCTCAAGTATGCGGTCCCGTATTAGACTAACCAGCGCATCAGTGTCATCGATGTATTCAATACCCAAAACTTCGGGTCTTCATCTTGTACCCATGATAAGGGGGTTCTACATCTTCTTCCGTAAAGGGCTTCATCGGGTGCCATTCCGATACTGGCCTGGTGACTGTTGTTATATGAAATTCCACCAGGGGTAAGAGCCTTTCCCACGGCTCTCCTCTATCCAATACACACAGCCTCAATAGATCCTCCAATGTTCTGATGGTTCTCTCAGACTGCCCATCCATCTGAGGATGGAATGCTGTGTTAAAGGTAAGACATGAACCCAGGTATGCCTGTACGACCCTCCACCCCTTAGAGGTAAACCGACCATCTCGATCAGAAACAATTGTCTTTGGCACACTGTGATACCGTACGAACTTCTCCACAAAGAGGCGTACCAAAACGTCAACATGAGCCTCTTTCTTCATAGGAATAAATCGGGTTACCTTCCTCAGACGGTCAACGATTACCCATACTGAATCATTCCTTGAGTGTGAGCGAGGAAAACCATGGACGAAGTCCATGGAGACATCCTCGAACTTCCACTCAGGGATGGACAATGACTGTAATAACACACCGGGGCTCCTGCATTCTGCCTTCAACCTTTGATAGGCCTCGCAGTGCGTTACAAAATATCGGACGTCCCTCTTCATTCCTGGCCAACACTTGGTCTTCCGCAAGTCAGAGTACATCCTGGCAATCCCAGGATGCACAAAATACTGAGTGCAATGTGCCTCTCTCAGGATATCTTCCCGAATTTTACTGCCATCGGGAATGTAAAGCCGGCCACGAAGGTTAACGAGGCCATCTTTTAGGGAGTACTCATCAGTTGTCCCATCTTCAATTGACTTGAATGTTGGGGCCAAAGCCGCATCATTTCCTTGTTCCGCCCTGATCCAGTCTCGAATGTCAGTAACTAAGCTCATCGCGGATAGATACTCTGTATACCCTTCCGATTGGTCTTTGTATACAAGGGTGATCTCCATCTCTTCGAGCATCCGGGCTAACTCCATTCTCAACAATCGGGACTCCGAGTTCGATTCCGGTAACTTTCTGCTCAAAGCATCAGCCACGGAATTTGCTTTTCCGGGGTGGTAGTTCAAAGTGAATTCATAATCGCATAAAAACTCTAGCCACCGCCGCTGTCTCAAATTCAATTCCTTCTGTGTATGGACGTACTTTTGATTCTTGTGGTATGAAAATATTTCGAAGTAGATGCCGTATAGATAGTGTCTCCAAATCTTCAAGGCGAACACCACCACTCCCAATTCTAAATCATGTACCGGGTAATTAATTTCATGCTTCTTCTGCTGTCTTGAAGCATATGCAATCACATGCCCGTGCTGCATCAATACCACTCCCATTCCTTGATATGACGCGATAGTGTAAACCTGAAATCCTTCCTTCCCGGATGGAAGGGATAGGATGGGTGCGGATGTAAGTAGGTATTTATGTTCCTGATACGCAGCTTCACACTAAGGTGTCCACTCATACCGTACACCTTTCTTTGTCAGCGTAGTAAGAGGAAGGGCGATCTTTGAGAAGCCTTTTACAAACTTGCGATAGTACCCGATAAATCCAAGGAAGCTCCGCACATCGGCAGTTGACTTTAAGGGCGACCACTCCTTCACAACACGCACTTTGGCCGGATCCACAGCTAACCCAGCCCCACTGATCACATGGCCCAAGAAGGCAATCTCTTGGAGCCAAAATTTGCACTTGCTGAACTTGGCAAACAAGGCGTGCTCTTTTAGCTTCTTCAGTACCAAGGTCAGATGTTCAACATGCTCTTCCTCCGTCTTAGAGTAGACCAAAATGTCATCGATAAAAACGATGACGAAGACTGACTTCTTGTTTGAATAGAAGGAACAAGTTCTTCAACTCTAAAACTAGGTCGAGAGGAAGAAGATGAAGCTCTATAATTCTCAAAAAGTATGTGTATTCTTCCTTGACCTCTTTCTTTTCTATTCTGGCATCCAACGACTCTTTGAGTAATGAGACCACTAAGAGTTGGTAGGTGCAACTTGTCTTTTGTATTAAATGTTGTACAACAGGAAAGAGGCACCATTTGTCGTCTACTGTTCATTTCATGCAACATTTGAATTTTTGTTGACGTCATGATGACACTCCACCTGTGGAAATAGCCAAATTCACAATTCTGCATAGGCATTGAGTGAATCCTTGTCACTCAATGCCAAAACACTTGGGCAGATTTCTACATCTTCAGTCGTTGAGTGATCAATTATCACTCAACGAATATAGACATTTGTAGTCTAACCGAATATGCATTGAGTGAGCCTTCATCACTCAACACATCTATACTTAGTGGATTATCTCTTTGTGAAGGCATCGAGTGAGTTGTCTTCACTCAACGCTTTCTGCCTTTGCCTGTTTTATTGAAGAGGCGCTGAGTAAACTGCCTTCACTCAACGCTTCTGTCCTTAGATAGATTTTCTGTTGAATAGGCGTTGAGTGAGTTGACATCACTCAATGCTTCTGTCCAAGACAGAATTCTATATCAACCAGTATTATAGTTCTATCTGAACTATGTTCTGTCGATGCTTTCTCTGCAAGGTGTTGAGTGAACTGCCTTTACTTAATGCTTCTGGACTTAGCAAGATTTCTTAGCAGATTCTCTGCGGCTTTGACGGCTTGAGCTTTACTTAACCCTTCTTGCTCTGGGCGTTGAGTGAACTGACTTCACTCAACGCTTCTAGACTTAACCAGATTTCTACCTTGGCAATGTCGAGGCTTTGACTATCTCGTCTTTACTCAATGCTTAAGGCCATCTGTCGTTGAGTAAACTTCCTTCACTCAACACATCTGTACTTAGACAAATTTTGACCTTATCAGAATCCTGTCCTTATGTCCTCCTGTCATTGTCACTTGGATAACCTATCTATTCAAAGTAACAAAGAGGCCCATACATGCATAGAACTAATAACATGCTTCAGATACAAACATATGTATACCATTATCTTGTAGACCTTCTTCAAATCTGGGACATTGTGATTAATGAACCCAACAATCTCCCCCTATTTGAAGAAGTCAAAACCTTAGACAATGATATACACTAACACATATGCAGCAGCTATAACATTTCAGTAGAAATGTGAGATAAATTATATATAATCAGAAATATGATTTTCATTTAAAGAAAGATTAATGTTTTGGTAGTTTGCATAAAACAAAACACATTTCCTACAACCCTTAAGTAAAACAAGAAACATTTTTAAGTTTCAAGTTCTCTTATGACTATGCCCCTGCTAGGCTTCTTGGCAGCTTTTGCTTTTGCTCCTTTCTTTTTCTTTTTTCCTCTCAAAATAGCTATATGGCTTTGGGAAGTACTTATGGGATCCGCGGTATCTGCAAATTGTTTACCTAACCTCTTGTCCCTTCTGAACTTTCTTTTGTCCTCTAAATTCTTCTCAAGCTTGGCCCATTCTTGGGATTTGTAGAGCTTTCACCTTTCAGTATTCTTGTTCTTGATTAGATCCCAAGCGGACAGAATGGTAGTCCTATATTGAGGACTCCATTGTTCAAAATCTGGCCTGGTTTCCATTTATTCCCTATACCTCTTCTTGCTCAACCTGCCTTCTTCCTCTTCCGCAACAACAGACTTTCATCTAGCTCTTATCATTTGGTCAATAGTTGGACTAAATGTAGGAAATTAAGCTGCTATAGAAGGTTCACCCCACTGTGCACCATCTTGAATATCATATTACTGAGTATCATAATGCTCTGCATACTGATCATTGTATTGGGCACCATACTGATTCCCATCTTGTAGTACTTGATTAATCTAGTCAGGAAGGGCAAGGATGTTATCATATGTTATATGTTCAAGACCAAAGGATCCTCTGATCACATTTGTAGTCCATACATCATATTCAGTGTTGTCCCTTATCACTTCCTTCTCCCCCTTTTTGACTTCTTCAGAGACATCTTTAGCCAGGGAGGTCCTAGCCTTTGTCAACATCACATATAGGTAATTAACACACTTAGTTACATGGTATTTGAGCTGGAGTAGGTGATCATCCAAGACTTGGGTGCAAGCATCCATTCTTCTTTCAAGAATAACCTTGTGTTTTTCCAACACTTCCTTTTGTACATTGTGAATAGCTAGCATATTTCTAGAAGTGATATTCTGATTATCCAGGATGCCATTCTGAATTTTACTGATTTCTGTCAGCTTACTTTCTATAAAAGTAACTGTAGGAGCAGTCCTTTTGTAGAATGATACTATGTTGGTTCTCAACAGATTAATCTCGAACCTGATAGACTTAATATCTATTGACAAATCATTCCGGAGGTTCTTGATAGATTCATCTACAAAGTTCTCTAGTTGCCTCCTTTGTTCATCCAACAACCCTTTAAGTTGGTCTAGAAAGAATGGTGACATCTGATTAGCTTGATTTGATGTACCTTCATCACAGACTGGTTGTTGCACTTGCCTGAGTTCTTCTCTAGCATCTGAGTCAGCCATTTCAAACTCTGAAGAATGTTGATTTCCATTGTTATCAGCAGCAACATTCCCCATATCTGATTCAGAAAAGTCTATATTATAAATTGTTCCTTGAGCAAGGAGTTCAGTGTGGATCTCCCCCTCAACCATAGCATTGTCTATAGGGACATCCAGATCTTCAGCAAGGTTGATTTCTGTTTCTTTCTCCTTCTCAAAAGGAATCTGATCAGTCTCATCCAAGAACAAGTTTTGCTCCCCCTCAACAAGAGCATCTTCCATGACTTGCACAAGGAGTTGCTCCCCCTCACTTTGAGGACTGTATCCACCATGTAGATCTTGATCTGTAGGAGCAGCTTCTTTATCAGTAGGAGCTGGTGACTTGGAGGACTCCCCCTCCATCTCTGCAGAAATCTTGTGTACAATCTCGGCAATAACACTTTCAGCAACCTAATCTGGAGGTATTTCTAAAACATCAGCTTGAATTTCTTCAGACTGAGTTCTATTCACCTGAATCCTTGAATCCTTGCTGCAGGTTCAGAGGAAAATGATACCTGAGCACTTGTATCTCTCCTAGTCTCCTCAGTAGATTGAGAAAGCTGTGGATCTGAGGCTCTTCCTCACTCTTTTCAAATGAACTGTTGTCAGTGTTGTCTTCTTGAACTGTAACTGCCTTCTTTTTCTACTTCTCAGCTGACTGTTGGTGTGGTTGCAGAACTCTTCCCCATCAATCAAGTATTTTTGAGTCCATCCTTCTCATATGATGGATTTTTGTTCCTATCCTTATGTAAAGGATCCCTGGAACACTGTTGTGCAGAAACAGAGATAGAATTCTACCCAGGTTTGGCTCTTGGATAAACTCTACAATTTTGTCAAAGAGAAATCTTCCCCAATCAGTCTTTTTAGAGAGAATAACCCTTGCCATTAACTCAAATATATTCTTGGAAATTTTATCATGGGAGCTAGACTTGCACACTAGTGCCTTTCCAATGACATCTGCAAGGAATTTTCCTTTCAAGTTTAGTTATCTTCTCAAGATTAAGACAGTGGAGTGCTTTGATAATCCACACCACTTTAGGGAAGCTTTGACATCAGTTTAATCCATTTCATCTTCTTTATCTTACACTTTGAACTTCGGTAGTTTCAGTGCCTTGCTTCGTATCTTGGGGGTAATCTTAACCTTGTTTCCACTTATTAAGGGCCTGATTTTAATTGATGATGAGTTGACCTTGCAATTGAGTATAACTCAAGAACTTCTCCCTTCGAAAGTAGACTGGGCTCGGAGAGAACATATTCTAGGTTGGCGACCTATAATAGATGGAGAACTAGCTGAACTTCCTCAGACGCATCCTTGAATCCATTTATGACCAGCTCAGAAGCTTCGAACAGTAAATCCAATCTTCTTGGCACCATTTCTTCTGTGAGTTGCTGTAGATTTTGCGAGCTTTCATCATTTCGTCACAAGGGGAAGAGAATGGAGAGGAAGAATGTATTTTATTTTACACACACATCCCTCTATTTATAGTAACCTCTATTTTAGAAGGTGGAGAGGCGTGTACCTATTTATGGTCAAGAGGTGATCAACGACTGGGATTAATCCCAAAAGTTAGACGCAAATAGACGATCCCGGAAGTATACATTGAGTGGACTCGACGCACTCAATGCTCTCGATGATTATGGTTATCATGATGTACTCGACTCCTGAGTACTTAAACTCAGCGCACCTGACGCTTAATCTTTTGCCGGTGCACTCGACGCCTGGATACTTAGTCCATTTCTTTTTTTATTATCCTGCAGAGATTAACACTTCCTACAACAAAAAAAATATACGGAGAGCTACTGAAGCTGAACTAAATTCAACATACCAAATTTAAATTTTAAGGTGTTGAACTTGGTTTCATCTAGTGGTTTGGTGAAGATATCAGCTACTTGCTTGTCAGTAGGGACAAATTTAAGACTTATTTCTTCACATTCCACATGCTATCTAATAAAGTGATACATAATCTCTATGTGCTTAGTCCTGTTGTGAGAGATATGATTCCTAACAATAGAGATTGCACTAGTAAAATCACAATACATTGGAGTATTACTTAGCTTTAGGTTGTAGTCCTGGATCTGGCATTGGATCCACAATAGCTGAGCACATCAACTCCCAACTAATATATATTCTGACTTAGCTATTGATATGACAACACTAGTCTGCTTCTTGCTGCTCCAAGATATAAGACTTCCTCCAAAGTATTGATAGGATCACGATGTTCTTTTCATGTCTTCTCTACAGCCTCCAAATCTGCATCTGAATACCCAGTTAGCTCAAAATCACTATTCCTAGGGTACCATAGGCCAAGATCTAGTGTGCCCTTAAGATATCTATGAATTCTTTTTGCAGTAGAATAATGAGACTCCTTAGGGCAAGCTTGGTATCTAACACAAACACATATATCATATATGATGTTTGGCCTACTAATAGTAAGATAGAGGAGGGAGCTAATTATGCCCCTATATAAGGATTCTTCAACAGGTTTCCCTGTCTCATCCTTATCTATTGACATACTTGACCCCATAGGAGTTTTCATTATGGAGACACTCTCCATACCAAATTTTCTAATTAACTCCATAGTGAACTTAGACTGAGAAATGGACAGTCCATCCTCAGACTGTCTTACTTGGAGGCCCAAGAAGAACTTAAGCTTACCCATAATGCTCATCTCGAACTTCCCTTGCATAAGTTTGGCAAACTTCTTGCAGAGGTTATCATTAGTAGACCCAAAGATTATGTCATCTACATAAATCTGGACTAGGATGATCTTGCCCTTTGATTCCCTTAGGAATAAAGTTTTGTCTATCTTTCCCCTTGAGAATTTGTTCTCAATAAGAAAGCTAGACCGAGTTTCTTAACATGCCCTAGGGGCTTTCTTCAACCCATATAATGTTTTCTTAAGCCTATAAACATAATCAGAAGAGTTAGGATTAATAAAACCTGATGGCTTCTCAACATATACCTCCTTTCTCAGGTCACCATTTAGGAAGGCTGACTTCACTTCCATCTGGTAGACCTTGAATCCCTTGTATGCAGCATATGCAAGGAATAGTTTTATGGCTTCTAGTATAGTAACAGGGGCAAAGGTCTTATCAAAATCAATACCTACCTCTTATCTATATCCCTTAGCCGCCAATCTAGATTTGTTCTTAATTATAACACCATTCTCATCTAACTTATTTCTGTAGATCCATTTGGTTCCAATGATGTTATGTCCTTGAGATCTGGGAATCAGCTTCAAGACCTTACATCTCTTGAACTAGTTTAGTTCCTCTTGCATTTCCACAATCCAAAAATGGTCTATGTTGGTATCTTCAAACCTTTTGGGCTCAATCTGAGACAAAAAGCTAGAGTACATGGCTACGTTTAGGCTTCTGCTCATTGTTGTAACCCCTTGGCTGACAACACCAATGATTTGATGTCTGGGATGATCCTTTAGATGTCTAACTATTGGAGGCAATCTTTCTTCAACATCATTGACTTCAATGGCTGGATCCAGCTGATATTCACCGATTTCCTGTGAGCTTTGTCCTTCTTCTGGTACACACACATCATTATCTTCATCTTAGGAAGCTAGAAGAGCATCCTTGATGGTTAGTTTATCCATCACTTGTTCTATACCTGCAGATCTAGAAGAGCATGGTAGCTTACTGTTAATCATTAAAGATTCATCAAAGACAACCTTTATAGACTCTTCTACAACTTGATTTTTCAAGTTGTAGATCCTATATGCTTTGCTATGATTGTTGTACCCAACAAAAATCCCCTCATAGGATTTGGTAGCAAACTTAGTTAAGTATGACTTTCTATTATTGAGCACATAACATTTGCTACCAAAGATCCTTAGATAGGCAAGGTTGTTGGGAATATTGCCCTCAATGTTCCCTAGATTTGAAGAGGCATCATAATAAACACTAAGAGCATAATTTTATTTTATGTTGTTCAAGTTCATTATATGAAGGATGTTCCTTGGAACAAGTTTAGACAGGTTATCTAAGTGATTGTGACAGGTGGTCACATGGTAGAAAGGTGGAGAGAGAAATTTTTCTTAGTCTGTAGGCGTTGAGTGAAGCCAGTTCACTCAACGCTAGTGGTCAAGAAAGGATGCAAGAAAGAGAAAAATTCAACTAAGTCCATAGGCATTGAGTGAAGCCAGTTCACTCAACGCCAGGTTCCAAAAAGTGCTGCGTAAAGCATGTACAGTCAAAGCACAACAATTTACGAAGCAGATTTGCGACTAAGTCTACAGGCATTGAGTGAAGGCAGTTCACTCAACACCATATAATAAGAGGCGTCGAGGAAAGCTAAGTCTGTCAAAGCTTCAGCATTGACAAGGGAGAAATTCGACTAAGTCCAGAATCTTTGAGTGAGGATAGCTAACTTAATGTATGGAGACAGAAGCGTTGAGTCAAGCTCAAGCAGTCAAATCATTTGAAGAATCTGTCAAGAATTCTGGATAAGTCTAGAAGCGTTGATTGAGGATAGCTCACTCAATACCCAAAGAAGAAGGCGTCGATAGAGTAATTATTAGGCAAAGCTTAAGAAGTGATAGACAGAAAAATCTGTCTAAGTCCAGATGCGTTGAGTGAGGACAGCTCACTCAATGTAAGCTCATCAGGAAAATTGGCTAAGTACAAAAGCGTTGAGCGATGAAGCCTCACTTAACACATTCATAAAGAGAGATGCGGCTAAGTATAGAAGCATTGAGTGAAGCTAGTTCACTCAACGGCTCAGCATGAAGGCAGGTAGTCAGTGAAGCGGCTAAGTCCAGAAGAATTGAGTGATGATTGTTCACTCAATGCACTCAATGTTTGACATTGCACAAGAAATTGGCTAAGTAAAAATTCGTTAAGTGAAGCAAGTTCACTCAATGCACTCAATACCTAATCAGCAGATAGACTGTCCAAGGACAAAAGCACTGAGTAATGAAGTATCACTCAACACACTCAATGCCTAGCAGTGCAGAGATATTGGCTAAGTCCAAATTCATTGAGTGATGAGGGTTCACTCAACGCCAGGCGGTGCAGAATATTTGACTAATGGTGTTTGCGCTGAGTGAAGGCTATACACTAAACGCACTCAATGCCTGTGATAAAACTGTGAATTTTGCTAAGTACACAGATGCTGACGTCAGCAAGTGTCAGCAAAGTTCAAACACATTGCGGGAAGTCTACAGTACACGACAAATGGCAATGCAGGCCTAATGTATGACTTTTCCTTTAAAAAGCAAAGTTGCAGCTAACAACTTTTGGTGGGCCCACGGGTCAAATAGCCGTTGCACGGTGGATTATAAAAGGATAGAGATCGGCAAAAGAAAATGAACTTTTAGGGTTTATCTCCTCGCAAAGAGGCGGAACATCTTCTTCTTCCCTCTCTCCATTGTTGCAGAGCTTGAAGCTGAAGTTCAAACCCGCTGATCTAAAAGTTCACCTAGATAGCTTTAGCGATCTTCACCTACTACAGCAAGTTCAGAAGAGATTTCTGAGATAGAAAAAGAAGCAGAGCATTCTAATTTCTGCAGTGAAGGTTAGCTGATTGAAGAATACTAAGAATTGTCAATGCATTATCTTCATCAGCAAGATCAGAAACTTGTGTTTCTGAGTTACTTCCAGCACAAGAAGCAGTGTCTTGAAGATCAAAATTTTTTGTTCTCAGAAAAAGTTAGGGCTGAGTTCATCTCAGCTCAGGAAGCAGAATACTCAGAGAAATTATTCTGGAGTCAAATCATCAACAACAAACCTTCTTTTCTATAGAATCCTTTGGATCTGAGTTGTATGCCTATTTTATAAAGGCTGAGTGTAGGATCATCTATTGATCTGAGTGGTAGGGCCTATGTGCTTGAGGTAGGTAAGTTTGAATGAGGTAGGAGAGTCATTCTCTCTGAGTGGTAGGTCCTTTGTCCCAGAGTTGTAGGATCCAGCTTTGGATCTGAGGTAGGGCCTTGTGTCTGAGTTGTAGGAGAGTCATCCTCTCTGACTTCTATGGCAAACCTTTTAGCCGGAGCTATCAAACTATTTATTTAGTCTGAGGTAGGTGATCTTTGGATCACTGAGTTGTAGGAGCAAGCTTGCTCTGAGGTAGGGCTTTGTGCCTGAGGTAAGTCTTGGAAGAGACTGAGATATCCTGAGGGATCTGTATTGTAAGCTCTTAGCAGCCGAGTTTTGGAGAAGTGCCTTATCTAACACACTATTAGAAAGGTGGGATAGACAGTGGATGTACCCATAATATGGGGAACCACTATAAATTCTATTTGTTGTTTGCGTGGTGTGTATTAAAAGCTAAAAACTACTAACTCACAGCACACTTCAAGAAGGAAAACTAAAAAGAGACAAAAAAACCTATTCACCCCCCTCTTGGTGTTTAGCTACCCTTAAAACTAAAGACTCTCTAGTGGTATCAGAGGGAGGTTGCTCAAGAAGTACTTAATAGTCTGAGTTGATCTTTAAGGGTAGCTACAAGGATTATTCTTATGGGTTCAGGAGAGAACCATAAGGAGCTGAGTTCCTTGAAGATTCCAATCTGTAGGAAGGAGAGCTTTAGAATCTGGAATGAGAGGGTCAGACTGTTCATGGAAGCATCTGACCCAAGGATCTTTATTATAGTCAAAGAGGGACCTTTCATACCTATGAAGGTCTCTTTTTTGGATGCAACAGTACAAACACCGATGAAATATTTAGAGTTGACGAAAGATGAAGTCATCTTGGCAACCATGGATAAGAGGGCACATAACATTAATATCAGTGAAATAGATGACTCAACCTTCCAGAACTTGGTTCATTGCCAGACTTCCAAGAAGATGTGGGACACTTTGGTGGTCTACATGGAGGGCATAGAGGAGGTTAGAGATGACATGAAATCCATGCTCAACCAAGAGTATGAGGCTTTCAGGTAGTCCAAGAAAGATAACATAGCTAGATGCTATGAAAGATTTTTTAGAATAGTGAATGAGCTGAGGACCTATGGGAGGGTCTTCAGTCATTATAAGCTTAATGACAAGTTTCTCAAGTTTCTAAGTAGAGACTGGGATATAAAAATCTGTGCCATCAAAGAAGTGACAAAGTGGGCTGATACTCCCCCTCAAACTCTATTTGGAAAGCTACTCTCTTATGAGATGTAGCAATCTACAAGGAAGGAGGAGGAGACCATCAACCAATCCCAGGCCAAGGAATAGTATTTGGCCTTCAGAGCTAAGAGCAGCAAGAAGAGTAAGGAGAGGATTTCCACTCCTCCAAGGAGGCCTACTGATTCAGACAGCATAAGGACGAGTTCATCAGACTACAACATCTCAGATGAAGAATTTACTTCCTTCTCTAGGTAGTTCTAGAAGCAGATGAAGATGAAGCAATGGAGGAGCAGACCTTCCTCCTTCTCTCATCACAGGAAGAACCTCTACAAGGGAGACAAATATGACACTAAACCTAATAAACATGTTTCCTCTAAAGTTGTCTGCTATTATTGTTGTAAGCCAGGGCATGTTATTGTTGACTGCCTAGTCAAAAGAAGAGAGGCTGGTGAGAAAAAGGTCCACCAACACAAGGGCAAGAAAGAAATGTCCTTCATTGTAATGAAGGATAAGAGGTGGAGTCAGTATGACTCAACATCTTTTGAGTCTAAAGAGGAAGAAGCCTACATAGGGCTATTTGCTACTGAAGAAGAAGATGAAGAAGATGCTGAAGACTATCATGTTGCCAGGATTGGGATCAGGGCCCCTCTATCACATTCAAATAGTGACTCAGAGGAGGATGAAGATGAAGAAGATGCCAACAGCTGTTATGGGCTGATGGCCAGGTCTGATGAAGAATCCAGCTAGGGTCAGCCTAGTCCAGAAAAGGTATTCTCTCTATCCAGCTCATCTTCTGACTCAGATTATGAGATTAGCTCAAATTATGATGCATCATCATCCAGTGATGAAGATGGGTCAGAATCTTAGGAGGATGTCAATCAATTGATTAACAAGTATGGTGCCCTTCTGGGTGCTTTCAAAAGATGCAAGAAGTTGGCAAAGAAGCAAGCTGAGGAGATCACCTCCCTTTAGCTAGCTGCTTCCTAGTAGGCTGAGATAACATCCTTCCTGGATCAGAAGGAGAGGGAAGTCAGCCAATTGAGAAACATTTCACTCATTTAGATTGGCACCATCAGATTCAAGAATAGTCTCATTAGGGATCTTGAAGAGAAACTCTAGAGGGAGAAGAGAATTGTTGCTAGTTACTCTAAGCCCAGTACTGTGTTTCCCTTGATAGACTCTTTCTCCTCTCAAAAGGGTAAGAAGGGGTTGGGATTCAAGGGAAACACTAGAGACGCCCATTCAAAAGGGAAAGGCAAAGCTCCAGTTCATCCTCTTGCATCCAAGCCTCCCATTCCTTTTAGGAAAGTTCTATTACCTTCAAATAGGTATCACTAAGAGAGCTCCTATGGTCACTGGATGAATGGTTGATCCACTAGTGTGAACAAAGATATTCACAGTTATGGTGGAAGATATAATAGGGGAATGAGTGCCTTTAAGGATCCCCATGAGGAAATTCAAATGGCCCATCATGGACCATTTATCTTTGGTGCACTAGCCCCCTCACTCAAGAAAGTGACAGTGGCCAACTCTCAAGGCCATCTAGCAAAGACCCAGAACAAGAGTAAGTCTATCAGTAAGCCTGATTTAGCTATCTCTGAAGCTATCAAGAGCCTGTCCTCTACAAAGAGGACTGCTGTTAATGGCAGTCAAAGCAAGCCAAGAAAGCCTGGTGAAAGACTCACTTTCAGTCAGATCCTTTCTAAAAGGAACTTGAAGAAGGTTGCTGCTCCTCTTACTTCTATACAGTCAGCAGTTAACCAAAATGCAGGACCTGCTCAGAAAAGAAGATATAATATTCATGACTGTTGGTGTTATGGTAAGGTGGGGCATTTTGCCCTAGGTTTCATAGCACAATTCAAGTGTGCTCAGAGCAAAGTAAGTCTTCCTTTCAGAGAATATACAGGAAGATAGGTTCATTTTTAGGCTAATCAGAACCTAGGACCCAATAAATATTGGGGTCCTAAGGTAAGATAAATTATGTTCTGCAGGTTAGTCCAAGTGCCCTTACCCCTATATGGTACTTGGATAGTGGATCTTCCAGGCACATGACTGGAATAAGGAGCTATTTGAAGGAGTGCAATCTAGTGAAGGATGGACACAAAGTAATCTTTGGTGTTTCAGATAGAGGAATGACAAGAGGCTATGATAAGATTACCAATGGCATGGTCACCATCTCAAAGGAGAATTATGTTGAAGGGTTGCAACACAACCTGATAAGCATAAGCTAACTCTCTAATCTTGGCTATGTCATTATATTAGACAAGGATGGCTTCCAAATCAAGCGGTCAAGTGATCAAGAGGTCATCTTGACAGACACTAGGAGTGAAAATATTTATTGATTAAACTTTTTATGTCTTAATAAAGACTCTCCTATATCTCTAGTTGTAAATGAGAAAGTCTCATAATATGTATAATGGCACAAGAGACTAGCTCATTTGAATTATAAAACTATTGGCAAGCTCTTTAGTGAAGAGCTAGTTAGGAATGGTCCAAGAAGAAATGCTCCAAGGAAGGCATTTACTCAACGTGCCCAAAGGGAAAGCAGACCAAAGCTATCTTCAAAAGCATTGGGACCAAAGACTCTGTGAGGTGTTTATACCTCCTGCATATGGACTTGTTTGGTCCTATGCTAGTTCATAGTCTAGGTAGGAAAGTTGTAACACCCCAGAAATATAAAAAGCCAAAATTGGGATTCAGGTTGGCTGACACAGCCTGAGACACGGGCGTGTCTCAGGGCGTGTCAGGTGTACACGGCCAGGGACACGAGCATGTCCCAGGGCATGTCTAACTTAGTTGAGGGCCAGTTTTTCCTGGGGAGGACACGACCTGTGACACAGGCGTATCACAGGGTTGTGTTTAGCACACGGCTAGGGACATGGGCGTGTGCCTTCGACTTGTTGTTCTCGGGTGATTCTAGAGATCGAGTTACAGGGGTGACACGACCAGGTACATGACCGTGTACTGGGTGACACGGGCGTGTCAGGTTTGACACGGGCGTGTCACTGCCCGTGTTCTAGTTTGTTTTAAGTCGGTTGTGCACCGCTTCAGGAACACGGCCTGTGACACGGGCGTGTCACAACCCGTGTTCGGCCTAGGAAATTTAATTTCAGGGCTAATCTGGGCCTTCCATTTTCTTTGACCAAGATCCAATGGTCTAGGCTATTCCCTGGGTTTATAAGGCCAGATTTGAGATGGAGAAAACTCATTTGAGTTCTGCCATTCTCTTTCCTAAGTGAAGAGAGAGAGGAGAGCAAGGGGAGGAAGAAGAAGGGAAAGCCGGCTGCCGGTGGTGCTGCGGTGGTCCAAATCGCGAGCCGAGTTCAGCTCTGCGGAGGCTTGATTGCTGCAAAGCTTTCCAACCGTGTACTTTTCTCCATGGCGCCAAAACGTCCTTCAAGGGTAACAATTTCCTTCTTGGACAAGTGAAGTCCTTTCCTGCATTTGCATAGGAATCCTCCACCAAGAGGTGGATGGCGAAGTGATTCCCTTGGGTCAGCAGTACGCCCCTTGTTGTATTGCATTAGAGCCGGAAGTGTGAGTACGGTTAGACATGCTGTGTGAAGCCCATCTGGACATGTTGGTTTGGATTGGTGATGCTTGTTTGCACATCGGAGAAGACTCCGTGAATATTGCTTGTATGCATGAAATCCGTGGTGGATACCTGTGGCTTTGTGCCGCAGGAAGTACTGGAGGAAGTCCAGGAAATGGTGAGAGTTGGGTTCAACTCTTGTGGCTGTGAGTGCCATATGATATGAAGTTGAGCCATTAGGCTGCAACTGGATAAATGCCTTGGTGGCGGACGGGCAAAGTGAAGCTGTACTCGTATCAGTTCAGTCTTGAGTCTGAAGATTTTGAGCAACGGGAAAGGTGGATCTGTACTCGCATTATGGTTGTCTAACCTTGGGTGCTTAAGGCCCTGTTAGGATCACATAGCGAGAGTCGATGGATTGCATGCCGATCAGAATAGAAATGCTCAAATTGTACCGTCATGTTCTGGACCTCTGAACGGTGGTGGGACCCGGTGTTTCTGGTACACCAGAATGTGCACTGAGTGCACGGAATGTCAGGCCGTCATGCTGGCATTTGTGATATGTATTGCCTTGGTGGCTGGATATATATGTATGAGATGTAAAATGCTGTGCAGGGAAGGATTCCACTGCCCCGTGCCAGGGGAAGGGTTATTATAATTGGTCAGCTGAATGCTGACCGTTGCCCTGTTTGCCACCGCTTGGTGGATTGGTTCTTGCAGGTGCAGGTGGTGCTGGTCCGAGCGGGACTTAGCGGGCTGAAGCCCAAGCTGCGTTATTGCCCTCGAAGGCTTTGTTTTGTTTCTTCTTGTTCATGTGTGGCCGGCCTACGCGCCGATGTTTGGAAACCACACTTTTGTTAAGAGAAACCTGTAAGGCCATAAGGCCATTTACTTTGGGTGTAAACATTCCTATTTTGTAATAGTGGATAATTCTTTTAACTCTTGAGTTAAAGTTTTCAACCGTGAAGCTTCTGCAAGAATGCTCTGTGTTAGGATGCGTTGGTTTTGATATTATTTAGTAGCGTCTCCGCCTGTTTGTGGAATATGGTGTGGGGCCCCGACCGGACCCTCTATTATATTATTCTTGACGGGTAGAGGTGTTACAATTTGGTATCAGCTTGTTGGTCGATCTCTTCCGAATTCGCGGACGAATTCTTTTGAGCGATGGCGAGCACGTGTCAGTGCTGTCATTATAACACAAATTGAACTCAAGAATGTCCACTTAGGAATGTAAATACATTTGTTTGGTGTGTTCATTTTTGTATGTTTGCCGTTTGTTTAGTCGTTAAATTGTGTTTTTACACATATAGGTGACTAGAAGTGTTGCGGGTCAATCGAAACCTCAACATTCTGGTTAAAGTGCGGCACTGGCTGAGGTGCCCACACCTCCTCCATCTGCTGAAACTGTGCGTTTCATTACGGAGACGGTACTTGCTGTGATGAATGCTCAGCAGGCTGGGCAAGCACATCCTGCTGTGGTGCCAACGCATACTGGGGTAAGGCAAGAACCGGCAGAAGCTGTAGTTGATCCGCGGGCAGCAGATCAATAATTGAAGCAATTCATGAGCTTCAATCCTCCTCAATTTACTGGGGAGGGATTTCCGGCTCAAGCGGAGGATTGGCTTGCAAGGATCAAGAGAATCATGAGAGCGATCAGAGTTGCTGGAGCAGGGATACATACGCCCAAGTATGTCACCTTGGAGCGCGCTTGTTCTTTTTGTGAAAAAGAAAGACGGTAGTTTGCGGCTATGTATTGATTACCGCGAATTGAATAAGCTGACGGACAAAAACAAGTATCCGATTCCACGGATCGATGACTTGTTCGATCAACTAGCAGGCTCAACCGTCTATTCGAAGTTAGACTTGAAATCCGGGTATTACCAATTGCAGATTAGGGAAGGTGACATTCCCAAGACAGCGTTTGGAACATGCTACGGTCATTATGAATTCACGGTGATGCCGTTTGGGCTATGTAATGCGCCTTCAGTATTCATGGACTTAATGCACCGAACGTTCCGAGAATACTTGGATTTGTTTGTAATCGTATTCATTGACGACATCCTAGTGTACTCGCAGTTGGAAGAAGATCATGCAAACCATTTGCGGTTGGTACTGCACACCTTGCAGAGGAATAAGCTGTATGCCAAGTTCTCGAAGTGTGAGTTCAGGCTCTTGTCGGTGGCTTTTCTGGGCCATGTAGTTAGTGGAGAGGGCATTGCAGTAGATCCGGTAAAGATAAGTGCCATACAAGATTGGCCGGTGTTGTCTTCAGTGGCCGAAGTCAGGAGTTTCCTTGGACTGGCAGGCTACTACAGACGGTTTGTGGCGAACTTCTCCCGGATTGCTTTACCTCTGACAACGTTGACTAGAAAATATTAGAAGTTCGTCTGGACGCCGGAGTGCGCGAGAGCTTTTGATGAGCTGAAGAGTCGTTTGACCACGACGCCTGTGTTGACGTCGTCATGTGGTACAGACGGCTATGAGATATACAGCGATGCATCAGGGAGCGGCTTAGGCTGCGTTCTCCTGCAGTTTGGCAAGGTGATTGCTTATGGCTCACGCCAATTGAAAGTGCATGAGCGTAACTATCCCGTCCATGACTTTGAGTTAGAGGCGGTGATCTTCGCGCTAAAGTTGTGGCGACACTATCTGTATGGCGTTAAAGTCGATATCTATACATATCATAAGAGTCTAAAGTATTTGCTCGATCAGAAGGATTTGAATATGCGACAACAGAGGTGGATGGAGTTCCTTGGGGACTACACCTTCGATATTCACTATACTCCCGGGAAGGGAAATGTGGTCGCGGATGCCTTGAGTCGTCGGACTCCGGAAAGGGCAAATTGGCTTCTAAGACATGATGAAGGCCTAATTCGAGATCTGGAGGCCTTAGATATTTGTTTTGATGAAAGTAATACCACTACAAAGGCGTGCATAAACTGGACGGAGGTACAGTGTGACCTGGCGGACAGAGTTCGGCAAGCAACAGAACTGGATGAAAGCCTGCAATGCTATGCAGCGGAAAGTACTGACTCTAGGTTTTCGTTTATTGACGGTCTGTTTCGAAAGGACAGTTGTTTGTGTGTCCCAGATTGGGGTAAACTTCGTGAAGAGGTAATGTATGAGGCCACTTCACCAAGTATTCAGTTCACCCCGACATCACAAAAATGTATAAGGATATGAAGAAGCTGTTCTGGTGGCCTAGAATGAAGAAGGGGATAACACACTATGTTGCTAAATGTCAAACTTGTGCCTTAGTAAAGGCGGAATGCCAAAAACCGGGTGGTTTGCTGAAGTCGTTGCCTATCCTTGTGTGGAAGTTTGATGATATTTCCTTGGACTTTGTGCATGGATTGTCGAGGTCTTAGCATGGAAATGATGTGGTATGGGTGATTGTGGACCAGTTAACCAAGGTGTCGCACTTCATCCCAAACCGAAGGGATGATCCAGTGGATAAATTGGCCAAGATATACGTGGATACTATTGTACGATTGCACGGTGTGCCCCGTAGCATCGTTAGTGATCGAGATGGGCGTTTCACTTCGGGCGGTTGGAGGTTAGTCCATGAATTATTGGGTACGAAATTGCATTTCAGCACGGCCTTCCATCCTCAAACAGATGGTTAGACCGAGAGAACCAACAGGACATTGGAGGATATGCTCCGAATGTGTGCGCTAGATTTCGAAAAGAATTTGGAAGATCATTTCAGTGTGATTGAATTCGCCTACAACAACAGCTACAAAGCTAGCATCCAGATGGCGCCCTTTGAAGATTTATATGGTAGGAAATGCCGTACACCTTTGGCTGGGGCAGAGACTGGCGAAACAAAGTTGTACCAGCGAAAAGAGTTAGATGATGCCAACTCAATCATACGGTTGATACGTGAAAGGCTGATAGTTGCTCAAGACAGGCAAGCTATGTATTACAATGGCAAGCACCGAAACGTTGAGTTTGTGGTGGACGATTGGGTGTACTTGAAAATCAAACCATTCAAAGGTGTGTCCAAGATACGGCGTCTGAAAAAGTTGAGCCCGAGGTATCTGGGACTGTTTGAGGTGGTCGAACGTATTGGGAAAGCCGCCTATCAGTTAGCACTTTTGCAAGAGCTGAGTGGTTTACATGATGTATTTCATGTCTCGGTGTTACGGAAAGTGGTCAAGGATTCAGCTCAAGTAATTGAGAGTGACCGAGTACCAGTTGAGTATGGGCTAACGTTGAAGTTTAGACCCATTCAGATCGAGGATCGAGCCGAGAAACAGCTACGGAACAAAGCGATCGGGATGATCAAAGTCCGATGGGACAATTGTGGCCGAGAAGAGCTAATGTGGGAGCCAGAGCAGACCATGAGAGCTGAGTTTCCCGAGTTGTTTATGTAAAGCTTTTAGCTCATCTGTATATTGTTAAACCTTATATGTAAGTGTCACATATGGTGTAATGCTTGTACTTCCTTACTATGTCCAAATTTCGGGACGAAATATTATTAAGGAGGGGAGGATTGTAACACCCCAGAAATCTCAAAAGCCAAAATTGGGATTAAGGTTGGCTGACACGACCTGAGACACGGGCATGTCTTAGGTCGTGTCAGGTGTACACGACCAAGGACAGGGGTGTGTCCCAGGGCATGTCTAACTTAGCTGAGGGCCAGTTTTGCCCGAGGAGGACACGACCTGTGACACAGGCGTATCACAGGGGCGTGTTTGGCACACGGCTAGGAACACGGGCGTGTGCCTTAGCCGTGTTTTTCTCGGGTAATTTTGGAGATCGAGTTACAGTGGTGACACGGCCAGGTACACGACCGTGTACTGGGTGATACGGGCGTGTCAGGTTTGACACGGGCGTGTCGCTGTCATGTTCTGGTTTGTTTTAAGTCGGTTGTGCACCGCTTCAGGAACACGGCCTGTGACACGGGCGTGTCACAACCCGTGTTCGGCCCGGGAAATTCAATTTCAGGGCTAATCTGGGCCTTCCATTTTCTTTGACCAAGATCCAATGGTCTAGGCTGTTCCCTAGGTTTATAAGGCCGGATTTGAGATGGAGAAAACTCTTTTGAGTTGTCCCATTCTCTTTCCTAAGTGAAGAGAGAGAGGAGAGCAAGCGGAGGAAGAAGAAGGGAAAGACGGCTGCCAGTGGTGCTGCGGTGGTCCAAATCGCGAGCGAGTTCAGCTCTGCGGAGGCTTGATCGCTGCGAAGCTTTCCAAACATGTACTTTTCGCCATGGCGCCAAAACGTCCTTCAAGGGTAACGATTTCCTTCTTAGACAAGTGAATTCTTTCTTTCCTGCATTTGCATAGGAATCCTCCACCAAAAGGTGGATGGAGAAGTGATTCCCTTGGGTCGGCGGTACGTCCCTTGTTGTATTGCATTAGAACCGGAAGTGTGAGTACGGTTAGGCATGCTGTGTGAAGCTCATCTGGATATGTTGGTCTGGATTGGTGATGCTTGTTTGCATATCGGATAAGACTCCATGAATATTTCTTATATGCATGAAATCCGTGGTGGATACCTGTGGCTTTATGCCGCAGGAAGTACTGGAGGAAGTCCAAGAAATGGTGAGAGTTGGGTTCAACTCTTGTGGCCGTGAGTGCCATATGATATGAAGTGGATACCTGTGCAACTGGATAAATGCCTTGGTGGCGGACGGGCAAAGTGAAGCTGTTCCCACGTCAGTCCAGTCTTGAGTCTGATGATTTTGAGCAACGGGAAAGGTGGATCTGTACCCGCATTATGGTTGTCTAACCTTGGGTGCTTAAGGCCCTGTTAGGATCACATAGCGAGAGTCGATGTCTTGCGTGCCGATCAGACTAGAAATGCTCAAATTGGACCGTCATGTATGGGACCTCTGAATGGTGGTGTGACCTAGTATTTCTGGTACACCAGAATGTGCCCTGAGTGCACGGAATGTCGGGCTGTTGTGCCGGTATTTGTGATATGTATTGTCTTGGTGGCTAGATATATATGTATGAGATGTAAAATGTTATGCAGGGAAGGATTCTGCTGCCCCATGCCAGGGGAAGGGTCGTTATAATAGGTTAGCTGAATGCTGACCGTTGTCCTGTTTGCCACCGCTTGGTGGATTGGTTCTTGCAGGTGCAGGTGGTGCTGGTCCGAGCGGGACTTAGCGGGCTAAAGCCCAAGCTGCGTTGCTGCCCTCGAAGGCTTTGTTTTGTTTCTTCTTATTCATGTGTGGCCGGCCTGCGCGCCGATGTTTGGAAACCACACTTTTGTTAAGAGAAACCTGTAAGGCCTTAAGGCCATTTATTTTGGGTGTAAACATTCCTATTTTGTTATAGTGGACAGTTCTTGTAACTCTTGAGTTCAAGTTTTCAACCGTGAAGCTTCCGCTAGAATGCTCTGTGTTAGGATGCGTTGGTTTTGATATTATTTAGTAGCATCTCTGCCTGTTTGTGGAATATGGTGTGGGGCCCCGGTCAGACCCTCTATTATATTCTCCTTGACGGGTAGAGGTGTTACAAAAGTATACACCCTTGTGGTGGTTGATGACTATTCTAGGTTTGCTTGAGTTTTCTTTCTTAAGAAAAAGTATGAAACCCTTGATATCTTCAAGACATTTGTCAAGCAAATTCAAAATGAGCTAGATAGTACTGTGGTCAAAATCAGAAGTGACCATGGTACTAAATTCCAGTCTGAAAGCATGACAAGGTTCTGTGAAGAGCAAGAGATTCATCAAGAATTTTATTCTCCAACAACACCCCTGCAAAATGGGATTGTTTAGAGGAAAAATAGAATTCTCATAAAGGCTGGTAGGACCTTGCTTAGTGACACATCTCTCCCAAAATATTTCTGGGCTGAGGCAGTAAATACTATATGACATGTCCTTAATCGAGTCTCTATCACCAAGTGCAACAAGAAGACTCCCTATGAGATTATGAAGGGCAAAAAACCAAACCTGGCCTATCTCAGGATCTTTGGTTGCAAGTGATATGTGCTAAATAATGGGAAGTCTTATGTAACTAAGTTTGCTACCAAGTCCTGGATTTTTGTTGGGTACAATAATCATATTAAGGCCTATAGGATCTATAACATGGAAAGTCAAGTTGTAGAAGAGTTTTTTAATATAGCTTTTGATGAGTCAACTATGATTAAAAGTGAGCTGCCAAGCTCCTCTTCTAGTCTTGCAGCTTTAAAGTTGATGATGGACAAGCTAACCTTTACGTAAGATTCTCCAAATTCCCAAGATAAAGATGAAGGAGTGTGCATTCCAAAAGAAGGGCAAAGCTCACATGACAAGGATGAAGATCAGCAAGCTCCATCCAATGAAGCTCAGGATGTTGAAGGAAGATTGCCTCCAGCAATCAGGCATCTAAGGGATCATCCATGACACTAGATTATTAGTGATGCCAACCAAGGAGTGATGAACTGGATCAGAAGTCTCAATACTATACTGTATTTAAGTTTCCTATCACAGGTTAAGCCTAAGAGATTTGAAGAGGCCAACATAGATCAGTTCTGGATTGTAGCAATATAAGAGGAACTGAACCAGTTTAAGAGATATAAGGTTTAGAAGCTTGTTCCCAGACAACAAGGACATAATGTCATTAGAGTCAAGTGTATTTACAGGAATAAACTTGATGAAAATGACATTATAATCAAGAATAAGACTAGGCTGGTAGCTAAGGGGTACAAAAAAGAAGAAGGTATTGAATTTGATCAAACCTTTGCTCCTGTAGCAAGATTGGAAGCCATCAGACTTTTCCTTGCATATGCTGCATACAAAAGATTTAAAGTCTACCTGATGGATGTGAAGTCAGCCTTCCTGAATAGTGACTTAAAGGAAGAAGTCTATGTTGAATAGCCGTCGGGTTTTGTTGATTCTAACTCTCTTGAATTTGTTTATAGACTTAGGAAAGATCTATATGGGTTAAAGCAAGCCCCTAGAGCATGGTATGAGACATTGTCTAGCTTCCTCATTGAGAACAAATTCTCAAGGGGGAATATAGACAAGACCCTATTCTTAAGGGAATCTAAGGGCAAGATCATCCTAGTCTATATTTATGTAGATGACATAATTTTTGGGTCTACTGATGACAACCTTTGCAGGAAGTTTGCTAAACTTATGCAAGAGAAGTTTGAGAAGAGAAGTATGGGTGAGCTTAAGTTCTTCTTGGGCATCCAAGTAAGGCCAACTGAAGATTGATAGTTCATCTCACAGTCTAAGTTCACTAGGGAGTTGATTAAAAAAGTTTGGTATGGAGAATGCTACCACCATGAAAACTCCCATGGGGTCAAGTATGCCTATAAGGCAGGGAAACCTGTTGATGAAACTTTGTATAGAGGGATAATTGGCTCCCTTCTATATCCGACTGCTAGTAGGCCAGACATCATGTATGCTATATGTGTTTGTGCTAGGTATCAGGCTAGCCCTAAAGAATCTTACTACTCTACTGCTAAGAGGATTTTGAGGTATCTTAAGAGCACACCAGATCTTGGCCTATGGTACCCTAGAAATAGGGATTTTGAACTAACAGACTATTAAGATGTAGATTTTACAGGATGCAAAGAGGACATGAAGAGCACATTAGGCACCTGTCAGTTCCTGGGAGGAATACTAATGTCTTGGAGAAGCAAGAAGCAGACCAGTGTTACAATCTCAATAGTTAAGCCAGAGTATATCTTAGTAGGTAGCTGTTATGCACAGGTGCTGTGGATCTAACATCAACTCTAGGACTATAACCTCAAGATAAGTAATACCCCTATATTCTGTGATTCCACTAGTTCAATCTCAATCGCTAGGAATCCTGTCTCTCATAGCAGGACTAAGCATATTGAGATTAGTTATCAATTTATTAGGGAGCATATGGAAAAGGAAGACATATGTCTTGAGTTTGTCCCCACAGACAAGCAAGTGGCAGAAATCTTTACTAAGCCACTAGATAAAGTCAAGTTCAACACCTTCAAGTTTGAGTTGGGTATGTTGAACTTGGTATAGCTTCAGTTACTCCTAATTTTCTTTTGTTGCAGGACTCACTTTTCATGCAGGTAGATAAGTACTTCAAATGGTATTAAGACTTAGATGGACTCAAGTGTCTAGTAAAGAGAATGACAGTAGATGCTCCTGTTGAAGAGGAGCAAGTCAAGATACTCCTGTTAAGGGGGAGCAAATCCAGCAGTTATAGGAACAAGTTCAGCTTCTTGGACAATGCACAGATTGAGGGGGAGATCAACTGTAGTGGATGGCTGCTGCTGTGATGTCACTGCTGCTGCTAAAAAGATAATATTGTTGTAGGAGAAGAGGAAAAGCCAGAACCTCCCTGACTACAACTACATTCTGCAGAATTTTAAGTGGTATGAGGAGTGGCATTAGCTCAAGTGGATAACTGATAGCAACTAGCTCAAGTGGCTTAATGGACCACTCAAGTGTCAAGTGGTTGTAGTGAGGTGTTGTATTTATGGTATCAACACAAGAGGTATAATATCTAGTCAAGTTGTTTGATCACTAGGATAATTTCTCAAGTGGTATCAACATAAGATTTTTGCTAGGATCAAGAGATAAATTCTCCGGTGCATGATCCTTTCACCTCCCTCATTAGATAATTTTTTTTGAAGAACCCAGAAAGGGGGAGATGTGGGCAATACTCCATACTCCAAAGGGAGAGGTGTTGGCAATAGTATGTGCAATATTTGACATGGTCAGGTCATAGTGAGTCAATGCATTTAAATGGAGAATATTGAATTGTTATGCTAGAAATTCAAGTGGTATGAGAAAGCTAAATCTGCTAGCTTACAGCTGCTTTGAGCTTATATGCTTTATGTGAAAATATTTCTTAGTATTTCTGTGTGTTCTGCCTTCTTTAAATAGGGGGAGATTGTTGGGAATATTACGCTCAATATTGCCTAGATTTGAAGAGACATCATAATCAATTCTAAGAGCATAATTGTATTTAATGTTGTTAAAGTTCATTATGTGCAAGATGTTCCTTGGAACAAATTTAGATAGGTTGTCTAAGTGATTATGACAGGTGCTCACAAGGTAGAAAGGTGGAGAGACAAAAATTTGTCCAAGTCCACAGGCATTGAGTGAAGCTAGTTCACTCAACGCCAATTATCAAGGAAGGATGTAAGAAAGACAGAAATTTGGCTAAGTCCACATGCATTGAGTAAAGCTAGTTCACTCAATACTAGATGCCAAAAAGCACTGAGTAAAGCATGGTCAGTCAAAGCCCAATAATTTACAAGGCATATTAGTGGATAAGTACAAAGGCGTTGAGTGAAGGCAGTTCACTCAACGCCAAATAAAAAGAGGCGTCGAGTAAAGCTAAGTCTATCAAAGCTTCAACATTGATAAGGGAGAAATTCGACTAAGTCCAGAATCGTTGAGTGAGAACAGCTCACTCAACGCCTTGAGACAAAAGCATTGAGTAAACCTCAAACAGTCAAAGCATTTGAAGAATGTATCAAGAATTCTAGCTAAGTCTAGAAGCGTTGAGTGAGGACAACTCACTCAATGCCCAAAGTAAAAGGCGTCGACAGAACAATGATCAGTCAAAGCTTAAGAATAGATAGATAGAAAAATCTGTCTAAGTCGATATGCGCTGAATGAGGACAGCTCACTCAACATAACCTCATCAACAAAACTGGCTAAGTATAGAAGCGTTGAGTGATGAAGGCTCACTCAACGCATTCATAAAGAGAGATGCGGCTAAGTATAGAAGCGTTGAGTTAAGATAGTTCACTCAACGCCTCAGTATGATGGCAAGCATTCAGTGTAGCGGCTAAGTCCAGAAGCATTGAGTGATGATGGATCACTCAAGGCACTCAACACCTGACATTGCACAAGAAATTGGCTAAGTCCAAATTCGTTGATTGAAGAAAGTTCACTCAACGCACTCATCGCCTAATTAGCAGAAGCATTGGCCAAGGACAAAAGCGTTGAGTGATGAAGGATCACTCAATGCACTCAATGCCTAGCAGTGCAGAGATATTGGCTTAGTACAAATTCATTGAGTGATGAGGGTTCACTCAACGCCTGACGGTGCAGAATATTTGACTAAGGGTTTTTGAACTGAGTGAAGGCTATACACTTAACTCACTCAATAAATGGGATGAAAAACTGTGAATTTGGCTAAGTCCACAGGTGCTGACATCAGCAAGTGTTAACAAAGTTCAAACTCGTTGCGGGAAGTCTACAATACACGATAAATGGCACCGTAGGCCTATTGTATGTCTTTTCCTATAAAAAGCAAAGTTGTAACCAACAACTTCAGTTGTGCCCACGGGTCAAATAGCCGTTGGACGACGGATGATAAAGGGTTAGAGATCGGCGGAAGCAAATGAACTTTTAGGGTTTATCTTTTCGCAAAGAGGCGGAACATCTTTTTCTTCCCTCTCGCATTGTTGCAGAGCTTGAAGCTGAAGTTCAAACTCGCGGATCTAAAAGTTCACCCAGATAGCTGTAGCGATCTTCACCTACTACAACAAGTTCAGTAGAGACTTCTGAGAAAGAAGAAGAAGTAGAGCATTCTAATTTCTGCAGTGAAGGTCAGCTGATTGAAGAATACTAAGAACTGTCAAATCATTATTTTCAACAGCAAAATCAGAAACTTATGTTTCTGAGTTACTTCCAACACAAGCAGTAGAGTCTTAAACATCAATAATCTTGTTGCTGAGAAGAAGTTAGGGTTGAGTTAATCTCAGCTCAGTAAGCAAAAGACTCACAGAACTTTTTCAGGAGTCAAATCATCAACAATAAACCTTCTTTTCTATAGGATCCTTTGGATCTAAGTTGTAGGCCTATTTTATAAAGATTGAGTGTAGGATCATCTGTTGATCTGAGTAGTAGGGCCTGTGTTCCTGAGGTAGGGCAGTTTGCCTGAGGTAGGAAAGTCATTCTCTATGAGTGGTAGGGCCTTTGTGCCTAAGTTGTAGGATCCAGCTTTGGATCTAAGGTTGGGCCTTGTGCCTGAGGTGTAGGAGAGTCATCCTCTCTGAGTGTAGAGCTAACTTCCTAGCCTGAGCTATAGGACTATTGATTTAGTTAGAGGTAGGTGATCTTTGGATCACTGAGTTGTAGGAGCAAGCTTGCTCTGAGGTAGGGTTTTGTGCCTAAGGTAAGTCTTGGAGGAGACTGAGAGATCCTGGTGGATCTATGTTGTAAGCTCTTAGGAGCCGAGTTTTGGAGAAGTGCCTTATTTAACACACTGTTAGAAAGGTGGGAGGGACAGTGGATGTACCTATAATCTGGGGAACCACTATAAATTCTTTGTGTGCTTTGTTTGGTGTGTCTTGAAAGCTAAAACTACTAACTCACAACACACTCAAAGAAGGAAAACTAAAAAGAGACCAAAAACATATTCATCCCCCTCTAGGTGTTTAGATGCCCTTGAATCTAAAGACTTTTAATGGTTTTGTTTTCTGCCCTTCATTATCTTATAGGGAGTTGTCTTTTAATACTTGTTGACAAAATCCCTATTCATGACATGATATACAGTATTTATTGCCTCAGCCTAGAAGTATTTTGGGAGAGATGTGTAACTTAGTAGTGTCCTTCTAGCTTCTATGAGAGTTTTATTTTTCCTCTCAGCTATCCCATTTTGCTGGGGGTGTTCTTGGAGAAGAAAATTCTTGGTGAATCCCTTGTTCTTCAAAGAACTTTGCTACGCTATCAGATTGAAATTCAGTACCATGGTCACTTCTGATTTTTATAATAGTAATGAATTTTTCATTTCGAATTTGCTTGACAAAGGTCATGAAGATGTCAAGGGTTTCAGACTTTTTCTTAAGAAAGAAAATCCAAGAAAACCTTGAAAAGCCATCAACTATTACAAGAGTGTAGACTTTCCTACCTAGACTGTGAACAAAGGACCAAACAAGTCCATATGCAGGAGGTATAAGCACGTCACAGAATCCTTGACACCAATGCTCTTAAAAGAAGCTTTGGTCTACTTACCCTTTTAACATGCAGAGCAAATACCCTCCTTGGTGCAATTCATTTTGGGTCCATATTTGACTAGCTCTTCACTGAAGAGCTTGCTAATAGTCTTATAGTTCAAGTGAGCAAGCCTCTTGTGCCATAGAACATAATATGAGACTTTCTCATTTGCAACAAGACATAAATGAGAGTTTGTACATAAGCATAGAAAGTTTAAATAGTAAACATTTCCACTCCTAGTGCCTTTCAAAATGACATCTTGGTCACTGGACCTTTTGATCAGACACTCATCCTTGTGGAATACAATAACATAGCCAAGATCATATAGTTGGATTATGCTTATAAGGTTGTGTTGCAACCCTTCCACATAAGCCACTTTTGAGATTGAGACTATGCAATTGGTAATCATACCATATCCCTTGATAACTCATATGTATGAACCTCCAAAGATAACTTTAGGTCCATTCTTCACAGGAGTGTAGTCCTTCAGGTGACATCTTGTTCCAATCATGTGCCTAAAACATCCACTTTCCAAGTAACATATTGGTGCATGAATACTTGCACTAACCTGCAATCACAATTCAGTTTACCTTAGGACCCCAAAAGACTTTGGGTCCTAGGTTCTTGTTAGTCTAAAAATTAATTTGTCTCCCTGCAATAGTACTGGTAGGAAGACTCACTTTAGCCCTTGGCACACAAGGGTTGTGCCAACAATCTATGGAAAATTGTCCAAATAGTTCTAGTAGGTTGCAAGCTGTTAACAACAGACTGTTCAGAGGGGAGAGTAGCAGTCCTCTTCTTGTTTCTTTCAGCAAGAATCTGACTGAAAGTAAGTCTAATAGTAGATGAACTTGACTTGCTCTGATTTCTACCAACAACGGACTTTTTTGCAGCAGATATGTTGTTGATGGCATCAGAGATGGCAAATTCAGACTTACTGATAGACTTGCCTTTGGTCTGTAATTTTGTTGGAAGTGCTTGACTATTGTCTACTGCCACATTCCTGAGTTTAGGGGCTGGAGTTCCAAAACAAATGGTCCATGATGGGCCATCTGAATATCTTTATGGGGAGCCTTGAAGGCACTCAAGCCCATGCCCTTTCTCCCTCCATTGTAAGATATATTTTTATTATTACAGGAAGAGTTCCCATTCTTCCATGGACCAGATATGCTATCCTTGTCATACCTGTTTGATGGGAGAATTACCTTATGGAAGGTGGTCTGATGCACAACAGAAGCTTTGCCTTTCCCTTTGGAAGGGGCATCTCTAGTGTTCCACTTAAACCCCAAACCTCTCTTATACTTTTGAGAGGTAAAGGATTCAATTAGTGGCAGCACAGTCTTTGGACTGCTGAATTCAACCACTATCTTGTTCTCCTCAAGGAGCTTTTCCTCAAGATACATAACGACCTCATTCTTATGACTTATGGTTCCAATCTGGATGATAGTGATATTCTTCAGCTGGCTGACTTCCCTCCTCATCTGATCAAGCAGATGTGTTGAGTCAGACTGCAAGGAAGCATTTAGCTAAAGGGAGACAATTTCCTCAACCTTTTTCTTGGCCAACCACTTGATCCTTTTCAAAGCATCCAGAAGGGCACTATGCCTATCAATCAGTTAATTGACATCTTCCTTAGATTCTGACCCATCTTCATCACAGGATGAGGATGCATCAAAATTAGCTATTGTCTCATAGTCAAATTCAGAGGGGGAGCTAGACAGAGAATGTGCCTTATTTAGGCTAGGCTAATCCTGGCTGGATCCTTAATCTGGCATGACCATTAGCCCATAGCAGCCACTGACATCTTCATCCACCTCAGTATCACTATTTGAGAGTGAAAGAGGGTATAACGCCCCTGATTTTCCGATGTTTATTTTAATTCCTTTGGTAGTATATTTTTGACGTCAGGGCATTACGTTGACGCGTAGTTGATAGGTACCGTTGCTGGAGCGTGACTTTTGCTCATTTGGTATCTAAGGTTTTGACTTAGAATATTAGCTTGACTAATTTCTAGTGTTTTTTTAGATTTCCCTTATGAGCCGGGTTTCTTTTGGAATTCGGTGGAGCCTTTTTGGGATATTTGGTGTTTTGACAACGGGAAGTTTTTACACGAATTTGGTTTGTCCGATTTTGATTTAGACTTTGCCTTTGGATTTTTAGCATCAATATTTAGCTTCGGTGTGAATTTCGTGAAAATTTGAGTTGATTGGATTCATCGGTAGTTTGGACGTTCATAATAATAATAATATATTATATTATTTATATATACATATAGTCTTACATTAAGATGGAAAACCCTATTCATCGACTTCCCCAAGCCGTCGGACTGTTTCACGAAAGAGGGAGAGAGGCAAACATTGCAAGCTTTCAGCCATCGATTGTAGGAGCTCTGGTGCTCGAAATTGTCGTCGGAGGGTAGATTTGGATAGCTCTTGCCGAGATCTACGTTCGCACGGTGATTTTTCCCATTTCTTGAATTTTTGGGCGTTAGGTTATTTGATTTTGACCCTCGTTTGCCCCAAAAAGTTTCAGAAATCATTGACTAGGTGTTCTTGCGGCCGGATCCTTGAGGAGGAGTGTTTGTGTGGCCAGATTTCAGGCGGTTAGAGGCAAGTGGTGATTTCTTCCCCTTGCCTAGGTGTTATTGCGTTAGGTTATTCTAGACGAATTCGTCGATTAACAGTCCTGGCATTTAGTGAATGTGACTTGGAGTCGAGAGTGTCGAGTGATCTGAGATTCGAAGTCTGATTCGTTGAGTAATCTCGACGAATTCGACGAGTATCAGTCTCTACATTGAGTGGTTCTGCATTAGCAGAGTTTTAGGCATTGAATTCATCGAGTTATAGGCTTATCATTGAGTGATATGGTTTTGGCATCGAGAGAGTCGAGTGATGGGGAGGCTAAGTCTAATTCATCGTATAAGCTCGATGAATTTATCGAGTATTATTAGTTTGGCGTCGAGAGCGTCGAGTGAACCAAATTGCATTGAGTGCTTTAAGTGTTTCTACCTTTGGCATCGTGTGCGCTTATTGAACTCAGCTAGGTGTCGAGTGAACGCATCGAGTAAAGTAAATTTTGCTAAGTTAAGTCCAGATATCGAGTAAGACTACTTTGGCGTTGAGAGCGTTGAATGAACTTCAGATTCGTCGAGTATACTAAACAAATTTCCCGTGGACTTGGGTAAATTTCGCCGATTCGTCGAGTATCAATGTTATGTTAGCCGAATTGTCGAGTATCCATAAGTTAGTTGATTTTTCTATGTATAATTCGTCGAGTATCTACTGTATTCGTCTAGTATACTTGACGAATTAGTATGGACTTAGTATTTTCTCACCAAATTGAGCCAATTCGTCGAGTATGGGCCTTAGGGTGTATTTTGGGATTTTTCTTCGTGCTTGTCATTGGAGAAATTCCGCGTTCTGGTTAGGGTTTTGTCAGTGTTTATGGATGTTTAGGTGTGGCTACTGGTGGCAGTGGATAAAGGACCACCAACCTAGTGCCGACACGTGAATCATAACACTTGGTGTTTTCTTATGGAATGTTGGGGTTTGTTGGACATTGTGGCCACCACCATAGTGCCTTTTTGAGATGTTTGAACTGTTGGGTTGTGTTGGACATTGTGGCCACCACCACAGTGCCTTTTTGAGATGTTTGGACAGTTGGGTTGTGATAGACACTGTGGCCACCACTATAGTGCCTTCTCGAGATGTTTGGGCCTGTTAGTTTGTGTTGGACATTGTGCCCACCATCTCAGAACCGTTTTTACCGATGTTAATGATTCACGTGTTTAGAGCAATTCATTCTTTTCATTCTTATTATTTAGACATATGTCATTATGCTTACTCTTGCCGATTGTAAGACCCCCCCCATTACCAAGGAGGGAACCCAGTCTTATGCCCAGAACTGCTGCCTTACGGTGACACTTAGCGTACATGGGCTAGTCGACATCACAAGACGCCGATCCTGCCAGCTAGTACGATCATTCAACCTTTCGGCCAATCAAGGAGAGAAGCAATATAAGCATTTATACATGAAGTCCACATCACAACATCATCATAATATAAGTAAAATGAGAGATCCAATAGTCCATAACAAGTACAAAATGAAAGAGAAAAGGGCTACGTCCAGTACATAGTAATCAATCTCTCTCTCACAAAATCTAATCAAGCGAAAGCTAATCTATCATCAGTACATGCGTCATCACCTGAAGCTGGGTTGTAGTAGAAGTAGTAGTAGGTGATGCCAGCTCCTCATATCCTGCCACCTCATCCTACTGGTGCTCCAGCTCCTCATATCCTGCCACCTCATCCTACTGGTGCTCCAGCTCCTCAAGCTCCTAAAATGATACGGTCACAACCGACCATTAGTCATAAAAACTAAGCCATTTTGTCCTCTCCTCACTCCCGTGACTCCTAGGTACCGAGCGGGAGGATGAAGTGGAGAACAACAAAGGGTACAAAAGGAAAGCAGGTGACAGTGAATCTAATCTAACAAGATTATGTAATAACAAGTATATCTCTACTTTAACAGTTCTATATGGTACAAGTAAGTAAGAAAGAACTGTGCTGAAAAGAAATGTTGTAAGCAAAGTAGAGAACGGAGTAGGAATACTGCTAAACTATCATCATAAGAGTACCTTAACTTATATGAATGCGCATACAAACTTATAAGTTAAGGTTTCACAAATTTAACTTATCATATAAAAGAGCCCATACTAATTTATATGATAAGGATCTATGGTGTGTATATCCTAAGTATGTATGTATGATATGGTAGGTGGGTTATGATTCATACAAGTGCAACTCACCCACATGAATCTATGCGCATAGACCTTTAGTTCCTACTTTTTGGAGTTAGCTTAACTCTCAGCTACTACCATTGTGGCTACGACAGCAGTGGAGCGGGCATCTCCATTCCTAGGTGGGTATACACACTACAAGGCCTAGACCTTCTGTATGCCTCTGAAGAACACAACAGAGTCACCACATACTATACCGCTGGCTAGTCCACCATACTTTTAGGTCAGGTGCGCGTTTTTGGGGATTTTCCTTCAGACCGCAGTATAAAAATCCTACTGGCCCCTCAAACCCTCACACCTCACCTGAGTCACCATACTGCCATCGGTGTGACGATTGGCCCAATACTGTATGACCCGCCACTAATATGTTTTATGGACATGCAATTTGTTTCCAACCCGAGCCTCAAGCTCACAGGAAAAACCCATCCTATATCCAAACATCCAAGCCTCCAGCTCGCAGGACAATACCCGTCCAGTATCCAAACATCCGAGCCTCTAGCTCGCAGGACAAAACCCGTCCTATATCCAAACATCCGAGCCTCTAGCTCGTAGGAAAAACACGTCCTGTAACCTCTAACCCAATATGGGTGAGTTTGTCACATCATTCACTTAACCTATTAAAATAGTCTTGTCTAATGCTTATAAGGCATAACAACTTATGGCTAGTCCTTTTACTGTCTAGGGCATACCTGGTGAAGGGCTCTCGGGGGCACAAGGAACTATGATGGGCTGAAGCCCAAAGCTCCCTTTCTCAAGGACACTTACTTTTATTAGTGTTTACCCATTATTAATACCCAACTCCAAATGTTGCTCTTGAGTGAACCTGATAACTTAAGGTATTATTGGGAGAACGACGGTCTTCCACCGGTCTCCGTTCTAATTACTTTCCTTGGGATTTGCACTCTAACACTCGTTACTACTTGACACCAACTAGGGTTCCAACTTCCCAATACACTTCTCAATCCAACCTCCTATAATATCCCCTGTTATGTAATATTGATCATTCTAAGCGCAACCCATGACCTAGTTCCAGCCCAAACAAAATGACTTCAAATTCCTTGGGCCAAATGCCCCTATTTATTTATCATGGGTTTGTCATGTATGTAATATTGATCATTCAAAATTTCATCATCTTTCTAATTATTTTGGACCATAATTTAAATTAATTAAGTGACCTAGGTCACTTTGAACATGAACTACTCTAGCCAGTGGTCTATTATGTCTAAATAAATTATCTGAGGTTCATCTAGGTTAAAAATGATTGTTCATCAAAAATCATGATTTTCTGATTTGAATTTCCATATATTTTCTATTTATGATTAAATCCATAAATAATTCATTTTACAAATGAAGCACTTCAAATATACTACCAAAAATTCCTAGAAAGTTACTGGTGATCTAAATTGATATAATAATACTCAGGACAGAAATTCATGATCTTAGTCAATGATTTGACCTAACATAATTTCATATGGACATCATTACCAAAATTCCACTACTAGGATTTTCAACATATGTAATCATACAAAAATTCCCAAATAATTATATTGGGTTTTAATAACAGAAATAAGATGTTATAAATTTTTCCATAATTTTCAACAGTATTTTTTCCTTACTTTTAAATTAATTTCCCAAAAGGGTAAAATTGTAAATCTACTATATACACAAGATATAATCATCAAATAGACTTATAACTTTTTCTAGAGATGTAAAATGTCCTATTAGGGCAGGTATCAAAATTGTAGAATTTTACAAGGTCAGTAGATCCATATCTCATTTTTATTTCTAAAAGATCTTATTCTCCATTAATTTAAAATAATGGGATTTTTGTTCTCCAAAATCCTACTCCTTCCACGGGAGGTGTAATTCATCCTTATAAGCCTTTGTCCAAAATTCCATGGACATTAATTAGGCCAAATGGGCTAACTTCCCATTTTTACATTTTGGCATAATATTTACAAATCTACCTCCACCATGTATGTTGGATTTCCCCAACACACAGAGGTCCAAATGACTTGTAACTTTTACCGTGGTCATATAAGGACCCAATGGCCATAACACTAAAATTTGGAGTTATTTGGAAGAGGGAATCTTCCTATATTCTATTTATTTAATAAATGATAATTCTATTAAAACTATAGATAAATGCATCCCAAAAATTCTGATTTTTGGATTAGTCCTAAGTCTAACATAAACACATGCATGTCCAAAATTTCATAACACGTGGACTTAGGGTTTGGCTTGGGCGCTCATTTAAACATTTGCCCTAGCCTAGGACAAGTCTTAGTAGAATGGCCGTACAGGGAGAAATATTGCTCTAAATTTCAAGTTTAATGTGTCAAATTAAAGTTAAGACTTATATCTACCTTTTTAAAGTTAAGACTTTTTATTATTCCATAAAAATTCAAGGGCATCAGTGCATCTTCTCCAATGAGCCTACGGTCCAAATTGCCCCAACCTGGACAAGCTATATCTTGTATTTCTCGGCCTTTTGGTTGCCACCATCACCGGCGATTTTCACCACCACCTCCATTGAGGTGGCGGTTAGCGTTTCCCGGTGACGTGACCGCCGGAGGTTGCTCCTCCGATGAACCCAAGAAAGGAGAAATGCTCGGCATGCTCCCTCTCACCTGGCATTAGGCTCATTTGCGCCCAATATCTCTCCTAAAAGAGCTAGATAGCTAGCAAAGAAGGAGGGGAGGAGAAACAGACCCTTAGATGAGCTTGACGGCGGGTTTGGTTGTGGTGCGCCATGGCCGACCCTTTCTCCGGCTATTCTTCTGCTCCAACTGTCAGTTTCTGCTCCTTAGGGTTCACTAAAGGTCAAGGTGGGATGGAATGGAGGTGAGGCTGTCTGGTTTAAAGGATTGAATTAAGAGGAGTGGCTGGGCATGGCCGACCGTCATTGAGCATGATTCTCCCCCATGCTGCCACGTGTCAGCCATGAAATGGACCGTTAATTAATGTCATAAATATGTTTTATTGAAATGAGGAATAGATTTTTTGTAGAGATCAATTCCAAATGTCCCATCACTATTTTATCCTGAACTCGATTCAACCCATATACAAGAGAACTGACCAACATAGTTTTCAGAGAAAAATTCTAAGTCCAAAAGCGTTGAGTGGTGTCGACACCACTCAATGCCGCATTGAGTGGTGTTAACACCACTCAACGCCGCCATCACTCTTCAGTCAAGGAATTGAGTGGTGTTGACACCACTCAATGCCACCAGTAATCTTCAGTCCAGGCATTGAGTTGTGTCGACATCACTCAACGCCGCATTGAGTGGTGTTGACACCACTCAACGCCGCCAGTAACTTGTCAAGGAGTTGAGTGGTTTCGACACCACTCAACGCCGCGTTGAGTGGTGTGGACACCACTCAACGTTGCAAAAAACTTATGTCATGACATTGAGTGGTGTCGACACCACTCAACGCCGCCAGCAACTTATCAAGGCATTGAGTGGTGTCGACATCACTCAACTATGCGTTGAGTAGTGTTGACACCATTCAATGTCGCCAGCAACTTAAGTCAAGGCATTGAGTGGTATCGACACCACTCAACGGTGCGTTGAGTGGTGTTGACACTACTCAATGCCGCCAACACCTTAAGTCAAGGCATTGAGTGGCGTCAAGACAACTCAACGCCAAAGTCATCCTGCAACGTCTAAGTAAAACGACGTCGAGAGCATTGATACCAATCAACGCCACGTTGTGTGGCGTCAAGTTCACTTGACGCATCGTAGAATGGCGTCGAGACCACTCGACGCCTAAAGTTTCTCGAGTCTTGTAAGTTAAATTCTTCGGGATCACTTGACGCCTTTTCAAATGGCGTCGAAATTACTCGACGCCTAAAGTTTTCTCGAGTGTTTTCTAAGTTAAATTCAACGGGTTGCGTCGTCTTCCCTAGACTCACTCGAAGCTTCCCGAGCTTGAGTTAATTCTCTTGACTCAACACGCGTGCGAGTGGCCTAGCACGAAATGGGATGTTACAAATCCCAATAATAAAAAAATAATTTCGTCCCCGAAATTCAAGTTCTGGTCTACGGGGTTTCTATGAAAGAGAATTTTAAGAACTTTAAGCATAATTAAAAGGTACCAGAAATGAAAAGCTCCGGTGTGCTCCTCCCGTCCGTGGTTGGACAACAACACCTTGACCAAGGGAACCTTCTTCTTATGCAGTACACGAGTCAATGCATCATCGATCCGGACTGGCTCTAAAAAGACTGATCTATCAGGTGCTACCGGGCCTGCTATAGTGATAATATGCTGCTCTGGCCGAAAGAGAGCTCTCTGAAGAGAAGAGACATGGAATACGTCGTGCAAGGTACCTAATTCTGGCGGTTGCTCCAGCCTATAAGCCAAAGGACCGATCCGCTCCAGGATCAAGTATGGTCCCATAAATCGAGGGATGAGCTTCTTGTTCCTCCGCACTCATGAGACACCATGCACCAGACGTATCTTTAAGAACACACTGTCTCCCACATGAAATTCCACCTTCCGATGTCTTGCATCATAGTACTTGGCCTGCCTACTTTGTGCCTCCAGCATCCGATCCCTGATTAGTCGTATCTGAGCATCCGTATCCTTAATATAATCCGACCCGAGTGCCTTTGGGTCCTCATCCTGGACCCAAGACAGTGGTGTTCGACATTTACTGCCGTATAGAGCCTCATATGGTTTCATCTCAATGCTCCCCTGGTGACTGTTGCAGTAGGAGAATTCAATCAGGGGCAACAGTCTCTCCCAGGGTTTCCCCGTATCCAGTATACATAGACGCAACAGATCTTCCATAGTCCGGTTGGTCTGCTCTATCTGGTTATCGGACTGGGATGGAAAGCAGTGCTAAAAGCAAGCTGAGAACCCAAGTATGCAAGCACCGCTCTCCACTCCCTAGAAGTGAATCAACCATCATGATCCGAGACAATCGTCCTGGGGACGCTGTGGTACCTAACGAACTGTTCCACAAATAACCTCACCAAAATAGTAACTGGGCTGCCTTTCCTGATTGCTATAAACCGGGCTACCTTGGTCAGTCTATCGATAATGACCCATATAGAGTCATACCCAGAGTGGGAGCGAGGCAAACCGTGCACGAAGTCCATAGCTATATCCTCAAACATCCACTCTGGCACTGGTAAAGAATATAGTAACCCTCCTGGGATCTTGCACTTTGCCTTTACTCACTGGCAGGTCTTGCAATGCGTCACATAATATATGATTTCCATCTTCATCCCTAGCCAGTATATGCTCCTCCGCAGATCCGCTGTCAACTTGGTGATACCGGGGTGCACTGAGTACTGAGAACAGTGTGCCTCCCTGAGTATATCCTCCCAGACACTGCCTCCTGCGGTTATATAGACACGACCACAAAAATGAACGAGGTCATCATGCAAAGAATAGTCCTCCGACTTGCCCCCTTCCAAGGTTATAAATACTGGCTCCAAATCCTCATCCAGGCTCTGCTGTGTCCTGATGCGGAGTATGTCACACTCGATGACCAAGGAGTTCAAGTACTCTTGATTAACATCCGGCTCGGCTCTGGAAACCATGGTAATGTGCATATCCTCTAGCATCTGTACCAGCTCCATAACCATCATCCGGGGCTCCGGTCTAGTAGTGTCAGCTCTCCTGTTCAAGGCATTTGCCACGGTGTTCGCCTTCCCCGGGTGATAATGCATCTTATAGTCCTAGTCGCACAAAAACTCAAGCCATCTTCGTTGGCGCAGATTTGGATCCTTCTGCATGTCAATATATTTGAGGTTCTCGTGATCTGATAAGATATCACAATGAACCCCATACAAGTAATGCCTCCAAGTCTTTAATGCGAATATCACTGCCATGAGATCCAAATCATGTACGAGGTAGTTCGTTTGTGCTTTTTTAGCTATCTCGAAGCATACGTAATAACATGTCCATGCTGCATCAGGACTGCACCCATCCCCTGATATGATGCGTCGGTATAAATGTGAAATCCTTCCTTCCCAGAAGGAAGTGCAATGATGGGGGAAAAGGTGAGCCTGTCCTTCAACTCCTGAAACGCTGCTTCACACTTCTCAGTCCAAGTAAACGCCGCATCCTTCTTCGTCAAGGACATGAGGGGGACTGCTACCCTTGAGAACTCCTCCACAAACTTGCGATAATATCCCTCCAATCCCAAGAAATTGTGTATATCTTAAGCTGACTTTGGTCGCGGCCAATCTCAAACTGCCTATACCTTGGCCGGGACCACAACCAATCCAGCTCCACTGATAGTATTCCCCAAGAATGCTACCTCCTGCAGCTAAAACTAGCACTTGGAGAACTTTGCGTACATCTGATGCTCCCTCAGCTTACCCAACACAAGTGCCAAATGCTGGGTATGCTCCTCCTTTGTCCGGGAGTAGATCAGAATGTCTTCGATGAAGACTATAACAAATCTATACAGGAATGGCTCGAAGACATGGTTCTTAAGACTCATGAATACGGAAGGTGCATTCGTGAGTCCGAAGGGAATCGCCAGGAACACGTATTGGCCCTACCGAGAACTAAATGCTGTCTTCGGGATGTCCTCCTCCTGAATACGTAGCTGATAGTACCCGGACCTCAGATCCAGCTTGGAGAACCAAAAGGCTCCCTATAGCTGATCAAAAATCTCGTTGATCCAGGGCAACAGATACGTGTTCCAGACTATCAACCAATTCAGCTCTCGGTAGTCGATGTAGAGACGCAACGATCCATCCTTCTTCTTAACGAATAGCACCTGTGCTCCCCACGTTGATGAGCTAGGTATGACAAATTTTGACACCAGTAGCTCCTATAACCGGGTACTGAACTTCGGTAGCTCCTTGGGGACCATCCTATATGGTCTCTGAGATACGTGCTTCGCTCCCGAAACCAACTGAATCCGGAAGTCTATATCCCTAGTCGGTGGCTATCCAGGAAATTTCTCCGGAAATACATCAGAGAAATCCCTAACCACCGGGATATCAACAATAGAAGCTTCTAATCCCGCCATCTTGAAGCAGATAATGTATACCTCCTCCCCTTGCTCATAGGCATTTAAACCCTGTACAGATGATAATAGAAGGTGGGAAATTGGTCTAATACCTTCAATGAAGATGTAGGCGTCCCCATGCCGTTAGGTGATCCTCCTTGACCGAAAATCGATCCGGGCATAGTTCCAGTGCAACCAAGTCATGCCCAGGATCAGATCGATGTCTGGCATTCTAAAAATCATCGCTGACACTTTGAAGGTCTTTCCTCCAATTTATACCTCCACGTTACACTTGGCAGATGATAATACCTCTGATTCGTCTGGCAGACGCACCCTCCTGGATACGTCTGCGAATCGATCTATGCCCGCTAGTCCTTCAAGGAAGGCTTCTGATACAAACGAGTGTGAATTACCCGTATCAAACAATGTATGTGCTGGCTTGCCATATATAAAGGATATTCCTGGTGGTTTTTGTTTGAATTATAACATGTTTGTCATTCTACTAAAGTTGGAAAAGTACTATAAAATGAAAGCTAGAATATAATTAATTTTAAGTACCTGTAATAATCTCCTCAGGGTTCCTTGGCTCAGCGAGGTCCAAAGCGTACATCTGCTCCTGTCCATGTCCTATAACATAATGGCCTCGACCTTGGCCTTGACCTCGTCCTCGGCCTTGACCTCGTCCTCGGCCTTGGCCCTACTGTGCCAGAGGGGATACCTTAGGTGGAGGAGGAGGTGGTGGTGGATGGACCTGCTGAGGACATTCAGCTATCATGTGCCCCGGCTGTTGGCATCTAAATAAATCATCGGTCGGTGGCAACGGTCATCCTGTCTCCTTGGGTCGTGTACCTGTAGTGGCTGGGGAGCTAGTACTGTAAGAAGTCCCCTACTCCTGCATGTAGTTGGGACGATAACGTACCCGACCCTTCTTGTAGCTCATCACTCTGCCACTATGGGAGCCCCTAATGCTCTCCCCATGGGATGACCCATCCAATGGTCTCTTTCCCCTGCTATGTACCATTAGCTTGTCTACCTCCAGCTTCTTAGCCATCTATATGATCTGCGTCGAAGTGCCATGGGAAATAAATAATAGAGCCTACTTGGTAGAGTCCTTAAGCCCCTGGTAGAACCTCTTTGCATACCTCCTATCATTCAGATCGTGAATCCCCGAGAACCTGGCCAGATGGGAAAATTCCCTCTGGTACTCTATCACTGATCTGGTCCCCTGCTTGAGGTTCAAAAACCTCTCCTCTAACTCATCTCTATCTGTAACAGACACGAAGTGATCCAAGAAGGCCTCGCCGAACTCATCCCAAGAGATATTTGACAGCTCTCTTTCTGCATATGTGGAGTCCCACATGGACTTCCACCATCTCTTCACGAGCATCCAGTGCAGAAGTCACCAAAGGAACTGCCTGCCTGACAGGGCAGCTGATACCTGCAAGCATCTCTTGAATGGACTCGAGCGACTCCTCAGTATTTATCACATTCTCTGTCCCATGGTACATCAGCGGGGACAGATTCTTGAAGGCACTCAACCAATTTGATCCCGGGTTTTGCTGCTAGACCAGGGCCTGCTGATCCCTAAAGGCATCGAGGATGGCCATCAGAGTCTGCCCCATCTTCGTCTGCTGGAAAGATGTTGTAGCCGGAGGGGGAGGGATCACATCTTGTAGTATAGTGACCTGTGAAGGCTGCACAAATGTAAGGTTTTTATTAGGATTGGCCTAACTCATTGCTTAACTAGACTATTTTTTGTGACTTTTACACATGGGCACACCATCGCTTCCGCTGCATAGTTTGTACGCAAACTAATGCCCGAGCAGGGTGTTCCAGTATTGTGGATTGCTCTTGTAATGATCCTTCGTTGAGTGATACCAGTTTGTAAGACCCCTTCCCCCCTTACCAAGGAGGGAACCCAGTCTTATGCCCAGAACCGGCGCCTTACGGTGACACTTAGCGCACACGGTCTAGTCGACATCGCAAGACGTCGATCTTGCCAGCTAGTACGATCATTCAACCTTTCGTCCAATCAAGGAGAGAAGCAATATAAGCATTTATACATCAAGTCCACATCACAGCATCATCATAATATAAGTAAAATGAGAGATCCAATAGTCCATAACGAGTACAGAATGAAAGATGAAAGGGCTTATGCCCAATACATATTAATCAATCTCTCTCTCACAAAATCTAACCAAGCGGAAGCTAATCTATCATCAGTACACGTGTCATCACCTGACGCAGGGTTATAGTAGAAGTAGTAGTAGATGGTGTCAGCTCCTCATGTCCTGCCACCTCATCCTGTTGGTGCCCTAGCTCCTCGAGCTCCTAAAATGATACGGTCACAACCGACCGTCAGTCATTAAGACTAAGCCATTTTGTCCTCGCCTCACCCCCGTGACTCCTAGGTACAGAGCGGGAGGATGAAGCGTAGAACAACAAGGGGTATAAAAGGAAAGTAGATGACAGTGTATCTAATCTAACAAGATTATGTAATAACAAGTATATCTCTAGTTTAACAGTTCTATATAGTACAAGTAAAGTAAGAAAGAATTGTACTGAAAGGAAATGTTGTGAGCAAAGTAGAGAATAGAGCAGGAAATAAGCTATATACTGCTAAACTATCATCACAGGAGTACTTTAACTTATATGAATGCTCATACAAACTTATAAGTTAATGTTTCACAAATTTAACTTATCATATAAAAGAGCCCATACTAATTTATGTGATAAGGATCTATGGTGCGTATGTCCTAAGTATGTATGTATTATATAGTATGCAGGTTATGATTCATACAAGTGCAACTCACCCACACAACTCTATGCGCACAGACATTTAGTTCTCACTTTTTGGAGTTAGCTTAACTCTCTGGTACTACCGTTGTGGCTACGACAGCCGTGGAGCGGGCATCACCACTCTTAGGCGGGTATTAACACTACCAGGCCTAGGCCTTCCGTACGCCTCTGAAGAACACACCAGAGTCACCACATATTATACTGCTGGCTAGTCCACCAGACTTGTAGGTCGAGTGTGCGTTTTTGGGGATTGTCCTTCAGACCGCAGTATAAACAACCTACTGGCCCCTCAAACCCTCACACCTCACCTAAGTCACCGTACTGCCATCGCTGTGATGATTGGCCCAGTACCACATGACCCTCCACTAATATGTTTTATGCACATGCAATTTGTTTCCAAACCGAGCCTCCAGCTCACAGGACAAAACCCATCCTATATCCAAACATCCGAGTCTCAAGCTCACAGGACAAAACCCATCCTGTATCCAAACATCCGAGCCTATAGCACGCAGGACAAAACCTGTCCTATATCTAAACATCCGAGCCTCTAGCTCGCAGGACAAAACCCATCCTATAACCTCCAACCTTATATAGGTGAGTTTGTCATAACGTTCCCTTAACCTATTAGATTAGTCTTGTCTAATGATTATTAGGCATATCAACTTATGGTTAGTCCTTAGACTGCCTAGGGAATACCCAGTGAAGGGCTCTCGGGGGCACTAGAAACTATGATGGGATGAAGCCCAAAGCTCCTGTTCTCAAGGACACTTACTTTTATTAGTGTTTACCCATTATTAATACCTAACTCTCAATGTTGCTCTTGAGTGAACCTGATGACTTAAGGTATTATTGGGAGAACGACCGCCGGTCTCCATTCTAATTACTTTCCTTGGGATTTGCACTCTAACACTCGTTACTACTTGACACCAACCAGGGTTCCAACTTCCTAATACGCTTCTCAATCCAACCTCCTATCATATTCCCTGTGGGTCCTAGTGTTATGTGTTACTTTATCTAAGCGCAACCCATGACCTAATTCCAGCCCAAATGAAATGACTTCCAATTCCATGGGTCCAATGCCCCTAATTATTTATCATGGGTTTGTCATGTATGTAATATTGATCATTCAGAATCTCATCATCTTTCTAATTATTTGGACCATAATTTAAATTAATTAAGTGACCTAGGTCACTTTAAACATGAACTACTCTAGCCAGTGGTTCATTATGTCTAAATAAATTATCTGAGGTTCATCTAGGTTAAAAATGTTTGTTCATCAAAAATCATGATTTTCCAATTTGAATTTCCATATATTTTCTATTTATGATTAAATCCATAAATAATCCATTTTCCAAATGAAGTACTTAAAATATACTACCAAAAATTCCTAGAAAATTATTGGTGATCAAAATTAATATAATAATACTCAGGACAGAAATTCATGATCTTAGTAAGTGATTTGACCTAACATAATTTCATATGGACACCATTACCAAAATGCCACTACTAGGGTTTTCAGAATATGTAATCATCAAAAAATTCTCAAATAATTATATTGGGTTTTAATCACAGAAATGGGATGCTATAAATTTTTCCCAAAAGGGTAAAATTGTAAATCTACTATATACACAAGATATAATCCTCAAATAGACTTATAACTTTTTCCAGAGATGTAAATTGTCCTATTATTACAGGTGTCAAAATTTTAGAATTTTACAAGGTCAGTAAACCCATATCTCATTTTTATTTCTAAATGATCTTATTCTCCATTAATTCAAAATAATGGAATTTTTGTTCCCAAAAATCCCACTCCTTCCATGGGTGGTGTAATTCATCCTTATAAGCCTTTGTCCTAAATGCCATGGACATTAATTGGGCCAAATGGGCTAACTTCCCATTTTTACATTTTGGCACAATATTTACAAATCTACCTCCACCATGCATGTTGGATTTTGTAAGAAATGAACAAAAAACAAACGGAGAGGTTTAACAGAAATTTATTATCTGAAAAAGGTATCTATTACAAAGGTATGGCCTCCCTTTTATAGAATGGAGGAGAGAAGAGAGAATACAAATAAGAGATGTGGGAGTAAAAATTTACAGGACTAAGCGGCCTATACACAAAACAAACCGTACAAGCCGCGCAGTTAGATGAGAAGGGCTAACCGCTTGGCTACCACCAGAGAGAGAGAAGCCGCCAGAGGAGAACGCTAGACCGCTCGGTCTCCAAGCCGCCATAGACAAACCGCTAGACTACGCGGCCTTCAATATCCAAGAAAGGCCGCCGGACTGCCCGATCACTAAATTCAACACTCTCCCTCAAGCTGGAGCATATATATCGATCATGCCCAGCTTGTCACAAATATGAAGAAACGAGGCGGACATTGGCTTGGTGAAGATGTCAGCCAACTCTTTATCAGAAGTGACGAAGGGAGTGCAAATTTGTTCCCTCAAAATCTACTCACGAATGAAATGACAGTCGACCTCAATGCGCTTCATTCTTTCATGAAATACCGGATTTTTGGAGATGTATATGACAGCCTTGTTATCACAGAACATATATAGAGGATGGTTGTAGACCTCTCCTAAATCCATCATGAGCGCCCGCAACCACTTTAACTCACAAGTGGTCGATGCCATACTTCGATACTCTGCTTATGCACTGGACCTGGAAACAACAGACTACTTCTTGCTCTTCCAGCTCACCAGATTTCCCCCAATAAATGTGCAAAAACCAGAGGTTGACTTGCGATCCCCTTTGTCATCAGCGTAACTCACATCTGAGTATGCTTCAACCCTCAGATGACCATTCTTCTGAAAGATTAATCCTTTCCTAGGTGCTACTTTGACATACTCCAAGATCCGCAAGGCGGACTATAGATGGCACTCCCTAGGTGCTTGTATGAATTGACTCACCATGCCCATAACATAGGAAATGTCGGGCCTGGTCACTGTGAGATATATGAGCTTACCAACCAGACGCCTATACCGCGTAATATCTGAAAGAGGAGGCAAATCATCTGTCCAGGTTTTGTCTTCTCCAGTTGCCATGGGGCATCAGACAGGTTTTGCTCCAGTCAATCCTGCCTCTTTTAATAAATCAAGAGCATACTTACGTAGGGAGAAGACTAAGGAGTTGGGCTTTTGAGAGATTTCGATCCCCAGAAAGTACTTCAGAGAGCCCATATCTTTCGTGACCAGATGTTGACGAAGATGCCGCTTTATCAAGGCTACCTCTTCCTGATCATCGCCAGTGAGAAGAATATCATCAATGTACACAGCAAGAACCACCAGTCCCGAGGAGGTTTTGCGAATGAATAATGAGTGATCGGCAGAGCTTTGTGTAAACCCAACGGCCGCCACGATGCCGCTGAACTTGTCAAACCAAGCTCGAGGGCTCTGCTTGAGGCCATAGATTGCCTTCTTCAGCCGGCATACCCGTGTATCCCCCGAGAATTATACCCAGGAGGTTACTCCATGTAGACGGCCTCCTGAAGATCACCATAAAGGAAGACATTCTTGACATCCAGCTTAGAAATCTGCCAATATTTATTGACAGCCACAGAGAGAAGGACTCAGATAGTACTGAGACGAACCACGGGAGAGAAGGTGTCAAAGTAATCAACCCCATATGTCTGAGTAAAGCCCTTAGTAACAAGGCGGGCCTTATAATGATCGACAGTGCCGTCTGGGCCAAATTTGACCACAAAGACCCAGCGATAGCAAACAATATCAGTACCAAAGGGAGGAGGAACAAGAGTCCAGGTACCCCGCTTAGTGAGGGTTGCCATTTCCTCATCCATGTCCATCTTCCAATAAGGGATATCAAGGGCCTCCTGGTAGGAACGGGGAGTGGCAGTGGCTGAGATAGGCAGTGCAAAGGCCCTGCGAGAAGAGGTAAGGCGATCATATGAAACAATAGCAGTAAGGGGGTATAGAGTACACATCCACACCCCTTTGCGAAGAGCTACCAAAAGATCCAGTTCGGCAGGTCCCTCAGCATCCGGAGCATCCGTGGCAGAGGGAGCTGGCCCGGGAGTAGAGAGCGACGGCGGCGGAGATGAGGGAGACGGTGGTGTAGGGGAGGGAGAGAGAGGCAGAGGGAGAGGAGCAGACAGAGACGGAGTGGGGGTGGAGATTGCAGTAGGATACGAGGGGACAAAGAGAATAGCAGGAGTATAAGAAGCTGGGGGGAGAGTAGAGGAGTTATCCGAGAAGTAGGAGGCATTCTTGAATAAGGTGACGTCCGCAGAGACGAATTGCTTACAAAGAATGGGGTCAAAGCAACAGTATCCTTTCTGAGTAGGAGAGTACCCTAGAAAGACATATTTGGTGGAGCGAGGGGAGAGCTTATCCCGGGTGGTAGATGGGGCATGCACGAAGGCAGTGCATCCAAAGATTCAGAGAGGGAGAGGGGAGGGCTCCTTGCCCGGATACAGAATGGAGAATGGGGTTTTCCCATGGAGAACTGTGGAGGGAATGCGATTGATGAGGTAATAGGCAAGGAGAACAACATAGCCCCAATAGGAGCGAGGAACATGTATCTGGGTCATTAAGGTACGAGCGATATCGAGAAGATGACGGTTTTTGCGTTCCGCCACCCCATTTTGTTGGGAGGTATAAACAATGCTAGTCTGATGAATAATGTCATACTGCACACAGAAAGAGGTGAACGCATGACTCAAATATTCTTTTGCATTGTCGGAGCGAAAAGTTTTAATACAAATATTAAACTGAGTTTTAATTAACTGATAAAAGGAGATCCATACATCCAAAAGTTCAGAGCGATTTCGTAAGAGATACACCCAAGTATATCTAGAAAATCATCAATAAAGGTTATAAAATAAGAACTACCCCGACCAATGATGAGGGTAGGAGCAGGTCCTCAGACATCGGAGTGGACTAGATCAAACGGATGGGTAGAGCCCCGACCTTGCTTCGACGGGAAGGAAGAACGGTGATGCTTGCCAAGCTAACAAGTGTCACAGTTGAGAGGAGTATTGGAAGGAGGGAGGTGGGGCAGAAGCTGATGTAGAAGTTGTGGAGGAGGATGACCGAGACGGAGATGCCACTGGAGAAGATCCGCACAAGAGGAGGATAAGGCGGAAACGTTGTCGAGGAAGTAGAGGCCGCCACTCTCAGTCCCAGTAACAATCGTCCGGTGGGAGCTCGGATCCTGAAAAGAACAAGAAGAAGGAGTAAACGTCACAGAGCACTGAAGCTGCTTGCATAAAGAAGTAACCGACAATAAATTGCACGGAAACTTTGGCACATAAAGAGTGTCCGCTAGGCGAAGAGACTGAGTAACATGAACGACTCCCGACCCATGAACCGGGGAGGGAGAACCATTCACAACGAGGACATGAGGCAATTGATCATGCTGTTCGAGGAGAGAGAAGCACTGAGGATTGCTCGTCATGTGATTAGTTGCACCAGAGTCGATAAGCCATTTACCTTGAGTCACCACGTGGGCACTACCTGATGATGTAACCACAGAGGCAGACGGCTTGGAAGAGGAGGCGAAAGAGTCACCGGAGGGGCAAAGATGGGGATACTTCGTCCAGCAGCATTCCATAGTGTGGTCGGTGCGACCACAGTGAGAGAAGAGGTAGCGGGAAGGAGTACGTCCGCCAGACGGGTGACCATGGCTACCAGAGCCACTCCACTGAGTTTGGTGAGCATAGTTGTCTGGTTGAGAGGGACCGGGCAGAAGGGGGCACTAAAGAAGGGAGGTGACAGCAGTGATGCAGGCAGTAGTGGCATATAAGGTAGGAGATTCCGCCTCACCTAGAATTTGCTTGCGGATCATATCATAAGTATCAAAAAGCCGGAGCAGATAACACACAACCAAAAGCTCCTGGAAATGCTTGTGTTGTTGAGCCAAATCCACAGAAAAGCAGCGATTTTGAAGAATCCCAGCCCCAAGAGCTTGAACCTGTTGGTAGGCAGCAGCAGGGGATAAAGTAGGACGAGTAAAGAGGTCCGCATACAATGTATAGATGCGGGACGTTTGAGCCCCCTTTGAGTACAAAGAGTAAAGATGAAGCCAAGCGGCCTTGACCGTCTCATCATGACGGATAACGGGGAGGCATTCATCGGAGAGGCTGTTAGCGAGCTAAGTACACACAAGTGCATCACTCGCATCCCAGTCATCAAAGAGAGGTGAAGTGGTTGGCGGAGGGTCATCAACGAGATAATGGCATTTGCATTGTGAGCGAAAGAGAAAGGTGAAGGAGACTCTCCAATCCGGGTAGTTGGAGCCGACAAGTTTGGAAATGGTGCCAAGGTTCCCGGAAGGAGTAGGAGGAAGAGGCGGAGCCGGATTGGTGATAGGAGTGGTGGAAGTATAAGCATCTGAGAGAGCCATATGAGAAAACAATAGGAAGCCGCGCGGTTAGGAATGAAACCGGGCGGTTAGGCAAGAAAACCATGTGCGAGAAATCACAGCAGTTAGAAGAAAAAGTGTTGCAGCGGTAACGATGAAAGACACCAGCGGTAAGAAAAACCACGACCAAGCCGCAAAACCAAGCAGAGGGAAAGAAGTTGTGCGGCTAGAAAACAACCCGCACGAACTGAGAAAGGAGAGAACCGCGCGAACAGAGAAAGGTCCGCGGGAAGGCAAACACGACAACAGGTCGTGGCGACACGTCGCAACGACTAGAGAAGAGGGCACGACGACTAAGGACAGGTCGCAGTACGAAGAAAGGGGAAACAAGGAGGTCGCTCACACTAAGGGCAATGACACGGAGAGGAAGAGGCTGCGTGAATAGGGCGCAAGCAGGCCGAAGAGACAGACCGCGAGGATAGGTCGCGAAAAGAAGAAGCAAGCCGCGCGGATAGGTCACAGCGGTCAGAAAAGGCACCCAGAATCAGGAGGAGAAATCGAGTCCTCTGATACCATGTAAGAAACGAATAAAAAACAAACCGGAGAGGTTTAACAGAAATTTTATTATCTGGAAAAGGTATCTATTAAAAAGGTATGACCTCCCTTTTATAGAATGGAGGAGAGAAGAGAGAATACAAATAAGTGATGTGAGAATAAAAATTTACAGGACTAAGCGGCCTATACACAAAACAAACCGCACAAGCCACGTGGTTAGATGAGAAGGGCTAACCGCTCGGCTACCACCAGAGAGAGAGAGAGAAGCCGCCAGGGGAGACCGCTAGACCGCTCAGTCTCCAAGCGTCCAGAGACAAACCGCTAGACCACGCAACCTTCAATCCGCCAAGACAGGCCTTAAATAATGGGTTTTTGTTCCAAAAAATCCAACTCCTTCCATGGGTGGTGTAATTCATCCTTATAAGCCTTTTTCCTAAATGCCATGGACATTAATTGGGCCAAATGGGCTAACTTCCCATTTTTACATTTTGGCACAATATTTACAAATCTACCTCCACCATACATGTTGGCTTTCCCCAACATATAAAGGTCCAAATGACTTTCAACTTTTACCATGGTCATATAAGGACCCAATGGCCATGCCACCCAAATTTGGAGGCATTTGGAAGAGGGAATCTTCCCATATCCCATTTAATTAATAAATGATAATTTTATTAAAACTATAGTTAAATGCATCCAAAACATTCTGATTTTTGGACTAGACTTATGTCTAGTATAAACACATGCATGTCCAAAATTTCATGACATGTGGACTTAGGGTTTGGCTTGGGCACTCATTTAAACATTTGCCCTACTCTAGGACCAGTCTTAGTAGAATGGCCGTACAGAGAACAATATTGCTCCAAATTTCAAGTTTAAGGTGTAAATTAAAGGTAAGATGTATATCTACCTTTTTTATGTTGGGCATTATTTCTGAAAATTTATCTAAGAGGACTAAATAATCTATAAAATGTGATTGTATAAATTGGGATAGAAAATAGACTTTTTATTATTCCATAAAAATTCAAGGGCATCAGTTCATCTTCTCCAATGAGCCTACGGTCTAGATTGCCACAACCTGGACTAGATAGATCTTGTATTTCCCGGACTTCTGGCTGCCACCACCGCCGATGATTGTCACCACCACCTCTATTGAGGTGGAGGCTAGCGTTTTCCAGCGTTTTCCCGGACTTCTGAAACTATGATGGGATGAAGCCCAAAGCTCCTGTTCTCAAGGACACTTACTTTTATTAGTGTTTACCCATTATTAATACCTAACTCTCAATGTTGCTCTTGAGTGAACCTGATGACTTAAGGTATTATTGGGAGAACGACCGCCGGTCTCCATTCTAATTGCTTTCCTTGGGATTTGCACTCTAACACTCGTTACTACTTGACACCAACCAGGGTTCCAACTTCCTAATACGCTTCTCAATCCAACCTCTTATCATATTCCCTGTGGGTCCTAGTGTTATGTGTTACTTTATCTAAGCGCAACCCATGACCTAATTCCAGCCCAAACGAAATGACTTCCAATTCCATGGGTCCAATGCCCCTAATTATTTATCATGGGTTTGTCATGTATGTAATATTGATCATTCAGAATCTCATCATCTTTCTAATTATTTGGACCATAATTTAAATTAATTAAGTGACCTAGGTCACTTTAAACATGAACTACTCTAGCCAGTGGTTCATTATGTCTAAATAAATTATCTGAGGTTCATCTAGGTTAAAAATGTTTGTTCATCAAAAATCATGATTTTCCAATTTGAATTTCCATATATTTTCTATTTATGATTAAATCCATAAATAATCCATTTTCCAAATGAAGTACTTAAAATATACTACCAAAAATTCCTAGAAAATTATTGGTGATCAAAATTAATATAATAATACTCAGGACAGAAATTCATGATCTTAGTAAGTGATTTGACCTAACATAATTTCATATGGACACCATTACCAAAATGCCACTACTAGGGTTTTCAGAATATGTAATCATCAAAAAATTCTCAAATAATTATATTGGGTTTTAATCACAGAAATGGGATGCTATAAATTTTTCCCAAAAGGGTAAAATTGTAAATCTACTATATACACAAGATATAATCCTCAAATAGACTTATAACTTTTTCCAGAGATGTAAATTGTCCTATTATTACAGGTGTCAAAATTTTAGAATTTTACAAGGTCAGTAAACCCATATCTCATTTTTATTTCTAAATGATCTTATTCTCCATTAATTCAAAATAATGGAATTTTTGTTCCCAAAAATCCCACTCCTTCCATGGGTGGTGTAATTCATCCTTATAAACCTTTGTCCTAAATGCCATGGACATTAATTGGGCCAAATGGGCTAACTTCCCATTTTTACATTTTGGCACAATATTTACAAATCTACCTCCACCATGCATGTTGGATTTTGTAAGAAATGAACAAAAAACAAACGGAGAGGTTTAACAGAAATTTATTATCTGAAAAAGGTATCTATTACAAAGGTATGACCTCCCTTTTATAGAATGGAGGAGAGAAGAGAGAATACAAATAAGAGATGTGGGACTAAAAATTTACAGGACTAAGCGGCCTATACACAAAACAAACCGTACAAGCTGCGCGGTTAGATGAGAAGGGCTAACCGCTTGGCTACCACCAGAGAGAGAGAAGCCGCCAGAGGAGAACGCTAGACCGCTCGGTCTCCAAGCCGCCATAGACAAACCGCTAGACTACGCGACCTTCAATATCCAAGAAAGGCCGCCGGACCGCCCGATCACTAAATTCAACACTCTCCCTCAAGCTGGAGCATATATATCGATCATGCCCAGCTTGTCACAAATATGAAGAAACGAGGCGGACATTGGCTTGGTGAAGATGTCAGCCAACTCTTTATCAGAAGTGACGAAGGGAGTGCAAATTTGTTCCCTCAAAATCTACTCACGAATGAAATGACAGTCGACCTCAATGCGCTTTATTCTTTCATGAAATACCGGATTTTTGGAGATGTATATGACAGCCTTGTTATCACAGAACATATGTAGAGGATGGTTTTAGACCTCTCCTAAATCCATCATGAGCGCCCGTAACCACTTTAACTCACAAGTGGTCGATGCCATACTTCGATACTCTGCTTATACACTGGACCTGGAAACAACAGACTGCTTCTTGCTCTTCCAGCTCACCAGATTTCCCCCAATAAATGTGCAAAAACCCGAGGTTGACTTGCGATCCCCTTTGTCATCAGCGTAACGCTAGCCTCCACCTCAATAGAGGTGGTGGTGACAATCATCGGCGGTGGTGGCAGCCAGAAGTCCGGGAAATACAAGATCTATCTAGTCCAGGTTGTGGCAATCTAGACCGTAGGCTCATTGGAGAAGATGAACTGATGCCCTTGAATTTTTATGATGGGATGAAGCCCAAAGCTCCTGTTCTCAAGGACACTTACTTTTATTAGTGTTTACCCATTATTAATACCTAACTCTCAATGTTGCTCTTGAGTGAACCTGATGCCTTAAGGTATTATTGGGAGAACGACCGCCGGTCTCCATTCTAATTACTTTCCTTGGGATTTGCACTCTAACACTCGTTACTACTTGACACCAACCAGGGTTCCAACTTCCTAATACGCTTCTCAATCCAACCTCCTATCATATTCCCTGTGGGTCCTAGTGTTATGTGTTACTTTATCTAAGCGCAACCCATGACCTAATTCCAGCCCAAACGAAATGACTTCCAATTCCATGGGTCCAATGCCCCTAATTATTTATCATGGGTTTGTCATGTATGTAATATTGATCATTCAGAATCTCATCATCTTTTTAATTATTTGGACCATAATTTAAATTAATTAAGTGACCTAGGTCACTTTAAACATGAACTACTCTAGCCAGTGGTTCATTATGTCTAAATAAATTATCTGAGGTTCATCTAGGTTAAAAATGTTTGTTCATCAAAAATCATGATTTTCCAATTTGAATTTCCATATATTTTCTATTTATGATTAAATCCATAAATAATCCATTTTCCAAATGAAGTACTTAAAATATACTACCAAAAATTCCTAGAAAATTATTGGTGATCAAAATTAATATAATAATACTCAGGACAGAAATTCATGATCTTAGTAAGTGATTTGACCTAACATAATTTCATATGGACACCATTACCAAAATGCCACTACTAGGGTTTTCAGAATATGTAATCATCAAAAAATTCTCAAATAATTATATTGGGTTTTAATCACAGAAATGGGATGCTATAAATTTTTCCCAAAAGGGTAAAATTGTAAATCTACTATATACACAAGATATAATCCTCAAATAGACTTATAACTTTTTCCAGAGATGTAAATTGTCCTATTATTACAGGTGTCAAAATTTTAGAATTTTACAAGGTCAGTAAACCCATATCTCATTTTTATTTCTAAATGATCTTATTCTCCATTAATTCAAAATAATGGAATTTTTGTTCCCAAAAATCCCACTCCTTCCATGGGTGGTGTAATTCATCCTTATAAGCCTTTGTCCTAAATGCCATGGACATTAATTGGGCCAAATGGGCTAACTTCCCATTTTTATATTTTGGCATAATATTTACAAATCTACCTCCACCATGCATGTTGGATTTTGTAAGAAATGAACAAAAAACAAACGGAGAGGTTTAACAGAAATTTATTATCTGAAAAAGGTATCTATTACAAAGGTATGGCCTCCCTTTTATAGAATGGAGGAGAGAAGAGAGAATACAAATAAGAGATGTGGGAGTAAAAATTTACAGGACTAAGCGGTCTATACACAAAACAAACCGTACAAGCCGCGCGGTTAGATGAGAAGGGCTAACCGCTTGGCTACCACCAGAGAGAGAGAAGCCGCCAGAGGAGAACGCTAGACCGCTCGGTCTCCAAGCCGCCATAGACAAACTGCTAGACTACGCGGCCTTCAATATCCAAGAAAGGCCTCCGGACCGCCGATCACTAAATTCAACACTCTCCCTCAAGCTGGAGTATATATATCGATCATGCCCAGCTTGTCACAAATATGAAGAAACGAGGCGGACATTGGCTTGGTGAAGATGTCAGCCAACTCTTTATCAAAAGTGACGAAGGGAGTGCAAATTTGTTCCCTCAAAATCTACTCACGAATGAAATGACAGTCAACCTCAATGCGCTTCATTCTTTCATGAAATACCGGATTTTTGGAGATGTATATGACAGCCTTGTTATCACAGAACATATGTAGAGGATGGTTGTAGACCTCTCCTAAATCCATCATGAGCGCCCGTAACCACTTTAACTCACAAGTGGTCGATGTCATACTTCGATACTCTGCTTATGCACAGGACCTGGAAACAACAGACTGCTTCTTGCTCTTCCAGCTCACCAGATTTCCCCCAATAAATGTGCAAAAACACGAGGTTGACTTGCGATCCCCTTTGTCATCAGCGTAACTCACATCTGAGTATGCTTCAACCCTCAGATGACCATTCTTCTGAAAGATTAATCCTTTCCTAGGTACTACTTTGACATACTCCAAGATCCGCAAGGCGGACTATAGATGGCACTCCCTAGGTGCTTGTATGAATTGACTCACCTTGCCAATAACATAGGAAATGTCGGGCCTGGTCACTGTGAGATATATGAGCTTACCAACCAGACGCCTATACCGCGTAATATCTGAAAGAGGAGGCGAATCATTTGTCCAGGTTTTGTCTTCTCCAGTTGCCATGGGGCATCAGGCAGGTTTTGCTCCAGTCAATCCTGCCTCTTTTAATAAATCAAGAGCATACTTACGTTGGGAGAAGACTAAGGAGTTGGGCTTTTGAGAGATTTCGATCCCCAGAAAGTACTTCAGAGAGCCCATATCTTTCGTGACCAGATGTTGACGAAGATGCCGCTTTATCAAGGCTACCTCTTCCTGATCATCGCCAGTGAGAAGAATATCATCAACGTACACAGCAAGAACCACCAGTCCCGAGGAGGTTTTGCGAATGAATAATGAGTGATCGGCAGAGCTTCGTGTAAACCCAACGGCCGCCACGATGCCGCTGAACTTGTCAAACCAAGCTCGAGGGCTCTGCTTGAGGCCATAGATTGCCTTCTTCAGCCAGCATACCCGTGTATCCCCCGAGCAATATACCAAGGAGGTTACTCCATGTAGACGGCCTCCTGAAGATCACCATAAAGGAAGACATTCTTGACATCCAGCTTAGAAATCTGCCAATATTTATTGACAACCACAGAGAGAAGGACTCAGATAGTACTGAGACGAACCACGGGAGAGAAGGTGTCAAAGTATTCAACCCCATATGTCTGAGTAAAGCCCTTAGTAACAAGGCGGGCCTTATAATGATCGACAGTGCCGTCTGGGCCAAATTTGACCACAAAGACCCAGCGATAGCAAACAACATCAGTACCAAAGGGAGGAGGAACAAGAGTCCAGGTACCCCGCTTAGTGAGGGTTGCCATTTCCTCATCCATGGCCATCTTCCAATAAGGGATATCAAGGGCCTCCTGGTAGGAACGGGGAGTGGCAGTGGCTGAGATAGGCAGTGCAAAGGCCCTGCGAGAAGAGGTAAGGCGATCATATGAAATAATAGCAGCAAGGGGGTATAGAATACACATCCACACCCCTTTGCGAAGAGCTACCAAAAGATCCAGTTCGGCAGGTCCCTCAGCATCCGGAGCATCCGTGGCAGAGGGAGCTGGCCCGGGAGTAGAGAGCGACGGCGGCGGAGATGAGGGAGACAGTGGTGTAGGGGAGGGAGAGAGAGGTAGAGGGAGAGGAGCAGACAGAGACGGAGTGGGGGTGGAGATCGCAGTAGGATACGAGGGGACAAAGAGAATAGCAGGAGTATAAGAAGCTGGGGGGAGAGTAGAGGAGTTATCAGAGAAGTAGGAGGCATTCTTGAATAAGGTGACGTCCGCAGAGACGAATTGCTTACGAAGAATGGGGTCAAAGCAATAGTATCCTTTCTGAGTAGGAGAGTACCCTAGAAAGACACATTTGGTGGAGCGAGGGGAGAGCTTATCCCGGGTGGTAGATGGGGCATGCACGAAGGCAGTGCATCCAAAGATTCAGAGAGGGAGAGGGGAGGGCTCCTTGCCCGGATACAGAATGGAGAATGGGGTTTTCCCGTGGAGAACTTTGGAGGGAATGCGATTGATGAGGTAATAGGCAAGGAGAACAACATAGCCCCAATAGGAGCGAGGAACATGTATCTGGGTCATTAAGGTACGAGTGATATCGAGAAGATGACGATTTTTGCGTTCCGCCACCCCATTTTGTTGGGAGGTATAAACAACGCTAGTCTGATGAATAATGTCATACTGCACATATAAAGAGGTGAACGCATGACTCAAATATTCTTTTGCATTGTCGGAGCGAAAAGTTTTAATACAAATATTAAACTGAGTATTAATTAACTGATAAAAGGAGATCCATACATCCAAAAGTTCAGAGCGATTTCGTAAGAGATACACCCAAATATATCTAGAAAATCATCAATAAAGGTTACAAAATAAGAACTACCCCGACCAATGGTGAGGGTAGGAGCAGGTCCTCAGACATCGGAGTGGACTAGATCAAACGGATGGGTAGAGCCCCGACCTTGCTTCGGTGGGAAGGAAGAACGGTGATGCTTGCCAAGCTAACAAGCGTCACAGTTGAGAGGAGTACTGGAAGGAGGGAGGTGGGGCAGAAGCTGATGTAGAAGTTGTGGAGGAGGATGACCGAGACGGAGATGCCACTGGAGAAGATCCGCACAAGAGGAGGATAAGGCGGAAACGTTGTCGAGGAAGTAGAGGCCACCACTCTCAGTCCCAGTAACAATCGTCCGGTGGGAGCTCGGATCCTGAAAAGAACAAGAAGAAGGAGTAAACATCACAGAGCACTGAAGCTGCTTGCATAAAGAAGTAACCGACAATAAATTGCACGGAAACTTTGGCACATAAAGAATGTCCGCTAGGCGAAGAGACGGAGTAACATGAACGACTCCCGACCCATGAACCGGGGAGGGAGAACCATTCGCAACGAGGACATGAGGCAATTGATCATGCTGTTCGAGGAGAGAGAAGCACTGAGGATTGCTCGTCATGTGATTAGTTGCACCAGAGTCGATAAGCCATTTACCTTGAGTCACCACGTGGGCACTAACTGATGATGTAACCACAGAGGCAGACGGCTTGGAAGAGGAGGAGAAAGAGTCACCGGAGGGGCAAAGATGGGGATACTTCGTCCAGCAGCATTCCATAGTGTGGTCGGTGCGACCACAGTGAGAGAAGAGGTAGCGGGAAGGAGTACATCCGCCAGACGGGTGACTGTGGCTACCAGAGCCACTCCACTGAGTTTGGTGAGCATAGTTGTCTGGTTGAGAGGGAGTGGGAAGAAGGGGGCACTAAAGAAGGGAGGTGACAACAGTGATGCAGGCAGTAGTGGCATATAAGGTAGGAGATTCCGCCTCACCTAGAATTTGCTTGCGGATCATATCATAAGTATCAGAAAGCCGGAGCAGATAACACACAACCAAAAGCTCCTGGAAATGCTTGTGTTGTTGAGCCAAATCCACAGAAAAGCAGCGATTTTGAAGAATCCCAGCCCCAAGAGCTTGAACCTGTTGGTAGGCAGCAACAGGGGATAAAGTAGGACGAGTAAAGAGGTCCGCATACAATGTATAGATGCGGGACGTTTGAGCCCCCTTTGAGTACAAAGAGTAAAGATGAAGCCAAGCGGCCTTGACCGTCTCATCATGACGGATAACGGGGAGGCATTCATCGGAGAGGCTGTTAGCGAGCCAAGTACACACAAGTGCGTCACTCGCATCCCAGTCATCAAAGAGAGGTGAAGTGGTTGGCGGAGGGTCATCAACGAGATAATGGCATTTGCATTGTGAGCGAAAGAGAAAGGTGAAGGAGACTCTCCAATCCGGGTAGTTGGAGCCGACAAGTTTGGAAACGGTGCCAAGGTTCCCGGAAGGAGTAGGAGGAAGAGGCGGAGCCGGATTGGTGATAGGAGTGGTGGAAGTATAAGCATCTGAGAGAGCCATAGGAGAAAAAAATAGGAAGCCGCGCGGTTAGGAATGAAACCGGGCGGTTAGGCAAGAAAACCGTGTGCGAGAAATTACAGCAGTTAGAAGAAAAAGAGTTGCATCGGTAATGATGAAAGACACCAGCGGTAAGAAAAACCACGACCAAGCCGCAAAACCAAGCAGAGGGAAAGAAGTTGTGCGGCTAGAAAGCAACCCGCACGAACTGAGAAAGGAGAGAACCGTGTGAACAGAGAAAGGTCCGCGGGAAGGCAAACACGACAACAGGTCACGGCGATAGGTCGCAACGACTAGAGAAGAGGGCACGACGACTAAGGACAGGTCGCAGTACAAAGAAAGGGGAAACAAGGAGGTCGCTCACACTAAGGGCAATGACACGGAGAGGAAGAGGCTACGTGAATAGGGCGCAAGCAGGCCGAAGAGACAGACCGCGAGGATAGGTCGTGAAAAGAAGAAGCAAGCCGCGCGGATAGGTCACAGCGGTCAGAAAAGGCACCCAGAATCAGGAGGAGAAATCGAGTCCTCAGATACCATGTAAGAAACGAATAAAAAACAAACCGGAGAGGTTTAACAGAAATTTTATTATCTGGAAAAGGTATCTATTAAAAAGGTATGACCTCCCTTTTATAGAATGGAGGAGAGAAGAGAGAATACAAATAAGTGATGTGAGACTAAAAATTTACAGGACTAAGCGGCCTATACACAAAACAAACCGCACAAGCCACGTGGTTAGATGAGAAGGGCTAATCGCTCGGCTACCACCAGAGAGAGAGAGAGAAGCCGCCAGGGGAGACCGCTAGACCGCTCAGTCTCCAAGCGTCCAGAGACAAACCGCTAGACCACGCAAGCTTCAATCCGCCAAGACAGGCCTTAAATAATGGGATTTTTGTTCCAAAAAATCCAACTCCTTCCATGGGTGGTGTAATTCATCCTTATAAGCCTTTTTCCTAAATGCCATGGACATTAATTGGGCCAAATGGGCTAACTTCCCATTTTTACATTTTGGCACAATATTTACAAATCTACCTCCACCATACATGTTGGCTTTCCCCAACATAGAAAGGTCCAAATGACTTTCAACTTTTACCATGGTCATATAAGGACCCAATGGCCATGCCACCCAAATTTGGAGGCATTTGGAAGAGGGAATCTTCCCATATTCCATTTAATTAATAAATGATAATTTTATTAAAACTATAGTTAAATGCATCCAAAACATTCTGATTTTTGGACTAGACTTATGTCTAGTATAAACACATGCATGTCCAAAATTTCATGACATGTGGACTTAGGGTTTGGCTTGGGCACTCATTTAAACATTTGCCCTACTCTAGGACCAGTCTTAGTAGAATGGCCGTACAGAGAACAATATTGCTCCAAATTTCAAGTTTAAGGTGTAAATTAAAGGTAAGATGTATATCTACCTTTTTTATGTTGGGCATTATTTCTGAAAATTTATCTAAGAGGACTAAATAATCTATAAAATGTGATTGTATAAATTGGGACAGAAAATAGACTTTTTATTATTCCATAAAAATTCAAGGGCATCAGTTCATCTTCTCCAATGAGCCTACGGTCTAGATTGCCACAACCTGGACTAGATAGATCTTGTATTTCCCGGACTTCTGGCTGCCACCACCGCCGATGATTGTCACCACCACCTCTATTGAGGTGGAGGCTAGCGTTTTCCAGCGATGTGGCCGTCAGAGGTGGCTCCTCCGGCAAACCCGAGCAAGAAGAAATGCTCGACATGCTCCATCTCACATGGAATTGGACTCATTTGAGCCCAATATCTCTCCTAAAAGAGCTAGACAACTAACACAGAAGGAGTAGAGGAGAAACGGACCCTTAGATGAGCTTGACGGCTGGTTTGGTGGTGGTGCACCATTGCCGACCCTTGCTCAAGCTAATCCTCTGCTCCAGCTGCCAGTTTCTGCTCCTTAGGGTTCACTGAAGGTGATGGTGGGGTGGAATGGAGGTGAGGCGGGCTAGTTTAAAGACTTGACTTAAGAGGAGTGGCTGGGCATGGTCGGCCGTCATTTAACATGATTCTCCCCCCATGCCGCCACGTGTCAGCCATGTAATGGACCGCCAATTAATGACATAAATATGTTTTATTGAAATGAGGAATAGATTTTCTGTAGAGATAGATTCCAAATGTCCCATCACAATTTTTTCCTGAACCCGGTTCAACCCATATATAAGAGAACTATCCATCATAGTTTTCAGAGAAAAATTCTAAGTCCAAAAGCGTTGAGTGGTGTTAACACCACTCAACGCCGCGTTGAGTGGTGTTGACCCCACTCAATGACGCCAGCACTCTTCAGTCAAGGAATTGAGTGGTGTCAACACCACTCAACTCTGCGTTGAGTGGTGTTGACACCACTCAACGCCGCTAGTAATCTTCAGTCAAGGCGTTGAGTGGTGTTGACATCACTCAATGCCGCATTGAGTGGTGTTGACACCACTCAACGCCGCCACTAACTTGTCAAGGCGTTGAGTGATGTCGACATCACTCAATGCCGCGTTGGGTGGTGTTGACACCACTCAACGCCGCCAGCAACTTAAGTCATGACATTTAGTGGTATCGACACCACTCAACGCCGCGTTGAGTTGTGTTGACACCACTCAATACCGCCAGCAAATTATCAAGGCATTGAGTGGTGTCGACACCACTCAACACCACGTTGAGTGGTGTTGACACCACTCAATGCCGTCAGTAACTTAAGTCAAGGCATTGAGTGGTGTCGACACCACTCAATGCTGCATTGAGTGGTGTTGACACAACTCAACGCCGCCATATACTTAAGTCAAGGCATTGAGTTGCATCAAGACCACTCAACGCCAAAGTCATCCTGCAACGTCTAAGTAAAACAGTGTTGAGAGCATTGATACCACTCAACACCACGTTGAGTGGTGTAGAGTTCACTCGACGCTTCGTCGAATGGCGTCGAGACCACTCGACGCCTAAAGTTTCCCGAGTCTTGTAAGTTAAATTCATCGGGATCACTCGACGCCTCTTCAAATGGCGTCGAAATTACTCGACGCCTAAAGTTTTCCCGAGTGTTTTCTAAGTTAAATTCATTGGGTGGTGTCGTGTTCCCTTACTCACTCGAAGCTTCCTGAGCCTAAGTCAATTTTCTTGACTCAACACGCGTGCGAGGGGCCTAGCACGAAATGGGATGTTACACATATATTCTCAAAGCATGGTTTCGTTTCGAACTTGGTGCAATTTCCTTACACTTGGACCTTATAAGTTAATAATTTATTATTATTTTATTTCTCTTCTGCTGTGGTTTGGCAGCCTTTCATGTTTGAGTTGGTAACACATAAACTCCTTTGCTTTCATCTACTGATGAGCTTTTGCCACTTGTATATTCTTGCTGAGGTATTCTTTTCTTTTGAATGCCTTAGGTTTGGAGTAGTAGCCGATTGAGCAGCTAGGGTTGGTTGTGGCCAGTGGTCTGCAGCTATTGCTATTGTCTTTTCCACACCGTTGTGAAGTATTTTTGTTGTTTTTTTCTCTTGTTCAGACATATATGTTGTCAGTGTGTTCATGTCAGGTTGTTGACGTCCACTGGAGATTTTGGTTGAATGTTAAGTACTTGCTTGCTGCTAAGTGAATTTCTGATTGAATTGTTGGTTTTACTTGCTCTCTGTGAAGGTTTTATGCAAGGATTGTATGTTAGTTATTTTAAAGTATAAAACTATCATTTTGGCTATGTTATGCATAACATCTTTTAACCCAAGCCATTAAATTTTAACGAAGGTAAAAGTTATTTCTATACTTATATTAAATCTAGAGATATGCATATCATGAGTTGTCCTATTTGGATGTTTATGCTCATGTAGGATGTTAATCAATATAAACAAAGTATTTTCCGCAGTGTATATTCATGTTTTCACTTGTAGACTAGTTGATCCTCTAAGCTGAGGGATACGACCATTAAAACTAAACTTAAATTACAGCTTTCTTCATAATACATTTGAGGATTTCATATAAAGTATTAGGTTTGAGTTCTTGCCTGAGCGCCTGCAGTTATCCCCTGCACGACGTGGCATCATGACATGTGTTTTCTCATACTCTGATATATTGTCTAAATGCGAAAAATGCGGGTTTTGACAGTTGGTATCAGAGGGATAGGTGTTGGGTCCATTGATCCCAATGTCCCAGATTTGTAAGAAGTCAAACTAGTCAATGATATACACATAGTTGTATTTGATGTATGTTCAAGTTCATGCATGCAAGTTGCTCTTTGCCACATTGATTGGATGGGTGGCTCAAGTGACAATAACAAGAGGACACAAAATAGCTGGCTAGAAAGGCAAGAATATGCCTAAGTGCATAGGCGTTTAGTGAAGCAAGTTTACTCAACACCAGATGTCGATATTCGACGAAGTCCAAAAGCTAAGTCCATAGGCATTGAGTGAAGCCAGTTCACTCAATGCCAGTTGAGCAGAAGAATTGAGTCGTGATGCTGCAGTCAAAGCCTAAGAAGAAAGAAGACAAAAATCAACTAAGTTCATAAGCATTGAGTGAAGTTAGTTCACTCAATGCCTAATAAAGAAGACAGACAAAGGTAGAAAGCGTTGAGTGAGGCCAACTCACACAATGCCTTCAGACAGATGAATAATTTGACTATGTATGGAGATGTTAAGTGAGGAAGGCTCACTCAACGCTCTCAACACCTAGATGCATAACTATGAGCCAAGTATAAAAGCGTTGAGTGATGAAGGTTTCACTCAACGCACTTAATGCCTGAGGAAGCATAAAGTTGGCCAAATCCAGAATCATTGAGTGAAGCTTGTTCACTCAACGCACTCAATGCCTGGGATGGAACTGAGAATTTTGCTAAGTCCACAGATGCTGACATCAGCTAAAAGTCAACAAAAGTCAACGAAATTCAAACTCGTTACGGGAAAGCTGGAATCTACCACTGATGGCACAAATAGCAAGTTGTATGATTTATTATGTAAAAGGAAGGTGGTAAATCAACAATTAATATTGGGCCCACAGATCAAGAATGCGTTGCACGGTGGAAGATAAAAGGAATGAAATCGATAGAATAAAATTAACTTTTAGGGCTTTGTCTTTTCGAAAAGCGGAGATCTTCATCGTCTTCCTCTCCATTATTGTTGAGACAAGAAGCAGAAGTTCTTCCTGTTTGATGTTGTCATCTTCATCATCAACAACAAGAAAGAAGGAGTAGCAAAGGCTAACCCTAGCTGTGGCCACCTCACAACCCAAGCTGAGCAAATCCTGAAGACTATTTTCTGGAGCTGTGATGAAGAAAGCTGGATTGATTTTACTCAGGACAGAAGGAGAAAGAAACATAGATAATTTCTCTGGTGTCAAATCAACATCAAACCTTATTCTCTCTGTAAGATCATTTTTGATCTGAGCTGTAAGCCTGTGTTATAAAAGATGAGATTGTAGGATCTGTTATTGATCTGAGATAGGATTCAAGAGTGAATCTGAGTGGTAGGATTCTGTTAAGAATCTGAGTGTAAGGATTTGGCCTAAGTTATAGGATCCTTTGGATCTGAGGTAGGGCTGTCCTCCAAGACTGAGTGGTTGGGCCTTTGGCCTAAGGTAGGTGATCTTCTGATCACTGAGTTATAGGGCTTTGTGCCCGAGTTGTGAGTCTTAGAGGAGACTGAGTGGTCCTATGGGACCGTGATGAAAGCTCTTAGGAGTCGAGATCTTGGAGAAGTGCCTTGACTAACACATTGTTAGAAAGGCGGGAGGGATAGTGGACGTACCCATAATCTGGGGAACCACTATAAATTACTGTGTCATCTGGGTGAATGTCTTGAAAGCAATAGGAAGAAAATCACCACTCACAGCCTAAACTTATAAAAGTTAAAAAATATACTAAAGACCTAGAAACCTATTCACCCCCCCCTCTATAGGTGGTTTAGCTACCCTTGACAATAAAGACTTTCAATAGGTTGTTTGACAATTGGTCGAACGACTATCTCTGGTTAGTTTAGATTGTCTTGTTCCATTTCATACACACACTGATGTGTCATCATTGCGTCTTGGCTAAAGCATGAACACTACTCTCATAAGCATGATAAGAAGTATACAGGGCATATTATGTAGTATGAGATGCATAATATGTGTTTGTATATGGATCCTCCTAGGAAGCAACATATGACTGTTATGTAGTATGGGATGCATAACAATCATCACATGAATGCACACTAGATTTTTTTTTCTTTTCGTTACATACGATATTCTATAGTATGAGATGCATAATATTTCATGTGTATGCCGCTCATAACATGCATTAAGGCCATTATTAGAATACATAGCACAAAATACATGACATAACATAGCATTAGCACATGTGCCAAGCTAAAGATCTACATGATAACATACGTACACACATGGTTTTAAAGAAAAAAGAATAAGAATTTATGCATTCATGGTTTATGCACATGAGTCAATAGGATGACGGTATATCATCCTATGTTAAGCATGACATCATTAATGAAAATCCTAGAGCAAGTTAGCAGCATGAGCAAGTGTCTAACCATGTATGGTCTGAACTAAGTGTGTAGTTCTAGCAATTAAGCTAGGTTTTGATTGGTTGTTTGTTGTATTCTTAGAATGTCGCCTAAGCGTGTTGCGATGAGTTCGACTCCCAAGTCAGAGGGTGAGTCGTCTGGTGCGTAGAGTGAGGCTTTGATTGAGGGACTGTGGCAGATCAATGAGGCTCTGTCTAGGCAGATAGTGGAGATGCAATCATAGATACAGGCACTATTGACTATCATTTTAGGGCAGCAGCCGAGACTATAGGACCCTGATGTGGGTCAAGCCATTCTCTTTCCTCCAGCTCCTTTGGTGCCTCTAGTTCTAATACCCTAGAGATGAATTTTATCTCACATTTTCAGCGACTAGGACCTCCTACCTATGATGGTAGAGATGATTTCATGGCATTAGATGACTGGATTATTACTATCGAGGAGATGTTCTCGTATTTAGGGATTTCTGCGGACAAAAGAGTGATGGTCGCCGCTTACTAGTTTATGGGTCTTGCAAAGAGCTAGTAGTTGAGAGAGAAGGAGAACCTCACAGATGGATGCTTGTGGGAATCCTTCAAGGAATTTGCTGCTTAGGAAATTTTTGTCGTCGGTCGAGCAAGACCGCTTGATGAACAACTTTTTGCATCTGAAACAGATACAACTCACGGTCAGTGAGTATGAGGTAGAGTTCAGCAAGTTTAGCCGGTTTACCTCAAATTTGGTTGCTTCTGAAGCTAGCAGAGTTAAGCGATTTTTGGGTGGTCTTAGGAGCGACATCCAGTAGCTGGCTAGCGCTTATGGATCTGAGAACTTTACTGAGCTAGTGGATGCTGCTCTTAAAGTCGAAGCCATCGATAATGCCAAGAATCGAGGCATGCAAATAAGGAAGGACAAGAGGAAGTCCGATGATGGTAAGAACTCTCGGGAGTGTATTTCTATCTTGAAGAAAAGAAGCAAGGAAGTGTGCAATTTCTATGGTCGGTCGGGTCATTAGTTCGAAAAGTGTTTCAAGAGGTTGGGAGCACAGAAGCAGCAACAAGTGCATTCAATTCAGAGCACTCCCAAAGAAGATCTGGTTTGTTCCTCGTGCAATCAGAATGGGCACGATGCTCTGAATTGAAGCCAGCTTTGTCGTCGCTTCTCAGCCCCCACTGCAGCCAGTTCCACTTCAATCTTTACCGTCGCCGCAACTATTGGATAAAGGGAAGGGCAAGTTAAATGTGATGACTATGGAGGAAGCGCAAACGTCCACCCAAGTGGTCTCAGGTTAGATTCTAATATAGTTTCTAGCTTTAGCTTTAGTTTCAATGTTTGTTCATCTAGTTATGAATATGATTATTTAGGGAAGTTTAAGGTAAAGAACCGTTGGACGTGTGTTATTTTTGATTCTGGTGCTACCCACTCGTTCATGGCTAGGAATTTCGTAGAGCGTCATCGTCTGACTCTCGATCTAGTTGGTGATTTGTTACACGTTAAGTTTCCTTCCTGTGATTCGGTGGTGTCAGACCAAGGTATCCGGAGTTGTCCGATCCTTTTAGGCGATTTCCTAGATTTTGCTGATTTGAAGGTGATAGACCTGGAAGACTTTAATGTGATCTTCGGCATGGACTGGTTGTCCAGATATGATGTGGTTATCTAATGAAAGGTTAAGCGTTTGGACTTTAAGATGGACAATGGCAACCCCAGGAGTTTTTATGGTTTTTCCGCGCTAGGATTCCCCAATTATTTCTGTTGTATGTTCTCGGAAACTTTTAAATTCCAGTTATTTTGCTTGTTTGGTTTCTGTTTTGGAAACCGTTGGTAGTTTGCCGCGCGTCGAGGATGTTCCTGTTGTATGAGAGTTTCCTGATGTTTTCCCAGATAGTCTTCCTTGTCTTCTGCCTAAGAGAGATGTGGAGTTTATTATAGATCTGGAGCCAGGTATTCGCCATATTGCTAAGGCATCGTACCATATGGCCCCGCGTGAGCTGGAGGAGTTGCGTACCAAGTTGGATGAGTTGTTGCAGTGTGGATTCATTAGGCCAAGTTCTTCGCCTTGGGGTGCTCCCATGTTGTTTGTAAAGAAGAAGGATGGATCTATGAGGGTGTGCATCGATTATAGGGAATCGAATAAGGTAACTATCAAGAACCATTATCCTCTGCCGCGAAGAGATCATTTGTTTGATCAGTTACATGGTAGTATAGTGTTTTCGAACATTGACCCTCGTTCAGGCTACCATCAGTTGAGGATCCGTGTGTCGGATGTTCCACGGACTGCTTTCCGTTCTCGGCATGGACATCTTGAGTTCTTGGTAATGTCCTTTGGATTGAAGAATGCACCCTCTGCCTTCATGGACATGATGAACAGAGTGTTCAAAGATTTTCTGGACCGTTTTGTGGTCGTATTTATTGATGATGTCCTAGTTTTTTCCTGGACTGCTGAGGAGCATGCCCAGCACTTGCGCTTGGTTTTATCTGCTTTAAGAGAGCATAAGTTGTATGCTAAGTTGAATAAGTACAAGTTTTGGCTATCACAGGTTTCCTTTTTGGGTCATGTTGTGAATAAGGATGGAATCTCTGTTGACCCAGAAAAGATAGCTGACGTAATGGATTGGAAAAGACCTACCACACCCAAAGAGATAAGAAGCTTCCTAGGGTTGGCAGGTGATAGTTTTACTTTCAAGATAACCTAAACACCTAGAGGGGGGGGTGAATAGGTTCTAATTTCTTGTTTAAACTTCTAGGCAGAATTCAATTACAAATTAAAACATCTAACACAGCATTCACAGACAACTAAGCATCACAGATTGCACAATGTTTTATAGTGGTTCCCCAAGGTCTGGGTACATCCACTTTCCCCCTTCACCTATCTAGTAGTATGCTAGATTCGGCCAAACTTCCATTATTCTCAGATCCTCAGATCCTACAGCTCAGAACCTGGAAAGGTTCCTACAACTCAGGCTCAACAGCCCTACCTCAGCCTTGCCTCAAGGCCTACCACTCAGAGAATAATCTTCTCCTACACTCAGGCAAATAGCCCTACCACTCAGAGATCACCTCTCCTACACTCAGCCTTTATAACACAGGCTTACAACTCAGATCTATGTAAATAGATCCTACAGAAATTTAGAAAAGATATTTTAATGTCTTGCCTTTGTTGAGAGAGAAGAGGACAAGACACTTCTTGATCAGCTGATGAAATCAACTGAATCTGAGCTTTCTTCAAAGCTTCTTGAATCTGAACTTAGCTGAGTTGATTTCCAAACAGCTTCTTGAGAAACCACTGATGGCTTCCTTCTTCTTCTTCTTCAAGATGACTGGATCCCTCTCTATCCAACACCTTTTCTGATACTTCAGACTTCTTCTTCTTCTTCTTAGATCTACTGATGAAGATCTTCTTTAGAGCTTAGCACTTTCTTGAATTGAAGCTACAACAGGATTGTAATCCTTCTATTTCTTCTTCTTAGATCTTCTTCAGTTATATTTCTTAGCTTTTTAATTTCCTTCTGAATGTGTCTATTTATAGACTTTCTTCATGGTAACCGGCTGATCCGGTTTCTAACTGTTTTCTGACAAGTCTGACAGCTTCAGTTAAACAGTGGCAACCCACAGCTGTCAAGTCTTCAAACAGTTCCTGTACCTTAGCCTTGGACAGCAAAATGTCGAGACAGTCTGTTAGAAAGTGTCGAGACCAATCTGTCTATCTGTGTCGACACAAGTGACTTTGGTGTCGACACAGTCTTTGATGATGTCGACTAAGTTGCCTTTAAGTCGACACAGCTTCTTCAGAAAATAACTTGGTCTAGACTCTGCAGTGTGTCGACACAAGTCCTGTGTGTCAACACAGTTGTTGTAGATTCAGAACTCAGTATGTGTCGACTCAGCCTTCTGGTGTCGACACAGCAATCTTCAATTCTGCCAAAATGTGTCGACTCAGTCTTCTGGTGTCGACACAAGCATAGTCGACTTCTGCCAATATGTGTTGACTCAATCTTCTGGTGTCGACACATCCACCCAGTGTCGACACAGTTGAGGTCGACTATCTTCTTTTGTGAGTCGACAATCTTTCTCTGGTCGACTATCTTTCACTAGTCGACTATCTTCCACTAGTCGACTATTTTTCTCTGGTCGACTATCTTTCACTAGTCGACTAACTTTCTCTGGGTGTCGACTATCTTTCACTGTGTCGACACTGCTTCCCAGTGCTGAGGTCGACGATTTTCTTTATGTGTCGACACTGCTTCCCAGTGTCAACATAAATGTGGTCGACTATCTTTCTCTGTGTCGACACTGATATTCTGAAGTGTCGACACAAATATTCTGAAGTGTCGACACAATTTCTTCAGGTGTCGACATGTGGACTTAGAATATTTTTCTCCATTCTTTAATACTTCTTCACCTGCACATGTCAACTCAAAACAACATCAAATACACCTTGATGTATATCATTGAGCTAAGTTGGGCTTCTTCAAATCAGGTACACATTTTCCAATGTACCCAACAATCTCCCCCTATTTGGAGAAGTCATAACCCTATAGCCAATGATATACACCATTTATAAAAAGTATAAACTGATGATATATGACATAACAGAAATACTTAATATAAACAAAATAAAAACAGTCCATCACAGAATGAACATTATATGATACCAAACAACATTTTGTTTATAACTTGATAATGTTTGAATACAGAGATTTACATTTAATGATTTAATCAAAACATTACAAAATACTTTGAAAGAACTAAAAATTAAGACTGATCAGGCTCTTTTATGACAATCCCTTTGCCAGATAGAATTTGAGCCTTCACAGGAGCTTCAGAATCTTCAGCTGGCTTCTTGCCTTTTAGATCAGCCTTCTTCTTTGCTTCTTCCTTGAGCCTTTGCCTTTCAAAATAATGAAAGGGCTTTGGGAAGTACTTGCTTGGCTCTTGAGCATCTGGAGGCAGCCTACCCAGCTTGGCTTTTCTTCTAAACTGTATTATGGCCTCTTGCCTGGCTTCATACTTCTGCCATTCCATCTCATTGAACCACTTGCCTCTTTCATGCATTTGGTCTTTGACAGCCTTCCATGCAGTGAGTATAATATTTCTGGAAGTAGGACTCCACTGCTCAAAGTCTGGCTTAAGTTCAGCCTGCTCTCTAAATCTTTTCTTAGATAGTAGAGCATCTTGCTGGTCTTTCAAAGTAGCCTCAGGCTTATCAACCTTCCCAATAACAACATTAGTAACCTCCTTTGGAGGACTATACATTCCTTGAACTTGCTGATCAATCATATCATAATCTGGAGGAGGGTAAATGACTTGGGCAACCTCAGGTTGATTGCCTTCAAGTAGACTTGTTTGTATTCCTGACTCAGCCACCATAGCATCATCACACAATGGTGGATATCCCAATGTGGCTCGAATACTATTGGTCACCCATTTGGTGTGCTCTGAGCCTGCATGAACTAACATCCTCTCCCCCTTTATGGCTTCTCTAGTAACATGATCTCTCAGATCTTCCTTCTGAAATCTGATTTGGCCATCCAGATAATTCACACCCTCTTTAAAGAATGGTTTTAACTTTAGAAGCTTGTCAGATATTTCCTTTTGAGAGGTAGTGATAGCAGTTTTAACAGAATCAATAGCAGCTTGAAAGTTCTTATCAAATTCTTCCATTTCCTTTGCTCTAGCTGCAGGCAGGCCAGGAACAATCTTTTTCAATTCTTCAATGATCTCATGATGAGATTCAGTTAAATTCTCATTCATCCTTATCTGATTTTCCAAGACATAGCTTTGCTTTAAAGTAATATCATCCACCTTAGGGATGATAGACTGCTGTTGTTTTGCCAAATATACCACAGCATTACCTCCCTTATGGAAGCAATCTGTCATCTCCTTCTTATGCATATTGACCTCAAACCTAATAGATTTTATATCTTGAGCTAAGTCAAATTGCAGGGACTTGTTGTTCTCATCAACATACTTTTCAATAGCCACTCTGTGTTCATCTAATTTCACTTGTAAATCGACCAAGAACTTGTTATAATCAAAGTCAGAAGGAGTGTGATGTGCTGTAGACTGTAGAGCCTGCTTATAGCTCTTGCTCCTTCTCTGGAAGACCATAAGTTTTCTCTTCTTAGCCACCCTGGCTTCTTCATTCTCAGAATCAGAAGTACTATCAATTTGAACACTTTCTTTGGGAGGAGGAGGAACAGCTGCTTCAGTGCCATGTTGTACAGTCTCAACATGCACAGGCTCCCCCTCAATTTCTTGCTCCACTTTCATGCTATCAGCAATTATTTCAGTATCTGGAAATAACTCTTCTAGAGTATATTCCTTCTGGGCTGGAACATCTGCAGTATTCAAATTTTGAGATATATCAAATTGAGCATCTTTTGCACTTGCTCAGACAGCTTTTCCCCTGTATTTGTTCAGTATTGGTGATGTCCTGGGCAGGTGAGGACACTTGCTTTCCCTGGACCTATGCAGAAATAGAAATATTAGAAATGTCTTTTGTAGGAAAATACACCAGCTCCCCCTGCACCTGTACCTGGTCAAGAGTAGATAAAGTCTGTGTAGGTGAATAAACTTGCTGAGCTAGTATTCTTACTTTTTCTTCTTGAATTGCAGGTATTGTGGCATCCTGAACTTGTGTAGAAGCAGGCTGATCCTCAACCTCTTGTCTTACTTGCTCTTCTTGTTGGTGCTCAGTACTGGTAGCATGACCTGGGGATTTCTCAGGTGAATCCTGCCTTTCCAGTTCAGGCATCTCCTTGGTCAGCACCCTATCCCATCTGGAGAACAATCTCATGTCCATCCTTCTCATGTGATTAATTTTTGTTCCAGGTTGTTGTTGCATAACATCAGGAATCTCCTTACTTAGGTATATACTCATTATTCTAGCCAGATTTGGCTTCTTGATTCCTTCCTTAATCTTTTCAAAGATTACAGTTGACCAATCCGTTGGAATTATAAACATAATCCTTGTCATTAGGCTGAACATATAGGCGGAAATCCTATCATGTCCACCTGGCTTGCACAGAATAACTTTTCCAACCACCTCAGACAGAAACTTGCTCTGTTGATTCATTCCTTTCCTATTGAAAGCAGCTCCAATTTTCATGGTGGAATCCAATCCACACCATTGAAGAGCCTCCCTTGATTTAGAAGCAGGGACATCCTCTTCATTCTCAATTATAGGTAATTATAGAATTGTTCTTAACTTACTTGGTGTAATCTCCACTAGTGACTCATGAACTGTGGATTTTATCTCATGACTCTCAGAGTCTACAGATGCAGAAGTAAAGAACTCATGCACCTCCTTCTTCCATATCTTAGATGGTTCGGAGACCAGAAATTCTAATCCTGAGTCAGAGAGGAGAGAGATAACCCCGAGAACATCTGGAGGGGCAGCAGCAAAGGCCTGGCGCACCAACTCATATCCTTCATTCACATTATCTTCAATCTTTGGCGCCATTGATCAGTCGAGAAAGCTTGAAAGATGAGAGAAAGAGAGAGAGAGGGAGAATGTCGACACAGGGTTTCGAAAACCTTGTAAGCGTGTCGACAGAATGAGCTTTTGACCTATTTATACCTTCTGTTTATAGAAGATCAAAAGTCGCCAAAAACAGACTATAAGTGTCGACACAGATGGAATGTGTCGACACAAGCTTCTATTGTCTCGACATCAAGTCCGTCTATTATGTGGCGACACCAATTTGCTGTTATGTCGACACCAGAGATATATAGAAGAGCTTCAGAAATTCTGTGTCGACTCTTAGTATAAGTGTCAACACAAAATCTGTAAGTGTCGACACCACTATCCTGGTGAAGTCGACACTACATTCCTGGATAAGTCGACAATAAGATTCTTAAGTGTCGACACATATTTTCTGTGTCGACACAACATCTCTGACTTGTCGACATTACTACCCTGAGTCGACACATTATTACTGAATGTGTCGACACCATCTTACTTAGCCAATTTCTGTTTGTTCAACACAACTTATAAGTACTACAAAGTACTTGATACTACTTCAATGTGTCTTTATATCACTTGAATGTCTTGTTACCACTTCAACTTCATTGTTGATGATTTTGTGATTACACTAATCAATGGTTAACATACCTAATTCAATTTTGAATTTATTGAATTTGGTCTCATCTAGGGGCTTAGTAAACACATCTGTTATTTGATAATCTGTTTTCACAAATTCCAATGAAATGTCTTCTTTTTCTACATGTTCTCTAAGAAAATGGTATTTTATTTCTATATGCTTAGTTCTACTATGAGAAACAGGATTATTAGCAATAGAAATTGCACTCTTAGAATCACACAAAAGAGGTGTTCTACTTACTTGAATACCATAATCCTTAAGCTGATGCTGCATCCATAATAGCTGTGCACAGCAGTTTCCAGTAATAACATACTCAGACTCAGCTGTGGAAATTGTCACACTGGTCTGCTTCTTACTACTCCATGATATTAGTCTTCCTCCCAGGAATTGACAAGTACCTGTAGTACTCTTCCTATCCTATCTACATCCTGCAAAATCTGCATCTGAATAGCCTGTTAGTTGAAAATCTCTATTCCTAGGGTACCAAAGACCTAGATTAGGTGTGCCCTTAAGATATCTCAGAATCCTTTTGACTGCAGTATAATGAGATTCTTTAGGGCAGGCTTGGTACCTAGCACAGACACATGTAGCATACATAATATCTGGTCTACTAGCAGTGAGATATAGTAGTGAGCCAACTATTCCTCTATACAAAGTCTCATCAACTGGTTTACCTGCATCATCTTTGCATATAGGCATACTTGTTCCCATAGGAGTTCTCATGGTGGAGGATGACTCCATACCATATTTCTTAATCAATTCTTTGGTGAACTTAGACTGGGATATGGACAGGCCATCATCAGTCTGTCTTACTTGGAGTCCCAAGAAGAATTTCAGTTCCCCCATACTGCTCATCTCAAACTTCCCTTGCATAAGTTTGGCAAACTTTTTACAAAGGTTATTTTCAGTAGATCCAAAGATTATGTCATCAACATAGATCTGTACTAAGATGATCTTGCCTTTGGATTCCCTAAGGAATAGAGTTTTGTCAATTTTTCCTCTTGAGAATTTATTCTCAATAAGGAAAGTAGACATGGTTTCATACCAAGCCCTTGGGGCTTGCTTTAACCCATACAGAGCTTTCTTAAGCTTATAAACAAAATCAGGTTTAAGAGGATCTACAAAACCTGATGGCTGCTCTACATATACTTCTTCTTTAAGATCACCATTCAGAAATGCTGACTTCACATCCATCTGGTATACTTTGAAGTCTTGATAGGCTGCATAGGCAAGGAATATTCTGATTACCTCCAGCCTTGCTACTGGAGCAAAGGTTTGATCAAAGTCAATCCCTTCTTCCTGCCTGTATCCTTTTGCAACCAATCTTGCTTTATTCTTTACTATTATTCCTCTTTCATCTAGCTTGTTCCTATAGATCCATTTTGTGCCAATTATGTTGTGGCCTCTTGGTTTAGGAACAAGCTCCCAGATATTGCACCTTCTGAATTGATTCAGCTCCTCTTGCATAGCATCAATCCAGTGCAGGTCTTGGATAGCTTCTTCAAACTTCTTAGGCTCCATTTGTGACAGGAAACTTGAATGTAGAACTGTGTTTTGATTTCCGCTTCTAGTTTGCACCCCCTGTCTTGGATCACCTATTATCTGATCAGCTGGATGATCTCTTAAATGTCTTGTAGCTGGATGAAGATTCCCTTCTGGTTGAACATCTCCAGCTCCTTCATTTAGCTGAATCTCTTGGTTTTCTTCAGCTTCTATAGTGTCTTGTTCTCCCCCTGGACAGAAGCCTTCATTTTCCAATGCCCCATCTTCCTTTGATACTTCAGTAATGGAGAGCTTGTCCATACTTTTGCTTATACCTGTTGAGTCATTTGATCTACAAGACAACTCACAGTTGATTAATCTTGTTTCATCAAACACAACATGCACAGATTCTTCAACAACTTGAGTAGTCAAGTTGAAGACTCTATAGGCCTTACTATTTGTGCTGTACCCAACAAATATCCCATCCTGGGATTTGGCAGCAAACTTAGTCAAATATGACTTGCCATTGTTAAGTATATAGCACTTGCAACCAAAGATCCTAAAGTAAGATAGATTTGGTTTTCTGCCTTTCACAATCTCATAGGGAGTCATTTTGTGGCTTTTAGTGATAGTAGCCCTATTGATTACATGACAAGCAGTGTTAACTGCCTCAGCCCAAAAATATTCTGGGAGAGAGGTGTCACTCAATAGAGTTCTACCAGCTTCAATTAATGTTCTATTCTTTCTTTCAGTAATTCCATTTTGCTGAGGTGTTCTAGGTGAGGAGAACTCTTGGAAAATCCCAAAGTCTTTACACAATTTTGTTATGCTTTCAGATTGAAACTCAGTACCATGGTCACTTCTGATTTTGACCACTGTACTATTTAGTTCATTCTGAATTTGCTTTACAAAATTAAGTAATACACTTGGGGTTTCAGATTTTTGTCTCAGAAAGAACACCCATGTAAATCTTGAATAGTCATCTACAACCACAAAAGTGTAGACTTTCCTACCTAGACTGTGAACTGGCATAGGAACAAAAAGATCCATATGCAAGAGGTATAAGCACCTCACATAATCCTTGTTTTCAAGGCTTTGAAAGGAGGATTTTGTCTGCTTACCCTTTTGACAAGCTGAGCATATCCCTTCCTTTATACACTTAACTTGAGGTCCATTCTTCACTAACTCTTTGCTAAAGAGTTGGCCAATTATCTTGTAGTTTAGATGAGCCAATCTCTTGTGCCACTTAACACAATGAGAAGCATTGTCATCAGCTACAAGACAGATGGGAGAAGCCTTATTCTAACATTCAAAATTAAGACAATATACATTTCTCTTCCTATACCCAGTCAATATGATCTTTTGATCACTTGACCTTTTGATATGACATCCATCTTTAACAAATGAAATGTCATATCCTAAATCACTTAGCTGGCTTATGCTTATTAGATTATGTTTCAAACCTTTTACATAAGCCACTTGAGTGATAGTAATTAGGTTAGAAGAAATGTTACCAAACCCTTTGATGACTCCTTTTTCAGATCCACCAAAGATCACTTTAGGTCCATCTTTGACAGATGAATACTCCTTCAGCAGCCCCTTTGTTCTAGTCATGTGCCTGGAACAACCACTATCCAAGTACCATATAGGGGCATGGTTACTTGGATTCACCTGCAACACAGAATTACTTACCCTTAGAACCCAAGTAAGTCTTGGGTCCTTGGTTCAGGTTAGCATTAATCAAGCTACCATAACCTCTTCTAACAGGTAGACTATTTTTCTTTATAACACTTGGGTTATACCAGCAGTCTAGTGCAAAATGGCCTCTCTTGCCACAGCACCAACATTCAAACTTATTGTATCTAGATCTAGATACATCCTTGTCAGAAGAATTTCTGTTCATTGCTGGTGCTGCAACAACTTCACCTACTAATTTCTTAAAACCATTGGGTCTATGACCATAGGTAGGCCTGCTTGCATTTACACCCTTGTTCTTCAGAACATTAGTCTTAATATGACCTTGAATATCTTCATGATCATATTTGTTAGAAGGCACTTCCACCTTACTAAACTTTATGGGGACTGAAAGGTTTAGTGGCTGAACAGGAGCTTTGCCTTTCCTCTTGAATCTGCCAGCCCTGAAGTTACCTTTAAATCCTAATCCAGCCTTACCCTTTTGAGTGACAAATTCATCTATCAAGGGTAAGACAGATTTTGGCTTAGAGTAACTAGCCACTAAATCCCTTTCAATTCTAAGTCTGGCCTCCAGACTCTTCACTTGATCATTAGTATAGTTAATTGTGCCCATCTGAATAATAGTTATATTCTTCAGCTTGGCAATTTCATTTAATTTTTGATCAATAACTTTCTCTAACTCAGTTGTAGCAACCCTTAGTTCAGCAATTTCCTGAGCCTGTGATTTAACCAGGTTCTTGCTTTTCTTAAGGGCCTGCAACAAGTCCCCATACTTGTCTATCAATTGATAGACATCTCCTTCAGATTCAGATGCATCTACATCACTTGATGCAGATGTAGCTGATTCTTCACTTGTACAACAAACAGATGTAATAGAAGGACATTGTACCTTATTAGGACCAGACTGATTCTGGCATATGTCCTCTTCTGATCCTGCCATCAGCCCCATACACTGATGATCCTTTTGTTCATTGATGGAGTCTAGCAACTGCAGAAACTCCTCTTCTTCAGATGCAGCATATAGTCCAATATATGCTTCAGCTTCAGATTCTGACTCTGAAGTTGACTGGTCTGTTAGACTCTTATCTTTCTTTACAACAAAGTATTTCTCCTTCTTGCCTTTCTGATGAGTCTTCTTCTTGTCTGAAGACTCCTTTCTCTTATCAGGACAGTCAGCCACTACATGTCCAGGCCTATTGCAACAATAGCAGACAATCTTTGAAGTAGTGGCTTTGCTGGGCTTTAATCTGCTCTTCTCTTTCCTTGATGACCTTTTCTTCTGATAATAGTCATCAATTGCTGTGATGTGGAAGGCCTAGACTTCCATTGCTTCTTTTACAAGAACCTCTGGAATTGCCTTGTGAATGCAGCAAAGTCTGCATCTGAATCACAGCTTTCTGAACCCTTATCTGAATTTTCAGAACTATCTTCTGCAACTTCCTTAGGAGGAGATGGTGATTTCCTCCTATTCTTTCTAGTGGCATCTGCATTGAATGCCACAGTCTTTTCTCTATGCTCTCCTCTTGAATTCTTTTCCTCCTCCTTCCTCACCATAAGTTGCATTTCATAGGATAGCAACTTTCCAAACAAGGTGGGAGGAGATATCTCTGCCAATTTAGCCACTTCTCTTATGGCACAGATCTTTGTGTCCCAATCCTTTGTTAAGGATCTCAAGAATTTGTCATTCAGTTCATAAGTACTGAAGACTCTTCCATAGGACATAAGCTCATTCACAATTCTATAGAATTTCTTGTAGCACTCAGTTATGCTATCAGATTTTCCTTGTCTAAAACTTTCATACTCCTGATTGAGCATAGATTTCCTGTCCTGCCTTACTTCTTCAGATCCCTCCATGTAGACAATCAATGTGTCCCACATCTCTTTGGAGGTCTTGCAGTGAATCAGATTCTGAAATGTTGAATCATCTATGGCACTAACAATAATGTTCTGAGCTCTTTTATCCATGGTTGCCAAGATAATTTCATCCTTGGTCATTTCTGAATAACTCTTTGGAGTTTGGATATTTGCATCAAGAACTGATACCTTCATTGGAATGAAGGGGCCTTCCTGTACTGTGATGTAAATCCTTGGGTCAGATGCCTCCATAAACAGTCTGACTCTTTCTTTCCAAATTCCAAAAATTTCTTTCTTGCATATGGGTAATTTCATAGACCCTAGCTCCTTTGATTCTCACCAGAACCCATCTTTTTGAATCTTGATTCTGCCTTTCAGATCTACCTCAGACTGTTAAGTTCTTTTTGAGGAACCTCGCTCTGATATCACTTGATAGTTTTACTTTCAAGATAACCTAAACACCTAGAGGGGGGGGGGTGTGAATAGGTTGTAATTTCTTGTTTAAACTTCTAGGCAGAATTCAATTACAAATTAAAACATCTAACACAGCATTCACAGACAACTAAGCATCACAGATTGCACAATGTTTTATAGTGGTTCCCCAAGGTCTGGGTACATCCACTTTCCCCCTTCACCTATCTAGCAGTATGCTAGATTCGGCCAAACTTCCACTATTCTCAGATCCTCAGATCCTACAGCTCAGAACCTGGAAAGGTTCCTACAACTCAGGCTCAACAGCCCTACCTCAGCCTTGCCTCAAGGCCTACCACTCAGAGAATAACCTTCTCCTACACTCAGGCAAATAGCCCTACCACTCAGAGATCACCTCTCCTACACTCAGCCTTTATAACACAGGCTTACAACTCAGATCTGTGTAAACAGATCCTACAGAAATTTAGAAAAGATATTTTAATGTCTTGCCTTTGTTGAGAGAGAAGAGGACAAGACACTTCTTGATCAACTGATGAAATCAACTGAATTTGAGCTTTCTTCAAAGCTTCTTGAATCTGAACTTAGCTGAGTTGATTTCCAAACAGCTTCTTGAGAAATCACTGATGGCTTCCTTCTTCTTCTTCAAGATGACTGGATCCCTCTCTATCCAACACCTTTTCTGATACTTCAGACTTCTTCTTCTTCTTCTTAGATCTACTGATGAAGATCTTCTTTAGAGCTTAGCACTTTCTTGAATTGAAGCTACAACTGGATTGTAATCCTTCTGTTTCTTCTTCTTAGATCTTCTTCAGTTATATTTCTTAGCTTTTTTAATTTCCTTCTGAATGTGTCTATTTATAGACTTTCTTCATGGTAACCGGCTGATCCGGTTTCTAACTGTTTTCTGACAGGTCTGACAGCTTCAGTTAAACGGTGGCAACCCACAGCTGTCAAGTCTTCAAACAGTTCCTGTACCTTAGCCTTGGACAGCAAAATGTCGAGACAGTCTGTTAGAAAGTGTCGAGACCAATCTGTCTATCTGTGTCGACACAAGTGACTTTGGTGTCGACACAGTCTTTGATGATGTCGACTAAGTTGCCTTTAAGTCGACACAGCTTCTTCAGAAAATAACTTGGTCTAGACTCTGCAGTGTGTCGACACAAGTCCTGTGTGTCGACACAGTTGTTGTAGATTCAGAACTCAGTATGTGTCGACTCAGCCTTCTGGTGTCGACACAGCAATCTTCAATTCTGCCAAAATGTGTCGACTTAGTCTTCTGGTGTCGACACAAGCATAGTCGACTTCTGCCAATATGTGTCGACTCAATCTTCTGGTGTCGACACATCCACCCAGTGTCGACACAGTTGAGGTCGACTATCTTCTTTTGTGAGTCGACAATCTTTCTCTGGTCGACTATCTTTCACTAGTCGACTATCTTCCACTAGTCGACTATTTTTCTCTGGTCGACTATCTTTCACTAGTCGACTAACTTTTTCTGGGTGTCGACTATCTTTCACTGTGTCGACACTGCTTCCCAGTGCTGAGGTCGACGATTTTCTTTATGTGTCGACACTGCTTCCCAGTGTCGACATAAATGTGGTCGACTATCTTTCTCTGTGTCGACACTGATATTCTGAAGTGTCGACACAAATATTCTGAAGTGTCGACACAATTTCTTCAGGTGTCGACATGTGGACTTAGAATATTTTTCTCCATTCTTTAATACTTCTTCACCTGCACATGTCAACTCAAAACAACATCAAATACACCTTGATGTATATCATTGAGCTAAGTTGGGCTTCTTCAAATCAGGTACACATTTTCCAATGTACCAAACAGCAGGCTATTAAAAAAGGTTCGTGGAAGCATTTTATACGTTATCTGTGACGCTTACTATGCTTACGCAGAAGAACGCATCGTTCATTTGGAGCGACAAGTGCGATGAAGCTTTTCAGGAATTGAAAAAGAGATTGTGTACTGCTCTAGTGTTGGCTTTTCCTATCGAAGGATTGGAGTATGTTGTTTATGTGGATGAATCGCACGTCGGGCTTAGATGTGTCTTGATGCAAGAAGACAAGGTAATTATGTATGCATCGAGGCAATTAAAGATACATGAAAGGAACTACCCTACTCATGATTTGGAGTTTCCGACAGTGATGTATGCCTTAAAGTTATGGAGACATTTGTTGTATGGCGCATTATGTAAGATTTACACGGACCATAAGAGTTTCAAGTACATTTTCACTCATAAAGAATTAAATTTGTGCCAACGTAGATGGTTAGAATTTGTCACAGATTACGATGACGAGATCCAATATCATCCGGGCAAATCTAATGTGGTAACTGGTACCTTTAGTAGAAAGACCGTGTAGATCTTTGGGTATTCGGTAGAATCCTTGGTGGAAGAGTTTTTTTATGGGTATCTCGGTCTGAAGTAATGACTTGACAAGCAGCTTGGAAGTAGCAGAGCCTTCATGGATTACGCTAACGAGGCAAAATCAAAAGGATGATCCTGATTTGCAGCACCTTCATAGTAGAACTGAGAAAGGGGAATTACGAGACTTTTCAATTGATGATGCATGTACTTTGAAGTACCGTGATAGATATTGTATCCCCGTTGTTAAGGATATTCGAGCTAAGTTGTTCAGTGAGGCGCATGGTTTTATTGTTGCCTACCACCCTAGTTCTACTAAGATGTATAGAGATATGAAGCAGATCATTTGGTGGTATAGAATGAAGAATGATATAGCCAAGTTTGTGTCTGAGTGATTCACCTGCACGTATGTTAAGGCAGATCATTGAAGGCCTGGTGGAAAGCTGATGCCTTTGGAGATTATAAGTTGGAAGTGGGAGAGTATTTCTATGGACTTTATTACTGGTTTGCCGAGATCTCCTCGAGGACATGATTCAGTGTGGGTCATAGTTGACAGACTAACGAAGTGTGCTCACTTTGTGTCATTCAAGATTGATTACACCATGAAGAAAATAGAAGAGTTATATTTGGATGAGGTCATAAGACTACATAGAGTACCTGTTAGTATTGTGTTAGATCGAGATTCTAGGTTTACATATCGTTTTTGGAAAAGTTTACAGGAAGGTCATCCACAGACAAATGGTCAGGCGGAGAGAGTAAATCAGATTGTGGAATATATGATAAGATGTTACATCTTGGACCACGGGAGAGCATGGGACGAGCGGCTGAGATTGATGGAATTCACCTATAATAATAGTTATTAGGAGAGCTTGCAGATGGCCCCGTTTGAGGCTTTATATAGGATACATTGCAGAACTCCCTTATTTTAGGCCGAAGTTGGTGAAGGACTGTTGTTGGGTCTGGAAGCCTTGGAAGAAATGAATACTTCTGTGACGCATATTCGAGAGAAGCTTTGATTAGCTCAGGAGCATTATGAGAAGAATGCTAATCGACAAAGGATTGATCTGGAATTCACTGTTGGGGACATGGTTTTTCTCAAGGTTTTTTCGATGGCTGGTGTTAAGAGATTTGGAAGGAACCACAAGTTTGATCCCAGGTATGTGGGACCTTTCAAAGTTATTGAACGCATTAGAGTGTCATCATATAGGTTGGATTTGCCCGTAAATTTTCCTAGTGTGCACTATGTGTTTCATGTGAGCAAGTTGCACAAGTGTGTGATTAGTGACCAGCATGTTCTCGATTCGGTGCCCCAGTTGCAGTCTAACCTTTATTATGTTGAGATGCATGTTCACATTTTGGATACTCAAGATCGGGTGTTGCAAAGGAAGCAATACCCATGGTCAAAGTTTTGTGGAGAAACCAAGACGTGGAGAGCGCGACTTGGGAGTTGGAGTCGGCAATTAGGAAGGCTCATCCTCATCTGTTCTCCTAGTTTCTTTTGGTAAGTGTTTCTATTCAATAACCCTTGGTTATTTTCCTCCTTTAGTGGATTCAGTTGTGTTCAAGTTTCAGGATGAAACTTTCTTTTAGGGGGAGTGATTGTAACGCCCCTGATTTTCCGATGTTTATTTTAATTCCTTTAGTGACGTATTTTTGACATCAGGGCATTACGTTGACGCGTACCATTGCTGGAGCGTGACTTTTGCTCATTTGGTATCTGTGGTTTTGACTTAGAATATTAGCTTGCCCAATTTCTAGTGTGTTTTTTGGAGATTTCCCTTGCGAGCCGTGTTTGTTTTGGAACTCAGTGGAGCTTTTTTGGGATATTTGGTGTTTTGACATCGGGAAGTTTTTACCCGAGTTTGTTTTGTTGGATTTTAATTTTGACTTCATTGTTGGATTTATAACATCGATATTTAGCTTCGGTGCAAATTTTGAAAATTCGAGTTGATTGGATTCATTGGTAGTTTGGACGTTTATTATAATAATAATAATATATTATATATATATATATAGTCTTACGTTAAGACGAAAAACCCTATTCATCGTCTTCCCCAAGCCGTCAGACTGTTTTGCGAAAGAGGGAGAGCGGAGGACTTCACAAGCTTTTGGTCGTCGATTATAGGAGCTTCGATGCTCAAATTCGTCGTCGGATGGTAGATTTGGATAGCTCTCACTGAGATCTATGTTCGTACGGTGAGTTTTTACGTTTATTTAATTTGTGGGCATTAGGTTATTCAATTTTGACCCTCGTTTGCCCCGAAAAGTTTCAGGAATCGTTGCCTTGGTGTTCTTGCGGTTGGATCCTTGAGGAGGAGCGCTTGCGTGGCCGGATTTCATTCGGTTAGAGGCAAGTGGTGATTTCTTCCTCTTGCCAAGTCTTTTTCCTTGTGTTTATACTGTATCTTTTCTTCCCTCCTTAGAATTAGGAGTAATATAGGGTTTCAGTGAAGCTTGATCTGCTGTGTAGCGTAGGATTTCCGGTTAAGTTTAATTCGTCGTATATAATAGTTAACCTAAGTTTGATCCATCGATTTAATGATAGTTAGTCTAAGATAAATACGTCGTATATGCCAGTGAGTAGAATTCGTAAAACATTAGTTTTGGACTAAGATAAATTCGTCTAGTAACAGTCCTGGCGTTAAGTGAATGTGAGTTGGCGTCGAGAGCGTCGAGTGATCTGAGAGTCTAAGTCTGATTCGTCGAGTAATCTCGATGAATTCATCGAGTATCAGTCTCGGCGTTTAGTGGTTCTGCATTTGTTGAGTTTTAGATGTTGAGTTCATCGAGTTATAGGCTTGGCATTGAGTGATATGGTTTTGGCATCGAGAGCGGCGAGTGCGTGGGAAGCTAAGTCTAATTCATCGTGTAAACTCGACGAATTCCTCAAGTATTGTCAGTTTGGCAACGAGTGCGTCGAGTGAACTAAATGACATTGAGTGCTTTGAGTGTTTCTTCCTTTGGCATCGAGTGCGCTGAGTGAACTCAGTTAGGCATCGAGTGAAGTAAATTTCGCTGAGTTAAGACCAGATGTCGTGTGAGACTGCTTTGGCATTGAGAGTGTTAAATGAACTTCAGATTCGTCTAGTATACTCGACGAATTTTCATGGACTTGGGTAAATTTCGCAAATTCATTGAGTATCAAGGTTATGTTAGCCGAATCTTCGAGTATCGTTAAGTTAGTTAATTTTGCTAAGTATAATTCGTCGAGTATCTACTGTATTTATCTAGTATACTCGATGAATATGTATAGACTTAGTATTTTCTCACCAAATTGAGCCAGTTCATCGAGTATGGGCCTTTGGGTGTATTTTTGGATTTTTCTTCCTGCTTGTCATTGGAGAAATCCCCCGTTTTGGTAAGGGTTTTGTCAGTGTTTATGGATGTTTAGGTATGGCCCATGGTTGGTAGTGGATAAAGGACCACCAACCTAGTGCCAGCACATGAATCATAACACTTGGTGGTTTTTGGTGTTTTCTCATGGACTGTTGGGTTGTGTTGGACATTGTGGCCACCACCACAGTGCCTTTTTGAGATGTTTGGACAGTTGACTTGTGTTGGACATTACAGTCACCACCACAGTGCCTTTTTGAGATGTTTGAACTATTAGGTTGTGTTGGACATTATGACCACCACTGTAGTTCCTTCTTGAGATGTTTGGGTCTGTTAGTTCGTGTTGGACATTGTGTCCACCGACTCAGAATCATTTTTACTGGTGTTAATGATTCACGCATTTAGAGCAATTCAGTCTTTTCATTCTTATTGTTTAGACATATGTCTTTATGCATACTCTTGCAGATTTTGTCGAAGCATGCCTTCGTTTTGCACTTGGTGCAATTTCCTTACTATTTGACCTTATAAGTTAATAATTTATTACTGTTTTATTTCTCATCTGCTGTGGTTTGGCAGTCCTTCCTGTTTGGGTTGGTAACCCTTGAACTCCTTTGCTTTCATATACTGATGATCTTTGGCCACTTGTATATTCTTGCTGAGGTATTCTTTTCTTTTGAATGTCTCAGGTTTAGAGCATTAGGCGGTTGAGCAGCTAGGGTTGGTTGTGGCTAGTGGTCTACAACTATTGTTGTAGTCTTTTCCTCACCATTGTGAGGTAGTTTTGTTGTTTTTTCTCTAGTTCAGACATATATGATGTTAATGGGTTCGTGTCAGGTTGTTGACGCCCACTGGAGATTTTGGTTAAATGTTACGTACTTGCTAGCTGCTAAGTCAATTTTGATTGAATTGTTGGTTTTACTTGATCTCTAGGATGGTTTTATGCTAGGATTACATGTTTGTTATATTAAAGTATAAAATTATCATTTTGGTTATCTCATGCATACCATCTTTTAACCCAAGCCATTATATTTCTAACAAAGGTAAAAGTTATTTCTATACTTATATTAAATCTAGAGGTATGCATATCATGAGTTGTCCTATTTGGATGTTTATGCTCATGTAGGATGTTAATCAATATAAACAAAGTATTTTCCGCATCGTATATTCATTTTTTCACTTGTGGACTAGTTTATCCACTGAGCGGAGGGATACGACCATCAAAACTCAACTTAAATTACAGCTTTCTTCATAATAAACTTGAGGATTTCATATAAAGTTTTAGGTTCACGTTCTTGCCTGAGCGCCTACAGTTATCCCCTGCACGACATGTCATCATGACGCGTGTTTTCTCTTACTCTGATATATTGTCTAAATGCAGAGAAAATGCGGGTTGTGACAGAGGGGCCCTGATTCCTATCCTAGTAGCTGGATAGTCCATATCTTCCTGATCAACAAATGCAACAAACAACCAAATATAGGCTTCTTCTTCTTTACAACCTGAAGAAGCTGAGTCACTCTGACTCGATCTCTTATCCTTTTTAGCAATGAAGGACCTTTCCTTATTGCCCTTCTAGCGGTGGTGCTTCTTCTCATCAGATTTCTTCTGCTCATTCCTCTTGACTAGGCAATCAGCAATGACATGCCCAACCTTACTACAACAGTAATAAACAACATTAGAGGAAAACTATTTACTGAGTTTTGAATTATTCCTGTCTCCCTTGGAGAAATTCTTGTCAGACTAGTGGTGATCACCCTTGTTGTGGGAAGAGCAGGATGGTTTGTTCTTCCACTGCCTCCTCTTCATCATCTTCTTGAACTGCCTAGAGAAGGCGGTAAACTCCTCATCTTACATGTTGTTGTCAGATGAGCTTGAATCATAGCTATCTGAATCAACAGTCCTTCTAGGGGAGAGGAAATCCTCTCATTTCTCTTCTTAGAGCTCTCAGCCTTGAAGGATATAGTGTTTTCCTTATCTTGAGCTCTGCTGGAGGACTCCTCCTCCTTTCTGGTAGATAACTGCATCTCATATGAGAGAAGCTTTCTAAACAATGTGTGTGGAGGAGTTTCAGCCAGCTTGGCCACCTCTCTAATGGAACATATCCTATTATCCTAGTCTCTGGTTAGAGATCTAAGGAACTTGTCATTCAACTCATAGTTACTGAAGACTCTTCCATAGGTCTTCAGCTCATTTACTACTCTGAAGAACTTTTCATAACACTCAGCTATGCTATCCTTCTTGCTCTATCTGAAGGCCTCATACTCTTGGATAAGTAGGGATTTCCTGTCATCCCAGAATTCTTTTATGCATTCTATGTAGACTATCAATGTGTCCCATATTTCCTTGGAAGTTCTACAGTGAACAAGGTTCTGGAATGTTGAATCATCAATGACACTCACTATGATGTTCTGTGCCCTCTTGTTCATAGTTGCTAGTATGAACTCATCCTTGGTCATCTCAAAATATTTCTTAGGTGTCTGGATAGTGGCATACAGAGCTGAGGCTTTCATGGGGATGAAAGGTCCCTCTTGAACAGTAATGAAAATTCTGGGGTCAGATGCTTTCATGAACAGTCTGACCCTTTCTTTCCAAATGCAAAAATTTTCTTTCCTACTGATTGGGAGCTTCAAAGAACTCAACTCCTTGTGGTTCTCTCCTGAACCCATAAGGAATATCAATAACTACTCCTGGAGATCAACTCAGACTGTTAAGTCCTTTTTGAGTAACCTGGCTTTGATACCACTTGGTAGTCTTTAGATTCAAGAGTAGCTAAACAATTAGAGCGAGGGTGAATAGGTTTTTCTTCCTTTTAGTGATTTCTATTAACTTTGGTGAGTTGTGATTAGTTTAGGTTTGCTTTCAAGAACACACAAATGGTTTATAATGGTTCCCTAGAGTATGGGTACATCCACTGTGTCTCACACCTTTTTAACAGTTTGTTAGACAAGACCAACTCCTCCAAACTTCGGCTCCAAGATCTTACAACATAGATCTCTCGGGATCTCTAAGACTCCTCCAAGTCCTACCTCAACCCTAAGGCTCTACACTCATAGATGTAATCTCCTATAACTCAGTAATCTGCACCAGACTACCTACCTCAAACTTTAGGCAAAGTACTACACTCAGTCTTAGAGGAAAGCCCTACCTCAGATCCACACATGGATCCTACCCCATAGATTACCAACTGGAATCCAACAACTCAGGCCCAAAGGCCCTACTGCTCAAATGTACAGAAAGATCCTACCTCAGACATTTTAGATCAGGCTTACACTCAGATGAGTAATGATCCTACAAATGAAAGGTTGGATTGTGTTGATGAATGACTACAGAGAAACAATCTCTGAGTCTGTCTTTTCCAGAACTGAAATGATTCAGTCCTTTCTTCTTCACAGCTTCAGGAATGGATCTTCAAGATTAGTTCTTCTTGAGCTGTGAAGTCACTACAATAATGGATTGCTTTGTTTTATCTTCTACCTTCGAGAGAGAACTCTCTGAACTTGCTGTTGAAGATGAGAATATCAACAACTAACTTTCTTGAACTTCTTGTTTGAAGAGAATGAGCAAGTTCTTCAACTCTGCAACTAGGTCGAGAGGAAGAAGATGAAGCTCTGTAATTCCCAAAAAGTATCTGTCTTCTTCCTTGACCTCTTTCTTTTCTATTCCGTCGTCCAACGGCTCTTTGAGCAGTGGGACCACCAGGAGTTGGTAGCTGTAACTTCTTTTTTGCATTAAATGTTGTATAACAGGCAAACATCGCCATTGTCTTCTACTGTTCAATTCCCGTAACATTTGAATTTCTACTAACGTCATCATGACACCGCACATGTGGACTTAGCCAAATTCACAATTCTACATAGGCGTTGAGTGAAGCCTTGTCACTCAATGCCAAAACACTTGGGCAGATTTCTGCATCTTCAGGCATTGAGTGATCAGTCATGACTCAATGAATATAGACATTTACAGTCTAATTGAATAGGAGTTGAGTGAGCCTTAATCACTCAACGTATTTGGACTTAGTCGATTATCTCAGTAAAAAGGCATTGAGTGAGTTGTCTTCACTCAACCCTTTCTTCCTTTGCCTGTTTTATTGAAGAGGCATTGAGTTAACTGCCTTCACTCAATGCTTCTGTCCTTAGATAGATTTTTTGTTGAATATGTGTTGAGTGAGTTGACATCACTCAATGCTTACATCCTTAGACAGAATTCTGTATCAAACAATACTACTGTTCTGGCTGAACTATGTTCTGCCGATGCTTTCTCTCCATGGCGTTGAGTGAACTGCCTTCACTCAATGCATCTGGACTTGGCCAGATTTCCTGGAAGATTCTCTACAGCTTTGACTACTTGAGCTTTACTCAATGCTTCTGGATCTGGGCATTGAGTGAACTGCCTTTACTCAATGCTTCTGGACTTAACCAAATTTCTGCCTTGGCAATGTTGAGGCTTTGACTATCTTGTCTTTACTCTACACTTAAGGCCATTTGGAGTTGAGTGCACTGCCTTCACTCAATGCATCTGGACTTAGACAAATTTTAGCCTTGTTAACATCCATTCCTTATGCCCTCCTGTCATTATCACTTGGATAACCTGTCTAATCAAAGTAACAAAGAGCCCTTGCAAACATAGAACTAATAGCATGCATCAGATACAAACATGTGTATATCATTATCCTGTAGACTTTCTTCAAATCTGAGACATTGTGATCAGTGGACCCAACAAACTTGAAGTTGATGGAGATTCCTATATTTTGTGATTCAACAAGCATAATTGTAATAGCGAACAATCCCATTTATCATAGCAAAATAAAACATATCTAGATACTCTCTGAGAGCATGTGGAGAATTAAGATATAATACTTTGTTATGTGTCAACAGACAGACAGGTTGTAGATATTTTCACGAACTTGGAATGCTAGATGAAGCCAAGTTCACGTACTTCAAAACTTAACTTGGAATGCTCAGCAAGGACTCTTAAGGTGATCAAAGAATTAAAAGAAATCTGCCCAAGTGAAGGTTCAATTCATCAAGCCGTCACTCAAGCACTCATGATATTACTCGGGAAGTCACAAGTATATTCGACGAATATTCATGAATACTCGATGATTCGACGAGAGGTCTTCAACTCTTTCGATGAATTAGATGTGTAATCACGTAAGCCTTCATTGAATTCGACGTGTACTCCCGTAAACTTTCGACGAATTAGACTTGCTTGACTTTCTTTATTATTGGATCCGAAGAAAATTTGTTATCATCACCTCAGGTACGCGCCCTTTCAGTTTCAATCAAAATAAAATATCTATATAAATGGTTTAAGGGCTTTTGAGACTTCACGCGACCTATCTTTCTTTTGTCTAGACTCTCCTTACTGTTTAGTTCTCTGTCAACCTGCAGAAAGCCTTGTCCATTCATCTTAATTTTGTTAGAAAATTCTTTTGTTTCTGAATAAATCAGATCACAAATGGCTCACAAAGGAGCTGGCAATCTCCAAGTGGGAGGAGAACTTGTACGATCTGGATTCTTAATGGATTCCGATGAATTTCATATTGTTATCCTTATGTTGGAAACCGTCGGATTGATATTTATTCTGGAGAAAGATTGCAGAGTCCTAGACAGAGAGGTAATGCAATTCTTCAAAAATGCAGAACTCAAATATGAAGGTACTTTAATCAAGAGCAGTGTACGAAATTTTGAGATAAGGATGAAGCCAAGCTTCCTGAACAAGTTTCTAAGAATGCCCGAGGTTAAAGAAGAAGATGAAATTGTTGATGCTAATTATGACAGAGCACTCTCTTTCTGTGACCTGGAAAAGAAGACTATAACGATCAGATGAAAGGAAATGAATGATGAAGAAAGCTCCTCACTGTTATCATCAGGAAAGTGTTCTTATGCAAAATTGGATCACATGACTATGTATCTTGAGGCATGTTCAAATTACTGATAGTGGTGATCTGTAGGAAGAAAATGAACTGGAGGGGGAGAGTCCACATATAGATGTTGATATAGCTAATGTTCCACCAGTTCAAGTTGAATTTCCACACCCTGTACTTGATTTTTAGAGAGAGCCAGAGGTTCAACAAGAAGCACCATATGTTTTTGGATTGATACCCGATGAAGTGCCTGATCTGGTTGGATTGCATGTTGAGTCTGAGGGGGAGCCATTAGCTAAAGACTCGCTCCAAGAGGACCTCCATGCTAAGAGATTTTCTATTAAGGGGGAGGACTTGATAGTGCTCTCTGAGGAAGTCAGATAGGCTATGACAAAGTCTCCTGCCCAAGAACAAGTTTTCCTCAAGGATCACTTAGCGGGAGCACATTCTAGCAGTATCAAGACTAATGTTGACAATGTTACTGCTTCCAGGGCTCAGGATGAGAATGCCCCTCATACTAAAAGTTCTTTATTAAAGTCAATTGAAGCAATGTTGATGAAGCAGAAAGAATATTTTGATTTCCCATTACAACAAGTCTTTGGCAGAGTGGCAGAAGTTGAAAAAGATCTGACTTATGGCCTGGCTCAGGTAAACCATAATATAGCCAAGTTGCAATGTCTCCGATTGAAGGTTAACTCAAGATGGTAAGGCAATCGACCATTCAATAAAGAGCTTTAGTCAAGTGTATAATGAAGCGGCTCATCTATCTCAATCTCATGATGGCATGATACATTCACATGATGCAAGAATGCAACACATTGATAGAAAGATAATAAATTTAAAAGGCAGAGATGATCCAAACCCTAATTTCAAAAGTCAGAAAGTGGGAGGGTAGATTAAGAGAAGGATGAGCGAGCTAACTTGGGTTGTGCACAACAAAATGCATAGTGCCAATGTTTACACATACGAGAATATTAAGTGGCTTCATGAAGAATTAACAGTGAAAGATCCAGCTCAAGCCCCACCTGTTGAGGTTGACTAACCTACTGAAGGTGGAGAGTTCCATGTTGAGGGTGTAGAATACTTTAAGCAGCATCCTAAACGTGGAGTGTATGTCCCTCCTGAGGAATACACACAGTTATGGTCTTATAATGTTGAGGCAGAGGTAGAGATTCTTAAAGATCCAACTAGACCTCCTCAAAAGAAAAGAAGATATGGGGAAGGTCCATCTGCTAAAAGTTTTGAACCTAATAGAGAGAACAGGTAATATGCATAAATGTGGAGTCCCATCTCTAAAGGAATTATTTTGGACACTTTTAGCATTATTGATCTAATAAATGAAGAGCCAATGATATATTTAAGTAAAGAGGAATGGGATAAACATGAAGTATCAAATGTGAAGAGGAGGCAATATTTCAGAAAACATGGAAGAGAAAATCCTGATGCTCCACCACCAAAGAACTATCTCAAGCCATATGCTTACATTGACAGGCAGTAAGAGAAGACCAAGGGCAAGGATCACTCTTGAGATTATTTTATTCTAGAATTCTGTGAATGTCTTAGAATGCCTCCCAGAACTTTATATAAATATTGACATATTTTTTAATCTCTGGATATCTTTAAATTCATATATCTATTTTGTGCATTTTATTTCCTTACTTTATTGTCTGTGCAATTTAGCTTAGTATGTAGGGTTCTAACTTCTTCAAATATGGGGAGATTGTTAGCTATTGTATCCATAATAGCTCTGATTTGAAGAAGTGTCCCTTGAACTAAGTTGAATTGAGGGTGTATTTGATGTTAGTTTCAGTTGTGTGTGGTGCAAGTTATTATTGCCTACTACAAACCACTGTCAAGTTACAAAGTGTCTTCAAACACAATTCTATGCAATGCAATCCTTCAATGTATAGAACATGATGTTGAACCATGCGTATCTCTAATGGAGTGTACTTCTAGCATCACAAAGGATATGTATATTCAAAAGTTGTTAATTTTGTATAAGGAAAATTTGTGGAGTGATCACATGAGGTCTCGTATAATTATTCGAGTACACATGTAACCACTCGTTGAATTCATCGAGTGATCCCAGGAGTACTTGAGAGATCACTAAGAACTGCTGACCCGAACGACTAAGTACAATTCATCAAGCACTTAAGGGAATCTGTCGAGTGCTTACGTGAGTACTCGTGGAATTCATTGAGTTCTTTCAAAAAGTCAAGTGAACTCCAGATAAAGTTAGTGTTAGTCGGTTCTAAGTATAATTGATAGTACATTTTGTAGTTTAAAATATTAGGGTATTTTTTAGTTTTGAAGGAGCTAATCATGCCTTATAAGCTTAATTTTTATCTTTCTTATGTAAATATTATTGCCACTAACATTTTCTTGTCTTTTTGCAGGTTTTCAGAGTTTTGGTCAAAAATGACCTGACACGCTCCCCTGTCCGCCCTCCCTTGGCGTGTCACGGGGCGTGTCACCTGATCCCGAGGAAGCTTGCTGACATAGACCAAATAAAAGGAAAAACCGCTGCCATGCCCCACTGACACACCCTCCTTGGGCATGTCCTAGAGAGTGACATGGGGCATGTCGCCCTCTACCCGAAGTCTTCCTCCGTATTAAATGCTTTTTCGCCTCAGCACGCCAATTATACTATCATGCCCCCCTACATGGGCATGACCCAGGGCGTGTTCGCCACCTTTTCCAAGACTGACAGATTTCCGACCAATGATTTCGACGTGACGTACATGTCACGCCCCCCTACACAGGTGTGACCATGGGAATTTCCACCATCGTACAGAAGCAATCATCCTTCCTTCCAGAATTTAGAGCCCGAGGTCAACCTCGTACGTGTCACGTCCTCTAACACGCCCTCCCTAGGGCGTGACCTAGGGCGTGACCAACCCGTGGAAAATTCTATAAATTCATATGCCACCCCTGGTGTCTAGAACAAGTTTGGGCTGAGAGGGGGAGGTGCTGCCCCTTTGTTTCTTATCTTTTTTAGTGTTCTTCCCTCTCTCTTCCTTTCTCATTTTGTGTTTTTCCTTAACCCTAGCTTAGTGCTTGCTTTGTATTAGTTTTTTGTGTAATTATTGCACTTGCTCATGTTGCTAATTGTAGGGCTAGAATAAGATTTCAATTTTCATTGCAATTATAATTTCCATTTCAAGTGTAGCTATCTTTCATTATTAATATAAGTGCTCTTTATTACCTTGTGTTCTTAATGCTTTACTACTCACCCCCTCCCCCACTTCACTATGATTAACTAATCCTCCTTATAATTGATCTTGATGATCCGAGGTTCGAGTGATTAATTTATGATGCTCTAATTTTACTTTTTCTTTTTAGGGTTTAGACCTTAAATAACTCTTGATTAACATTTGCTTGGAGATATATCATCAATATATATTTTCAATCTTATCTTTCATTCTTGGCTAGTCGAGAGGTCGATAGTTTGAAGTGAGCATTCAAGAGTAAAGAGAGTTGTGAACACCCCACGAGAGAGGCAGACATCCAAATCTCTCGGATTAAAGTAAAATCCAATAGTGGGGTTCACCGTGTAAAGCGAGCTTTAGGCTTCCGATTTAGATGAGAGTTCGGTCGGACCTTCCTAAACTCAGTTGGGCACGACTTCGAGAGAATCATGTTTAAGCTTTAGGAACCTCCACGGTCAAGGACCTTTACCCTATTAAGTTTAGGTTTATTATCGCATTTTTAATCGATTTTAGCCGAGGTGATTCTCGATCGAGAGCATTTCCATTTCATCGTTCCAACCCTTTATCATAATCGCTTCTTTTATGCTTTCTATTTATCTGCAATTAGTTCTCCCTTTATGCAATATTTCCTTTATTTAGTGTGTTTAGATTTCTCTTCAACCCTAAAGATTTCCGTCGATAAAATAATAGTCTTCGTGTGAGTAGGTTTACTCAACGGTTCTCAGATTTCAATACGACACTTATGTACCCTAGCTACAGTTCGATAGGTATACTTACCTAATTGGATTGCTAGCTCGGCTCTCTTTTCTTAAGAGAAAATCGATCACCAAGTTTTTTGGCGCCGTTGTCGGGGAGCAACTTTTGTTGATATATCGAAAATACGAACCAATTACTTTTATCATTTCTCTTTCTCATCCTCCTTCTACAAAATTAAAAATCCAAAAAAATACTAACGCTCTTAATAGAAACCCACTTCACAATTTTTCTACACCACCTAACTCTCTCGAAAAGGGCAATGTGGCTTTAAATGCCACTATCGTGTCTAGTACCTTGCGAACCCTTTATTGGGTAGCCTTTGGGAAGTTCGGGAGTTAAAACATAAAAAAATCTAATTAAAAAAAAAGTTTAGTTTCTCTTTTCTTTTTCTAGTTTATTTATTTCTCTTTCTTCTTCTCCTCTTCTTTTAGTGCATGAGCCGCGGGAGTCCGTCGGTTATTTTGGACTTTGACCACGAAATTGAGCGTACTATTCTGAGAAGATCGCGATTTCAAGGCCCTACTCTCCAAGTACTGATTGAGGACTCCGAGTCATTCTCTACTTTAAGAATGGAATAACCCCACGTGGAGGAAGTCGTGCATAGGCCTATGTCCTATTATGCACGACCGAATCTAGATGGTACATATTCTAGTATAGTGTGCCCTGCTATAGGTAATAATAACTTTGAACTTAATCCTAGCATAATTCAAATGGTGCAGCAGTAAATGCAATATGACGGACTTCAAGATGATGATCCGAACACACATATAACAAGCTTTCTTGAGATTTGTGACACATTTAAAATCAATGGTGTTACGGACGATGCTATTAGGCTAAGAATCTTCCCAATTTCTCTTAGAACTAAGGCTGATCAGTGGCTGAACACTCTACCTAAAAATAGCGTACAACCTGGGATCAATTTACTGAAAAAATTTTGGCGAAGTATTTTCCGCCAGCTAAAACTCCAAAACATAGGAACGATATTTCTGCTTTTGTACAAATAGACTCTAAAACCTTATATGAAACCTGGGAAAGATTTAAAGAATTATTAAGATGATGCCCACATCACGCGCTGCCTGTATGGTTACAAGTGGAAATGTTTTATAACGGGCTAAATCAAAATACAAAGCAAATGATAGACGCAGCTTCTGGCGGTACTTTAAACCACAAAACCCCGGAAACATATCTTGAGATTTTCGAGGATATGGCCATGAATACCTATCTATGGAATGTGCCTAGGTCCCGCCTAAACAAACCTGCAGGTATATTTGAAGTGGATAACGTCTCTCAGCTCGCTCTGCAAGTTGAAATATTAAGCAAAACAATTATGGAGACGACTGCTGCCTCCGCCCCTCAGGTATGAGAATCTGCAACTCTTGCCCCTGGACAATTAGATTATGTTAATAATATGCCTAGAAGTGCTTTTCATAATTTTTCTGCTGCAAATTTTCCTGCGCCCGGTTTTGTTTTTCCAAATAGTTATAATCCTACTTTAAGAAATCACCCAATATTTTTGTGGAGTAATCCCTCGAACGCAATGCGCCTGCCACCACAAAATGATTTTTCTGCACCACCACCACCTCCTCAAAATTTTCCAAAACCTCCAAGTTTGGAGGAAATGTTTTCAAAATATATGAATGTTAATGACTCTACTATAAGAACCTTAACTGGAAGCATTAAAATTCTTGAAAATAAAGTAGGGCAACTCACAAAAATTATTTCCGAGCGACCCGCCGGGTCATTTCCTTCCAATATCGAGGCCAAACCGAGAGAGCAAGCGAAAGCTATAACTCTTCGGAGTGGGAATCAAGTTTCCGGTATGGTTAGTGAAGAGCCTGAGGCAAGCTCCGCCCCCGTTTTAAAAAATCAAAGCTCCGCTCCCATTTTAAAAATTCCAACCTCTACTGAAGAAGTTATCACCCCCATTTTAGAAAAAGATCTCACTCCACCACCCATTTTCAAAAATAATCCAACACCACCACACACTTTCGAACTTAACAAACAACTTCAGGATGATCAGTACTCCCGCTTATTAGAAATGTGTAAGCAAATCCACATAAATCTGCCCTTCCACGAAGCGATCTCCCAGATGCCGAAGTACGCTAAGTACCTTAAGGACCTCCTGACTAACAAAAAGAAGTTAGAGAACTTGTCGCATGTCACACTAAACGGCGAGTGCTCTGCGGTCTTGACAAACGGTTTACCAAAGAAAATCAGTGACCCGGGTAGTTTTTCTATTCCATGTGTCTTTGGTGATCTTTTTGTCAAGAACGCATTAGCCGACTTAGGTGCGAGTATTAACCATATGCCCCTCTCATTGTTTAAGAAGTTAGGAAATGGTAGCCTCAACCCCACACACATGAGTATCCAGCTCGCCGATAGATCCGTTAAGTACCCGTTAGGAATAGTGGAGGATGTCTTAGTTAAAGTCGACAAATTCATCTTCCCGGTGGATTTTGTCATTTTGAACATCAAAGAAGACGTCGAGGTTCCCCTGATCCTTAACCAACCCTTCCTTGCCACCTCTCGAGCTATCATTGACGTAAGCAATGGTAAACTCTTCTTTCGAGTAGGCGACGATGAAGTGACTTTCTCTATCACCCCCTCGATGAAGAACACGCTAGCAAATGACGACTCCTGTTTTTTCATAGATGCCCTAAGTGAAGAATCCTCCTATTGTCTCTCTAAATTTGAATTTTTTTTTCTGAATTTTGTTCCTCCTCTACTCTTTCAACAGAATCGATACACCTAAGTGATGAATCCTCCTATCGCCTCTCTGAATTTGAAAAAGAATTTTCTGATTTTTGTTCCTCTTCTACTCTTCTAACTTAATCGCTGCAAGAAGCCGCTATGGCCACAAGCCCCACCTCTTTTAATTTTTTGTTTAAAAAAGTCTACGAGGACATAGTTTTATAAAAAGAAAGGATTTATAAAACCTCGTATGAAGACCCCCTACCCTAGAATAGAAGGAACTACCCAAACATCTTAGGTATGCCTTCTTAGAAAAAGATTCCAAGTTACCAGTAATAATTTTGGCCTACCTCATGAATGCGCAAAATGATAAACTTCTTCTCATTTTACGTAAACATCGTCGAGCTATTGCCTGGCAAATTTCTGATATCAAGGGAATAAGCCCATCTTTCCGCACTCACAAAATCCTAATGGAAGACAATTCGCATAATTCAATCCAACCTCAGCGCCGCAAAAATCCCAACATGAAAGAAGTTGTTTAGGGAGAGGTTATGAAATTGTTAGACGCAGGAATTATCTATCTTATATTTAATAGTAAGTGGGTTAGCCCATTCCAGGTAGTGCCGAAGAAGGGAGGGATAACGGTAGTTCGTAATGAGAATAATGAATTAATCCCGATACGGATGGTGACCGGGTGACGAATGTGTATAGATTATCGTAAGTTAAATGAAGCAACTCGCAAGGATCACTTTCCCTTGCCGTTCATCGTTCAAATTTTAGCGCCATTATCTGGCCATAGCTTTTATTGTTTTCTCGATGGCCTCTCAGGGTACTTTTAAATTCCCATCTCCCCCGAGAACCAAGAGAAAACAACGTTTACTTGTCCCTTCGGCACCTTCGCTTACCGAAGAATGCCGTATGGATTGTGCAATACGCAAGCTACATTCCAACGATGTATGCCTGCTATCTTGCCAAGTATGTAGAAAGCATTATGGAGGTATTTATGGATGATTTCTCCATGTTTGGCGACGCATTCGATAGTTGTTTGAAAAATTTAGAAAAAGTCTTAGAACGATGCGAAGAGACTAACCTTGCCCTGAATTGGGAAAAATGCCATTTTGTGGTGAGGGAAGGGTTAGTTTTTGGTCATAAAATTTCTGCGAGAGGAATTGAGGTAGATATTGCTAAGATAGAAGTTATGGAGAAGCTACCACTTCCTACGAACGTAAAAGCTATAAGAAATTTCCTAGGTCACGCTGGATTTTACCGCCGTTTCATAAAGGATTTCTCCAAAATCACGAAACCTCTTACTCAGCTCTTAGAAAAAGACGCCCCATTTATTTTTTATGATGTTTTTCTGTCTACCTTGAATTAATAAAAGAAAAGTTAATTAACGCCCCCATTATGATAGCTCCGGGTTGGGACCTTCCCTTTAAAATTATATGCGATGCGAGTAGTTTCGCGGTGGGAGCTGTATTAGGTCAACGCATATCTAAAAATTTCCACCCCATCTATTATACAAGTAAAACGCTTACATCTGCATAGGAAAATTACACCACAACCGACAAGGAGCTCCTAGTTGTAGTATTCGCTTTTGATAAATTTTGCCATTATATTACGCTTTCAAAAATTATTGTTTTTACGGACCACTCGTCCCTCAAATATCTTCTTTCTAAATCAGATGCCAAGCCGCGCTTGATTCGTTGGGTCTTACTCCTCTAGGAGTTTGACTTAGAGATCCGTGATAAGCGAGGAGTCGAGAATCTTACCGCCGACCATCTCTCCCGATTAGACAATCCCTTTATAGAAAAATTAGATGAAAAATCTTTTAACGATTATTTATCCCAATGAGAAGCCACTTTCAATTAACACATCTACATCTCCTTGGTTCGCACACATTGCACAAAAATTTAGTGGCTCGTGTGCTACCAAAAGAGTTCTCCTCTCAATAAAAGAAGAAATTCTTTTCTGAGTTGAAGAACTACTTTTGGGAGGACTCGCATCTTTTCCGAATCTGTGCGGAACAGGTGATAAGGAGATGTGTCTCATTTGAAGAAAGATCAGATACTTTAAAGCATTTGCACGAAGGACTGGCAGGTGGGCCCTATCAAGATGCTCGCACCGCTCACAAAGTGCTAAGCTCGGGTTTTTACTAGCCTAGTCTGTTTAAAGAAGTGCAAGCCTTTGTGAGTAGGTGTGATAGTTGCCAACAGTCGGGTAATATTTCCAATAAAAATGAAATGCCGCAAAATTATTTTCTTGAGTGCGCAGTTTTCGACCTTTAAGAAATTGATTTTGTTGGCCCCCTTCCTTCTAGTTTTGGGAATAAATACATCTTAGTCGCTGTCGATTAGGTTTTGCGTTGGGCTGAAGCTCAAGCTCTTCCTATGAACGACACCCGAGTTGTAGTTATGTTTTTAAAAAAATTATTTTCTCGATTCGATATGTCGCGAGCCATCGTTAGTGACAGGGGTTCCCATTTCTGTAACGCACAGTTTTCTAAAATCCTTACTAAATACGACATTATGTATAAGCTTTCATCTGCCTACCACCCCCAAACTAATAGACAAGTCGAAGTAGTGAACAGATAGATAAAAAGAATTTTAGAAAAGACTGTTTTATCATCTAGAAAAGTCTAGTCAGCCAAATTAGACGATGCTCTATGGGCCTACAGAATAGTTTACAAAACTGCCCTCGGATGTACGCCATATCGGTTGGTTTATGGAAAATCATGCCATTTACCCGTAGAATTAGAACACTGTGCTTTTTGAACCTTAAGGTTTTTAAATTTCGATCCCCACTCTATCTGCAACCTTAGAAAATTTCACCTTAATGAGCTCGACGAGTGGCGCTCTTACGCATACGCGAATAACAAATTTTATAAAGTTCGGACGAAACGTTTTTACGACAAGCAATTAAGGCACCAAAAAACCTTTAAGCCGGGCGACCAAGTTCTTTTGTATAATTCTCGATTACGTTTATTTCCGGTGAAATTAAAGTCGCAATGGTCTTGGCCGTTTTCTATTTTAGAAGTTTTTCCTTATGGTACTGTTTTAATTTCCCACCCTGATAAGTGTAATTTCAAAGTGAATGGTTAGCGTCTTAAACTTTATTTTTCTGGTGATGATGATGTCAGTCCAAACATTGTTAAATTTCTGCTGCACGAACTATAATAACTTAAGACTATTTTGTTTTGTTAAAAACTTTAATTATTATTATTTTGGACAAAATATTTTTTTTAGACAATATCATTTTGTTGCGTCGAGCTCAAATGATGTTTTAAACTAAGGGCGCTCTTGGGAGGCAACCCAAGTTGTCTTTTTCTATTTTCTTTATTTTACAATTTTTGCCCCGGACCGCTCCGACAAGCTGAAGCTTCGGCGATCGCCTGCTCCAACATTACTGAATCCATCACGAAGTCCAAAGAAGACATTTCATGAAGATCCAAAAGCGCAAGGATAGGAGAGCGACATCAATCTGAATTCGCAGCGAATAAATCCGGGGAAGTACCTGTTTTTCAATTCTGTACTTTAATTTTATCTCTCTCTAACCTCCTTTCTCCATTGAGGACAATATCCATTTTAAGCTTGGGGGAGGACTTCCTCCTTCTTTTTGCTATGTGTGAATATTTTGCTTTTTGTGAATATTTTTCAAAAATCCAAAAAAAATGAATATCATAAAAATCCAAAAAATATAGAAAATATTTCAAAATAAAAAAAACTATATGCTTTTTGTCACTACTTTAATAGTTTAGATATTTTTGATATTTCAATAGTTCCCCTTGTTTTTTTGTTTTTCTCAAAATCTAATATAAACAACTAAATTAATTATAATAATTCTAATCGCCCTTTTTCATTATGTTTCACAACTAAAATGTTGGTCATGCTGTGTTTCTAATTGGCGGTAGCTTATTAATGAAAAAGGTTTTGTGTAAACCTCGAATTTCCATTATGGTTTTCGTTCTTTATTTTCTTTACTCTCTCAAAAATTCATCATCCACTATTTTCCTTTTCGTTTTTTGATAATTTTTGTAAGGTCAACTTTTGAATAGCGTTGTAGATATGAACGATCAAAGTCACCTATTATTTATATTTTCAAGATAATTTCATCAATCTTCTTTTATTATCAAGGACTTGCTTTTTGAAAATTTTCAAATCTATATTTTAAATAAATTTAAAAACATGAAAATGATTTAGGCTGTTTTTTTCGTTTGAGCTTTCCTGCCAACCTAAAAACTTTCACCACTTGTTAGCCACTTTTGAGCCTTTTTCCAATTTCATTTGATAGCCCCTCTTTTCATATTATTTTCGCCAAAGCCAAAATTTCCAACCTATTTAATCACACTAGCCTTTTTGAGTTTCAAAAAAAATTTCCATGATTATGATAGGTTATTTTATGATATTTTTGGGAAAAGTTTTTGAAAAAACATATGCTCAAAAGAAATGTTTGGTTTTGTTTTACCAATTCAAAATGAAAATAAAAATATTTATGTCCTTTGTTTTGAAAAAGAAAAAGGAAAAAAATGGAAAAGAAAAAATGAAAGAAAAATATTTTGTTTATAATTAAATTTTTGAAACTCTTTGTTTTGAGTTTAGTGTGATTTTTAAGCAACCATTTTTATCTTTGAATTCCACTCCTAATCATAGTCCTAAAGCAAACGTTTATGTTCTATTAAGTCCTTTTGATTCATATTTTTGAATTTTATTTAATAACTAAGAAAAGAAGAAAAGTAAATTAGTATTAGTTTTGGATTTAAACTTAGATTTTTGTTATTTAGTTGATATAATTATAATGCGTTTCTTGGATCTAGTAACAACTCAATTCGTTATTCATTTTCGTTGCTTTTCTTAAATCTATTTAAAGAATTTCGTCAAAATTTTGGATGATTTATTTTCATTAAGTAAAGTTTCTAAAAGTTAAACCATACCTAAATAATTGTTTTAGATTTACGTTTCACCTTTTCCATACTTAGAATTTCGCATAGTACTTGTGTAGGCATAATTAGAACTTTTTGATTAGTCCTATTTTATGGTTATCTAGTTTTAAAAATTTTGCTTCGGAACAAGCAAAGCTTAAGCTTGGGGGAATTTGATAGTACGTTTTGTAGTTTAAACTATTAGGGTATTTTCTAATTTTGAAGGCGCTAATCATGCCTTATAAGCTTAATTTTTATCTTTCTTATGTAAATATTATTGCCACGAACATTTTCTTATATTTTTGCAGGTTTCCAGAGTTTTGGTCAAAAATGACCTTACACGCCCCCCTGTCATGCCCTCCCTGGGCGTGTCACGAGGTATATCACCCGCTCAAGAGGAAGCTTGCTGACAGAGACCAAATAATAGGAAAATTGCTATCATGCCCCCTGACACGCCCTCCTTGGACATGTCCTAGGCATGGGGCGTGTCGCCCTCTTCCCGAAGTCTGCCGCCGCATTAATTGCTTTTTCGCCTCAGCACGCCAATTGTATTGTCACGCCCCCCCTACACGGGCGTGACCCAGGGCATGTTCGCCTCCTTTTCCAAGACTGACGGATTTTTGACCAATGATTTTGACATGAAGTACGTGTCACGCCCCCCTATACGGGCGTGATCATGGGCGTGTCCACCATTGTACAGAAGTATTCATCCTTCCCGCCAGAATCTAGAGCCCGAGGTCAACCCCGTACATATCACACCCTCCCTAGGGCGTGACCTAGGGCAGGACCAACCCGTGGAAAATTCTATAAATTTAGATGCCACCCCTGGTGTCCAGAACAAGTTTGGGCATAGAGGGGGAGGTGCTGCCCCTTTGTTTCTTATCTTTTTTAGTGTTCTTCCCTCTCTCTTTCTTTCTTATTTTGTGTTTTTCCTTAGCCCTAGCTTAGTGCTTGATTTGTATTAGTTTTTTGTGTAATTTTTGCACTTGCTCTAGTTGCTAATTGTAGGGCTAGAATAGGATTTCAATTTTCATTGTAATTGTAATTTTCATTTCAAGTGTAGCTCTGTTTCTTTATTAATATAAGTGCTCTTTAGTACCTTGTGTTCTTAATGCTTTATTACTCACCCCCTCCCCCACTTCACTATGATTAACTAATCCTCCTTGTACTCGATCTTGATGATCCGAGGTTCAAGTGATTAAGTTATGATGCCTTAATTTTACTTTTTCTTTTTAGGGTTTAGACCATGAATTACTCTTGATTAACCTTTGCTCTGAGATATATCATCGATATATATTTTCCATCTTATCTTTCATTCTTGGCTAGCCGAGAGGCCGATAGATTGAAGTGAGCATTCAAGAGTAAAGAGAGTTGTACGCACCCCTCGAGAGAGGCAGACGTCTAAATCTCCTAGATTGGAGTAAAATCCAATAGTGGGGTTCACCGCATAAAGCGAGCTTTAGGCCTCCGATTTGGACGAGTGTTCGGTCAGACCTTCCTAAACTTAATTGGGCACGACTTCGAGAGAAGCGTGTTTAAGCTTTAGGAACCTCCACAGTCAAGGACCTTTACCCTATTAAGTTTAGGTTTATTATCACATTTTTAATCGACTTTAGCCGAGGTGATTCTCGATCGAGTGCATTTCCATTTCATCGTTCCAACCTTTTATCGTAATCACTTCTTTTATGAATTCTATTTAGCTGTAATTAGTTCTCCCTTTATGCAATATTTCTTTTATTTAGTGTGTTTAGATTTCTCTTCAACCCAAAATATTTCTGTCGATAAAATAATAGTCTTCATGTGAGTAGGTTTACTCAACGGTCCTCAGATTTCAATACAATATTTGTGTCCCCTAGCTACAGTTCGATAGGTATACTTGTCTAATTGGATTGCTTGTTCAGCTCTCTTTTCTTAAGCGGAAAGCGATCACCAATAATTTGTCGAGATGACAAGTAAATTCATCGAGTACTCTCGAGAGCTTTCAAATAATTCATTAAAAGATCTCGGGAAGCCTAAAATTATCATGCAAGTTCTATCCAAGTCATTTCGATGAGTTCGTCGAGTATTCTGGAGAGTACACGTGATATCTCGATGAATTAGACTCAATAATTTTTCTTTCAACATCGTTCTCATTTTCACGACTTTCTAAAATTAGGGTTTCCGCCATGTACATTACACGTGGACAATAGAACTTAGGTTGAAATCAAGCTGCTGGTGAGGAATTGTCTATAACTAGTCTTGGATTATTTTAGAAATCCTTGAATCATCATTCAAATCGAAAATTTAATTGTGCACTTATTGCCAAAAATGATCGAGATTTCAAATAAGGTTTCACGAAGAACTTTGTCCCCGACTCTCTCCCAATCTGTGATTCCTCATAGAAAGAAAGTACTTGATCGATCTCGAGATTTTATATTTCTATTCATTCAAAGATCAATCATTTCTCAGATCAGATTCGTGCAAAAAATTCAGATTATTCTTCTTCATCTACAAGAATTCAGTCGGAACTATCAAGAAATGAAGAAGAAATATTTTTTAGAACCGAGAAAAAGGAGTTCTCTTTTTAAACAAAATTTTTTCTTATATCTTTGTAGGAAGTTTGTTCTTCTGAGTTTCTGTTATAGATCCTTGTTAAAGGATCGAGTGTAGGGGAACTTGTTCTCCGAGTATGTATGAGTGGAAGACTCTAAGTTGCAAATTATTATTAATTTGGGTTTTGATGAAGTACCTGATTTTGGCCCAAATTGCTAGATTAGCGAGGTGGGACAGTGGACCTGTTTGGGGAACCACTATAAATCCTTGTGTCTGTGCTGTGTTTATTCTCTAGTTTTGTGCGCTTTATTTTTATTCGATTTTTATTCCACTAAAAGCCGCAAGATTCACCTATTCACCCCCCACTCTAGGTGATTTAGATTGACAATTAGATACTTTCAAATTGAGCACAACAGCTTCCAGCTGAGATGTATTTTAATTCTGCAGATGATATGGACACACTGGTCTGCTTCTAATAACTCCAGAAAATTAATCTTCTTCCAAAGAAATGACTTGTCCCTGAAAATTTTTCCATGTCTTCCTTACATCCTGCAAATTTTGCATCCAAAAATCCTGTCAGCTCAAAGTCATTACTCCCAAGGGTACTATAAGTTAAGATTAGGTGTATACTTAAGGTATATTACAATCCTCTTAATAAAGGAATAGTGAGATTCCTTAGGGTTCGCTTGATACCTAGCACAAGAATATGTGAAAAACATGATGTATGGTCTACTAGTAGTCAGGTAGAGCAGAGACCCAATTATACATTTATACATGGTTTCATTAAAGGCTTTCCTTTTTCATCCTTTTCTAGAGATGTATTGGATCTCATTGGAGTCCTCATAGATATTGCACTTTCCATTCAAAACTTCTTGATGAGCACTTTTGTGAATTTAGTTTGAGAGATAAAGATCTCATCTCCAGATTGTTTCACATGGAGCCCTAAGAAGTACTTCTGCTCTCCAATGCTACTCATTTCAAATTTATCTTGCATAAGTTTAACAAACTTTTTGTAAAGGTTGTCATTTGTAGATCCAAAGATAATGTTATCTACATAGATTTGCACTAGCAAAATCTTGCCTTTCACTTCCCTTAGGAATAATGTACTATTTATCTTTCCCCTTGAAAATTTATTTCAATGAGAAAGTTAGATAGGGTCTCATACAAGGCTCTATGTGCCTGTTTGAGACCATACAATGCTTTCCTTAAGTAATATACATAGTTAAGATGAAAGGAATTTACAAAACCTGGGGGTTGTTCTAGATATACTTCCTCTTTTAAATTTTCATTGAGGAATGCAAACTTTACATCCATTTGATAAACCTTAAACCTTTTGTGAGATGCATATGCTAAGAACACCTTATAGCTTCCAATCTTGCCACTAGTGCAAAGGTTTGATCAAAGTCCATTCTTCTTCTTGTTTGTACCCTTTTTCAACTAGTCTTGCTTTATTCTTTATGATAACTCGTTGTTCATCCAGTTTGTTTCTGAATACCCACTTTGTCCCAATGATATTATGGTTGTGAGGCCCGGGGACCAGCTTCCAAACCTTATATCTCTTGAATTGATCCAATTCTTGTTGCATGGCTTATATCTAGGATGGATCTGAGTTGACTTTCTCAAATTTATTTGGCTCTATCTGAGAGACAAAGCTTCGGTGGAGCACTTCATTCATTGCACTTCTCCTGGTTTGAACCCCTTGACCCAGGCCACCTATGATTTTATTTTGAGGGTGATCTCTTAGGTTTCTTGTTGTTATTTGCAATCTCCCTGCATTTTTTTGTGCTTCAAGCTAAGTTATGCCTACATCTTGCTATATACTTTTAGTAGCATGATTTTCATCTTCTTTGGGAATGCTTCCATCCTTGATTAGTTCATTAGGTGAGGTTAGTTCACCCTACTCTTTTTGTACATTGATGGATGTCTTTTTCAGTCTTTACTCAATACCTGCAACATAAAAGGAACTAGAGCAGCCTTTGTAGATCAGGCTAGTCTCGTCAAACAAAAAATGAATTCATTTTTCTACTACTTTGGTCTTTTTATTAAATATTTTGTAGGATCTACTATGAGAACTATACCCAACAAAAATACCTTTAGAAGCTTTCTCAGCAAACTTAGTCAGATAATGCTTTCCATTGTTCAATACATAACACTTACTCTCAAATATTTTGAAGTAGGCTAGGGTTGGTTTCCTACCTTTCACAAGCTCATAGGGAGACTTATTGTGAGTCTTGTTGATTAGGTCCTTGTTATATACATAGCAAGTTGTGTTGACAGTCTCAACCCAAAACTATTATGGGAGTGAGGAGTCACTCAGTATAGTTCAATATACTTCAATCAAGGTTCTATTCCTTCTCTCTGCAACTTCATTTTATTGTGGAGATCTTAGAGAGGAAAACTCCTAAAATATACCTAGAGTTTTACATAACTTGTTGATGGCACCAGATTAAAATTCAGTTCCATGATCACTTCAGATCCTGGCAATAGAACTGCCCATTTAATTCTGAATTTGCTGGGTAAAGCTAGTAAATACTTATAGTGTATCTGACATTTGTTTAAGGAAGAATACCTAAGTGTATCTAGAGTAATCATCAACAATCACAAAGGTGTAGACTTTTAGTCCTAAGTTGTGAATTGGCATAGGACTAAACAAATCCATGTGCAGTAAATATAAACATCTAGTAGATTTCTTAACCCCAATAGGTTTGTATGAGCCATTTGTTTGCTTGCACATATGGCATGCATGACAAGGGCATTCCTAAGCACACTTCCACTTAGTGCCAACTCTGACTAGATTTTATGACAGAAGCTTATTGATGGTTTTATAGTTGATATGATCCAACCTCTTATTCCATTGCACATAGAGAGAAGCTATATTCTCATATATAAGACAAATAGAAGAATCAAAGCTAGTACACAAGAAATTTAAAAAATTGTTATTTCTAATCCTAGTACTAGTTAGTATGGTCCCTTCAGACTTCTTAATCTTACACTCATCCTTGTGGAAGGCAATCACATAGACAAGTTCACATAATTGACTTATGTTGATCAGATTGTGCTACAATCCTTCAACATAAGCTACCCTTGAGATTGTGACTATGCCATTTGAGATCTTAACAAAGCCCTTTGTTTTTCCTCTACCGCATCCTCCAAAGATCACTTTTGTTCCATCTTCAAATGAGAAGTAATTTATCAATAGGCTTCTTATTCCTGTCATGTTCCTGGAACATCGATTCTCCAAGTACTAAATAGAAGTTTTATTGGCCTTTGGACATTCCTACAAAAGATATTACTTCTTCTTGGGCACCCAAATCTTGTTGGGTCCTAGATTCATATTAGCATTAACATTCTACTTAAGATTTAGACCCGTCAGTAGTGTATTAAGGAATAGCCCAAGCTTAGGTGCTAGCCTACCAGTTAGTGCCTTTGAGAGAGTTGGGTTTAACCAACAGTCAATGGGAAAATGTCCAACCCTTCCACAACACAAGCACTCATACTTGTTGTACCTCCTCTTAGGGCTCACAACAGATATATGAGTACTCTTCTTATGATCTGGATGGATTTTGAGAGGTATTGCTTGTGAGTCTTTGTAGGCCATATAGTGGTGTGTTAGGTGAGACTTGTTAGTCCAGTCACTGCCTTGCCCTTTCTGGAAGTTCTCAACTCATAATCTTTCTCATTCCCTTTAGTGCTTGAGTTAGCCTCAAACATAAAAAGACCATGATCCTTCATATCAATCTCCTCTTGAGCTTCCTTGAGGGTGTTATTTCCATATTTCACATCCTTAGTTACACTAGTGGAACAGTCATTCTTCTAGTGTCCATAGGCACTCTCTAAGTCAAAGCTATTTGATGTTAAGAGAACCTTTTTGAAAATAGGGGATTGTATGGGTGCTTCCCATTTTTCATTGGTCCTTTTTCTATTCCTCCTCTCATATCCTACAAATTTTCTGTATGGTGTCGAGAAGCTGACTATTATGGGATGAACTGTCCGGGGCTTAGAGTATTTGGCCACTAGTTCCCTCTCTTTGAGGAGTTCACTTCCAAATTTCTTGATGATTCTCTCTTTTTGAATCAACAGTTCAACTTGCATATCGATGACTTGTTTGAGCTCAACTATTTTAGAGTTCATTTGACAGACTCTCTCTGTCTTCTCCTCAAGCTTAGCTTTGAGAGGTTTGTGGAGCTTAAGCTCTTAAGCCTACTTTGTAGCAGGCTTATTGCTTTTTCTCAATAGATCAAGGAGGGCACCATACTTCTCAATCATTTCCTCAAAGTGGTTCATTGGTTCAGATTCATCCTCATCATTTGATGGTGAGTTGGCCTCTGACTCAACACTAGTCTCATAGTCAGAAATTGATATGGATGTTTTGAATTTTACCTTATCAAGATGGGAGTCATCCTAATCTTCCCCTTCATTTAGTACCATCAACCCAAAACTAGATTCTTCATCTTCTATGTCACAATTAGAGGTTGACAATGGAGCTCTGATACCTGTCTTAATGAGAGTAGGTACTAATTCTTGAGACAAGGCAGTCAGCCCTACATCGACTTCCTCCTCTTCAGAATCAGAAGAACTTGATTCGCTGTCACTCCAAGTCTTCTCCTTCATATAGGAAGGACTTTTTAGTCTTTTTCCTAAGTGATATTTCCTTTCTTCATATTTCCTACTACTCTTCCTTTTTGAAGGCAGTCAACAACTATATGACCTGCTTTCCTACATCCAATATAAATATTGTCATTAGAATTAAATTTATTTTGCTTGGAGTCATACCTATCCCACTTTGAGTACTTTCTAGATTTCTCTGAATTCTTATTTTGTTTCCTTGAGTTGGAGAAGAAAGAGGATCTATTGTTGTTTTATTGCTTCCTCCTTCTCAGCATCTTCTTAAATTGTCCTGTGAACAAGGCCATGTTTCCATCAGATAGATCTTCAGCAAGACCCCTTTTTTCTTTTTAAAACCCTGGGGTCTTATGCCCAGAATCGCCATTTTGCGGTGGCACCGACACTCGGGAAGGTCGCCACTATAAAACGTCGATCATGTCGGCCTTTACAATCACCAAAGATAAATAAGCTTAAACCAGTTCTAATAAAACTAAGTCCACAATCACATATAATATAAAATATGAGAAATCACATTAAGTCCACATGAAGGTAGAAGTACTGAAATAGAACAGTACAAAGAAATATAAACGGCTTCAAGCCCAGTACATCAATCCTCACTACAAACTCTCGCGAAAGCTAAGTAAACTAATCACTCACTGAGCCAGTAGCATGATCTCCTGTGCTAGACTGGCCCACCACCATGTGCACCGTACTCCGCTGGTGCTGTATCCCCTACTATTGCTCCCTATCTCCCATCCGGAGCCCCTATAATGTTGTGGTCCGAAAACCGTTAGTCAAAAGAATAAGTCTTATCATCCCTACCCCTACCCCAAGGCTCCTAGGCACTGAGCTGGGAGGAGGAAAGGGAAGCTATGAAGGTGGAGAATAAACGAAGCAGGTGACGGTGGAACTATTCTAGCAATTATTTATAATGTATATACAACTAAGGAAGGAAGGTACAAGCTAGCAGTTCTGTAATAGCAAGTAGTAAGGTAAACAAATAGAGTAAAACAACATATGTAGGAAAGACATACTAGGAAGTAAGTAACCTTAACTTATATGAATGCACATACAAACTTATAAGTTAAGGGGTCTTTTGCAAGGCTCCCATCATATAAAAAGTCCCATACCGATTTAAACATTGGGGTGTAGGTTGTATGCAAGTATGAGTGTAGTGATAAGTTATGCTATGATTCATGCAAGTGCAACTCACCCACACGACTCTATGCGCACAGACCTTCAGTTACCCCCTTTTGGGCAGCTAGCTTCACTCCCAGGAACCTCCGTAGTGGCAAATGGAGACAATGGGTCGTGCCCCCCACTCCTAGGCGGGTATCCACACTACCAAGCCTAGCCCTTACGTACGCCTCTAGAAGGAAACAACCCAGAGTCACCGTGTACTAATATTGGCCATATACACCAGATTTCCTTTAGCTAAGTGTAAACCACACCCGCCGAGTCAGCGTATCGACGTTAGTGTGAACGACAGTCCAATACCAAAGAACCACCACCTTTTTATCTTATGCACATGCAATAGTATTATATTCTCCCACTAAGCCAAAGCTCCCCAGACTATCCCGTCCATCACAATTATATACCGAGCCATCGGCTCGCCGGGCTAACCTGCCCACCACTAAAACCACCGAACCAACTACTCGTGAGACCCAACCTAACTCCCACAACACCGGGGTGTGTAAGTGTAACCCTAGATGTACTAGTTACTTTTAACATTGATTATTCTTACAATTTACGTAAACCTTGGACTTCCCTAGGTATTCCCGATGAAGGGCTCTCACAGGGCACTAGGAACAATGATGGTGGCTGAAGCCCATAGTTCCCTTTCGCAATACACTTACTATTATAGGTTAATACCCAATCCCTGATCCCTTTTAATGTTATATGTCATCTAACCCTAGTGTATTTTGTTACACCCCTATCCGTCACATAGCATATAGCAGTAGGTCCGGCCTGGGACCCGACGCCATATACCACGGACATACCAGTGGGTTACTAGATGAAACCATTCAACCAATACACACGTCCTACACAGAGCATCTAGCGGAAGCAATTTATTAAGTTGCAACAATAAGAACCCTGCCAACAAGCATGAATGTCTACTAACAGAAAACCTAGTAGGAATGAACTACAAAATACACAAAAGTACTGGCCTTAAGGCCTTACAATAGTTTGTTCAAATATAAGTGTCTTCCAAATCTCAGCACGCAGGCCGGTCACACATGAGAATACAAGAAAACACTCAAAAATTAGGCCTTCGAGGGCCGGCTCAGCAACCTGAGCTTTAGCCCGCTATTTACTACTCGGCTCCGCAGCACCTGCAAGCACAATTCACTGCAACAGCAAAAAACAAGAATAACGGTTAGCTAAAGCTGACCAAATTATAACGATTCCGCCCCCAAACCGGGGCGGCAAAGCTTCTTCCCTGCACTTGTTAGCAAAATACGCAACATAGCGAATAAACATCATATCATAGGTGCACGCATACACGACCGTACACCTCGTGCTATCAGGGCACTTACTCGCCGAAGCCAGTCCAAACTTAGTCCGATCCTTGACTCCATCACCACCCCCAAGGCGGTAAACCTCGTGAGCATTTAGTCTTTTCAGCCGTAGCCTAGACTCGATCTCAAAAACATCGGTAAGTGCCACGTTAACTTTAGGTCTCTTTAACTGAAACAGATGGAGCGGGTAGGGTTCCACCAGCCCGTTGCTCACCCCGCCATGTCCATTTGGCCTTTGACGCGGGCCAAGCTTCCCCCAGTCCTAACTATCGATAAAACACGGTATATAGCCCCGCTATATACCTGCCTGGCTCCCAGGCCACCGAAATGGTAGAAATGCATTTCCGCCCAGATTTTCGGGTGCACCTTGGTGTTAATCCCCAAGATTCCCTGATGCATTCTAACGCATAGCAACCCAAAAACAAACAAAACACATAGAGTCTTCTTCGGCACAATATGCATAGCAAAACATCACCGATCCAGACAAACATGTCCGGGTAGGCTTCACACACCATGCCTATGTCCGTACTACAATTTCGGACTCTAACAAGGGGGACTTTACATATCTACCCCAAGGAATACCGCAAACTCACCACACACTCGCGAGAGCGGGTTTTCCCATGCAAAGGAAGAAGAGCTTCACATGCTCAAGATGAAAATCGTTACCCTAGCGTTTTTCCTTGGCGCCATGGAAATCTACGCGGATGAAAAGCACCGCAATCTCCTTGCCTCTATAGATCCGAAGTCGGCATGCGATTTGGAGCTCCGAAGCTCCGCTTGTGACCGGATCTAGCCTTCTTTCTTCCTCCTTGCTCTCTCCTCTCTCCTCTCTCTAGATCTTAGAAAGAGAGTAACCAAGAGAAATGGGCTTTTCTAAGCCCTAAACCCGGGAATATCCCTGGGGAAAAACCCCCAGCCGTCGGATCTCAAAATAAGGAAACGGACGGCTGCGATCCGGACTTGAAATCCAAGATCTGGGCTGAACACGGCTTGTGACACGCCCGTGTCCAAGGCCGTGTCACCCATTCTCCATCAAAACCATCGCATCCCAAAAAGAACACGGGCACTCGACACACCCATGTCAGGCTTGACACGCCCGTGTCAGCCAATACATGCCCATATAGTTGGGTGTGTGCCTCCATCGACACAGGACCAGAACGTCCAGAGCACGACACGGCCATGTGACACGCCCGTGTCACATGCTGTGTTCTAGATACGCCCTGGGACACGCCCGTGTCCCAGGCCGTGTTGCTGCCTTAGCACAACTCGCCAAACGACCCGAGGAGGACACGGGTTTTCGACACGCCCGTGTCGAATTTGACACGCCCATGTCAGACCCGAACACGCCTGGGCTAAGGCCGTGCGTCCTCACTTAATGATCGTTGAGTGAAAGGCTTTGAGTGCTTGATACGCCCTGGGACACGCTCATGTCCCAGGCCGTGTTCACTGCCCCGACGATCGTTGACTGCAATTTCGTCGACCACGCGGCCAACGCTGAACCCGAGCACGACACGCCCTGGGACGCGCCCGTGTCCCAGGCCGTGTCACCTCTACCAAATTCCAGATTTTGCTCAAAACACCACCTGTCACTCTTTTGAGTTTCGGGGCATTACAACTCTCTCCCTCTTAAAAGAATTTTGTCCACAAAATTACCAAAGGAAAGATACACAAAACCAAAAGCGGTACCTGAGTGAAATAACTCCGGGTACTCCTTAAGCATGGTCTGCTCCCATTCCCAAGAGAGCTCCTCCCAACCGCAATTGTCCCACTAGACCTTGACCATCCTGATCTCCTTGCTACGAAGTCTCTTGACTTCAGAGTCTTCGATACGAACTGTCTTGACCTTTGTCATCAACCCTTCGTCCACCAGTACTTGATCAACTACAAACACCTGCGAAGGCTCTTGCTCCGCCTTTCGCAACACTGATCTATGGAATACATCGAGTAGACCACTCAACTACACTGATAGCCTTAGGCGATAAGCCGCTTCGCTGATCTGCCCCAGAATCTCAAATGGTCCAAGGTATCTCAGGCTCAGCTTCTTCAAGCACCGTTCCCGTTAAACACGCTTGAACGACTTTAACTTCAAGTACACCAAAATGCCCAAAGCAAATTCCACGTTCCGAGGCTTGACATTGAAGTATTTGGCTTGCTTAACTTGAGCAATCAGCAAATACTCTCGAATGGTTCGCACCAATGAAGTAGCGTTTTCCACCTCTTGCTTTTTGTACAACCTTGCCTCACCCGTTTTCAGCCACGACAACGACGTGCGACATTTTCTACCATAAAAGGCATCGAAGGATGCCATTTGGATACTCGTTTGGTAACTATTGTTGTATGCAAACTCCACCAAATACAGTTAGTGTCCCCACTGCTTCCCGAAGTCCAGAACGCACATGCGAAACATGTCTTCCAACGTCCTGTTGCCCCTCTCGGTCTGCCCATCTATTTTCCGATGAAAGGCTGTGCTGAACTTCAACTTAGTCCCCAACATTCACTGCACCAACCTCCAATCATTGGATGTAAAATGACCATCTCGATCTCCCATGATGCTGCGGGGCACACCGTACAGTCTGACTATATTATCCACAAACAACTTCGCCAGTTTCTCCACCGAATCATCCTTCCTATGCGGAATGAAGCGCCACACTTTTGTTAACCGGTCTACGATCGCCTAGATGGCGTCGTTTTCCTTCTGCGACCTTGGCGAGCCATGCTCAAAGTCAAACGATATACCGTCGAACTCCCACTCTGGAATAGGCAAGGATTCAAGAATCCCCCCTGGATTTTGGCACTCTGTCTTTACTAAGGAGAAAGTCTGACATTTAGTCACAGGCAGTGCCACAACCTTCTTGAGCCCTGGCCACCAGAATATCTTCTTTAGATCTCGATATATCTTCGTGCTCCCTATGTGATTTGAGTACTTGGTATGACCGTACACCAACTCCACCTGTAACTTATCCACATTTGGGATGCACAAACGATTGTCCTTCTTTAGTAGCCAATCTTTAACTGAAAACTGGGAATTTGACCCATCCAATGCTGCATCCATGAGCTCCTTCATTCTGCCATCGAACTCCATAGCCTGCCGAATCCGATCAGCCAGGCCATACCGAACTTCCGTACAGTTCAATAATGCTTTGGCGTTAGTCTGCTTGTCCACACAATAGATCTCTAACGCCTCCAACTCCCGTATTAATCTCTCATCATGAACCGAAAATCAGTTGGCTTAGGAGGTAGCCCTACGACTCAATGCATCCGCAACTGCATTGCCTTTCCCGGGTACATAATGAATTTTGAGCGTATAGTCCCCCAGGAACTCCATCCATCTCTGCTGGCTCATGATCAGATCCTTCTGATCCAACATGTACTTAAGGCTTTTGTGGTCGCTATAAATATCGGCCTTTACGCCGTACAAGTAGTGCTTCCACAGCTTTAGCGCAAAAATCACGGCCGCGAACTCCAAGTCGTGGACAGGATAATTCCTTTCGCGCACTTTCAGCTGACTCAAGCCACACGCTATAGTATTTCCATGCTGCAGCAGCACGTAGCCCAAACCACTGCCTGAGGCATCACTGTAAATCTCGAAGTCTTAGGTCCCACTTGGCAAACTTAGAATAAGCGTCGTGGTCAACCGTCTCTCCAGCTCCTCGAAAGCTTGTGCGCATGCAGGAGTCCAAACAACTTTTGCTCTTTCCTCGTCAAAGTTGTGAGGGGGTAACTCAATCTGTGAGAAGTTCTCTACGAAGTGCCTGTAGTAGCCGGTCAGCCCTAGAGATCTCTGGTCTTCCGCTCCCGAACGCAACACAATCCACTCGCTTAACATAACTATATTCGCTGGATCCACTGCAACACCCACTCTACAAACTTTATGACCGAGGGACGCTACCTAGGATAACCCAAAACACGCATTTGGAGAACTAGGCATAGAGTTGGTTGCTCTTTAGCGTTTCCAACACCAAAAGCAGATGCTTGAAGTGATCCTCTTTGCTCTGCGAGTACACCAATACGTCGTCGATGAAGACGACCACAAAATGGTCTAGGTACTCCCTGAACGATCTGGTCAATAAATCCATGGACACTGACGGCGCATTAGTCAGCCCGAACGACATGACCATAAACTCGAAATGCCCATACCTTGCGCCGAACGCTGTCTTTGGGACATCGATTTCCCTTATCCTTAGCTGATGGTAACCGGACTTAAGATCCAATTTTGAATATACCGACGACCCGACTAACTGATCAAAAAGATCATCAATCTTTGGGATCGGGTATTTGTTCTTTTCTGTTAGCTTGTTCAACTCTCTATTGTCGATACACAGCCACAAGCTCCCGTCCCTCTTCTTAACAAAGCGGATCGGTGCGCTCACAGACGATGAGCTTGGACGCACATACCCTTGCTCCACCAACTGGTCGAGGTTAACCTTTAGCTCCACCATTTCCTTAGGTACCAACCTATAAGGAGAGTGTGACGCAGGTTTGGCACCTGGCACTAACTCAATCGTGAAATCAATCTCTCGCTACGTTGGGGATCCAGGGAGACCGTCAGGGAAACACATCAGGATATTTGGATACACCCGAAATACTATCCAATGTAGGCTTAGGCTTCGAAGCCTCTCATGGTGGCAGTAACGACACTTGCACGTCGAACTACTGACTCCCAAACCGTAACCTCTTTACTGCACAGACTCTCTCTGCTCACATAGAACAACCCTTAGGTAACCACACATCCAAATTGTCCTTTACCATCAAAGAAGATACTCCAATGTGCAAAACTAATCCTTCGGACAAAAGGAGTGTGAAGTTCCCGTATCGAAACTATGCCCTCACCGGGTGACCAAAAATCCAAAACAAAGCCTAGAACTTCATATCCTAAGCTAACACGCATAAGGTAACAGGTATAAGAAATTAAAATGCTATCAATTAAACAATACCTGACATCCCGACGGTCGGCCAAAAGACCTCCTGCTGGCCAAGGATGTCCACTCTCGGTTGGGCTGGAGTATACAGTGATGTGGCGGGCTCCACCATCTTGCCCTTCTCCTCAGATGTTGCCCCTCCCGGCTTCTTCTCGGACATTGAGAATCCACTCCAACAATCCCGGGCATAGTGTCCCGGCTTTCCACAGTTATAGCATGCACCCGGGGTTTGGCCTGTAGTCGCTCCTAATGCGCCAGAGGAGGGAACTAGACCCGACATCCTAGCCTTCTTGTACCACCTACAGTACCCAGATTTTGAGGAGCTCGGCATTTTGGACACCGTCTCCTTTACACTAGAGTCTTCAACTACTCCTGCCATGGCTTTCATTGTCTTCTGAGCCCCCCCGACAATCTCGGGCAAAGTGCCCTTTCTTGCCACAAGAATGGCAATTGTAAGTAGCATGGCTAGTAGATGATCTAGCCTCTTTTCTCAGCGTTCTGCAGTAGGCAGTCCTTATAGGATTTGTAGGGTTTGGTACCCTATTCACTGGTATTTGATGAGTTTTCCCCAACTCTACTTCCAAAGTTCTGGCAGACTCCACCAAGGCACGAAATCCCAATAGCTTTGGTCCTAGTAGTATGATACCCAACTTACTGCGCAGACCATTATAAAATCTATCGACTATAGACTGCTCGCTTTCCCACTCAAAGCCTGGGTAGCACCTTATCATAAGGAACGTCTGTAAATATTCGTCAACTGAGTGCGCTCCCTACAACACAATCATGTTCATCTGTTGCCCTAAAGGGCCTCTATATTCCATTTGCTCCATCACACCGCCCGGTGTTGGGGCCATCTCAGGGACAGAGGGTTGCACATTTCTTCCATGTTGTGCGTTGGTCACAACAAACACCGCTTCAACTACCCTTCTTATGGTTTCAAAAGAAGTAGGAGTCTCAGGCACGTCGCTTGGTGCAGTACTTTTCTCAGAAAGTGTGCGTTCAGGCTGCCACGCGCCACTCCCGGACACCTATAGTCGTACAAAACACCGATAAGCGACCAAACAACATTGCAAAACGCAATTATAGGAATACACAGGTTTCTCAAAAATGTGTATTTTCATTCCTAAGTGGACATTCATGGGTTCTTTCATGTTATAACGATGACGCAAACACATGTACTCACCACCCCTTAAAGTGAATTTTTCCACAAATTTATTTAAGACGACCGAAACCCGTAGTCTGATACCAAATTGTAACACACCTAGCCGTCACATAGCATATAGTAGTAGGTCCAGCCGGGGCCCGATGCCATATACCACAGACAGACCGGTGGGTTACTAGATGAAACCATTCAACCAATACACACGTCCTACACAGAGCATCTAAGCGGAAGCAATTTATTAAGTTGCAACAATAAGAACCCTGCCAACAAGCATGAATGTCCACTAACAGAAAACCCAGTAGGAATGAACTACAAAATACACAAAAGTACTGGCCTTAAGGCCTTACAATAGTTTGCTTAAATATAAGTGTCTTCCAAACCTCGGCACGCAGGCCGGTCACACATGAGAATACAAGAAAACACTCAAAAATTAGGCCTTCGAGGGTCGGCTCAGCAACCTGGGCTTTAGCCCGCTATTTACTGCTCGGCTCCACAGCACCTGCAAGCATAATTCACAGTAACGGTGGCAAGCAAGAATAACGGTCAGCTAAAGCTGACCAAATTATAACGATTCCGCCCCCAAACCGGGGCGGCAAAGCTTCTTCCCTACATTTGTTAGCAAAACACGCAACATAGCGAATAAACATCACATCATAGGTACACACACACACACACGGTCGTACACCTCGTGCTCTCAGGGCACTTACTCAGCGAAGCTAGTCCGAACCCAGTCCGATCCTTGACTCCACCACCACCCCCAGGGAGGCAAACCTTGTGAGCATTTAGTTTTTTCAGCTATAGCCTAGACTCGATCTCCAAATCATCGGTAAGTGCTATGTTAACTTTAGGTCTCTTTAACCGAAGCAGATGGAGCGGGTAGGGTTCCACCAACCCGTTGCTCACCCCGCCATGGCCATTTGTCCTTTGACACAACCAAGCTTCCCCCAGTCCCAACTATCGATAAAACACAGTACATAGCCCCGCTATATACCCGGCTGGCTCCCAGGCCACCGAAATGGCAGAAATGCATTTCTGCCCAGATTTCTGGGTGCACCTTGGGGTTAAACCCCAAGATACCCTGATGCATTCTAACACATAGCAACCCAAAAAAAACAAAACGCACGGAGTCCTCTTCGGCACAATATGCATAGCAAAACATCACCGATCAATACCAACATATCCAGGTAGGCTTCACACACCATGCCTATGTCCGTACTACGATTCCAGACTCTTATAAGGGGGACTTTACATATCTACCCCAAAGAATACCGCAAAATTCACGCACACTCGCGGGAGCGGGTTTTCCCATGCAAAGGAAGAAGAGCTTCACATGCTCATGATGAAAATCATTACCCTAGCAATTTTCCTTGGTGCCATGGAAATCTACACGGATGAAAAGCACTGTAATCTCCTTGCCTCCGCAGATCCGAAGTCGGCTCGCAATTTGGAGATTCGAAGCTCCGCCGGTAACCGGATCTAGGCTTCCTTCTTCCTCCTTGCTCTCTCCTCTCTCTAGATCTTAGAAAGAGAGTAACCCAAGAGAAATGGAGTTTTCTAAGCCCTAAAGTCGGGTATATCTTTGGGGAAACAACCCCCAACCGTTGGATCTCAAAATAAGGAAACGGACGGCTGCGATCCAGACTTGAAATCCAAGATCTAGGCCGAACACGGCTTGTGACACGCCCGTATCCAAGGCCGTGTCACCCATTCTCCATCAAAACCATTGCATCCCAAAAAGAACACGGGCACTCGACATGCCCGTATCAGGCTTGACACGCCCGTGTCAGCCAGTACACACCCATATAGCTGGGCGTGTGCCTCCATTGTAACACCCCCGATTTTTTCTGCGATTATTTAATTCTCGTTTGGCATTACGTCGACGTGTTTTCTTGGATTGTGCCATCTGTGGAGTGTGGTCTTAACTCCTTAGAACTAAGTGGCCTATTTTTATCCTATTGGCAAAATCTCCCTAGCAAGCCGAGTCGTTTTGGGTGACCCGGTGTGGCCTCTCGGGGGATGCTTGTGTTTTGGCTTTGGGTGGGTATAACTCGAGTTCTGTTCATAGAAAGTTAATTTCGACTTCGCCGTTGTGTTCGTAGCATGGGTATTTAGCTACGGTGCGAATTTCGTCAAATTCCGAGGTAGTTCGGTTTTTGAGTCGTTTTGGGTGTGCTATTAGTAAAAACAAATTAGAAATTTCTTAACTTAAGTGAACCGGCAGTTTAGGCAACGGTTAGGGCCGAATAGGCGTGTCTTTTTATTTTAAAAGCCTTAATCAGTAGATGGCGGGCCCACTCTTCTTCTTCTTCCCGAGACCGAACTCGCCTCTCCTGTACGCAGAAAAGCAGCGGAGAAACCGCCGACCTGCTACCCTTCAGACGTCGATTTTGGGAGTGTTTGTGGACGGAATTCGATTCCGAAGGCGGATTTGGATTGCTCTCTCTTAGACCTACATTTCTACGATAAGAGATTTGATTTTCGTGGAGTTTAGGAGGCCCGAAATTCTGGTTTTGGCCCTTTTCTGCCATTAAAGTTCGAGATTTTGCTGTTAGGGTGTTGCTGCTGCTGGTGCCGTGTGAAGATAAGGGAAAGCTGACCAAGTTTCGTCAGAAATCGAGGCAAGTGGTCCTTGCACTTGCAGTTTTGATTTTTCCCCTTCTTAACTACCCGGTTAGCCCTAGGATAGAAGCCAAGCTTTTCTCTTTTTGCTTGTTAAACTTTGTGCTTCAGTTTCCCTTTATAAGCCCCCCTCTTTGTGTTATTTTGCTCAACCCGCTGGTTGTTTTCACCATTTAGACTCAAGATTTTTAGTTCTGGTTTGGTGCTTTTGCGGGTGGAGCCGAGAGAGTGAGAGAGGGAGGTTTCTGTGGTAGTGCTCTGGTTAGAACAAGTCTTGGTCGGCTCTCGGGATTTGGTGTTGAGTGTGGTGCACACACTCAAAACCAAAAGCCACCCGGGATTTGGCGTTGAGTGTGGTGCACACACTCAAAGCCATAGTTTGGTGTGTTCTTTGGCGGCTAAGTAGTGAGGCGTTTGAGTAAGAAATTCATCTAAGTCAAAATCGACGGGAATCACTAAGTGATTTTCGCCGATTTCGACGAGTATCGTCAGTGATTCCCGCTGATTCGGGGAGAATCAATCTCGATTCCCGCAGATTCGGCGAGAATCATTCTGGATTCCCGCCGATTCGGTGAGAATCAATCTGGATTCCCGCCGATTCTGCGAGGATCATTCTGGATTCCGGCCGATTCGGCGAGAATCAATCTTGATTCCCGCCGATTCGGCGAGAATCAGTCGGCATTCCCGCCGACCTCTTCCTGTTGGTGTTGCCTTAGGGTTTTCCGGCGGTGCTAAGGCGTTGAGTGAGTAGACCTCACTCAACACCGTAGCTGTTTTGGCATTGAGTGAGATTAGCTCACTCAACGCCACTGCCGGTTTTGCTGAAGGCGTTGAGGGAGTGGACCTCACTCAACACCATAGCTGTTTTGGCGTTGAGTTAGGTTAGCTCACTCAACGCCAGAGTTTTCTTGAGGGAGGCATTGAGTGAGTGAACCTCACTCAACGCAATGGCTGTTTTGGCGTTGAGTGAGGTTAGCTCACTCAACGCCAGAGTTGTTCTTGCGGAGGGCATTGAGGGAGTGAACCTCACTCAATGCCATGGTGGTTTCCGGCGCTGAGTGAGGCTAACTCACTCAACGCCTAGGTTTGGTTAGGCATTGAGTGAGTGGGGATAACTCAACGCCAGGCCGTGTTGAGTCATCTCAACGCTGATCCCTTACCTTGATTTTCGCCCCGAGTGAATTCCTTGATTTTGATGTTCCTTATCGGCTATGTTTTCTTTCTCAAAGGCCGAATCGTGGGTCATGGTTAGTAGTGGTGGTTTGAAGCTCTTAATTGGGGAGGTGTTGTGTAATTTAGCCAAGACCACCCTTGTTCTTTTATCTTGCTCCAGGTATGGGCTGGGCAAGGGGGTGGGAGGTCCCTAGTGCTTTCACATGTAGACCCCTGAGCTTGGTTTCTTGGAAATAGTGGTTGGGGGACTGAGTTTGCCTCCAATCTGGATCCGCGATGTTTTGCTACTACCATCTCCCACAGCTTAGGGTGTTAGACATTTCTTCCTTGGTAGATTACAACATTTGGGCTCATGGTAGCCTTGTTGACTCTGCGGCTTTTGGGCAGAGCTACTGTTGTGTCCTTGCACTTGGTGCACTTCCTTTTTGCCTTGCCTTGGGCAGTTGTGACTGTTACTGCTTTGTTTTCCTCTTTTACTTATCTTCTGATTGACACTTTCGAAGAGTTTTCTAGTTTTGCTTGCTGAGGTATTCTTTCTTCTTTGAATGCCTCAGGTTCTTGATAGTAGCCGCTCTGACGGCTAGTGGTGTTGTGCTATTGCTGGTGGTCTCTGGTGCTATAGAGATCATTTCCTTGTTTTGCGAGGTAGTTTTGATGTGTTTTTCTTACAGACATACATACTTGTCAGTGGGTTCGTGTCAGTTTGTTAGCGCCCACTGGTAGTATTTACCTTGATACTAGATGTGTTACTTTTTGCTGCTACCTTTCTGGAGTTAGTCTACTTGCTCTTGGGATGATTTATGCTAGGTTGCTAATTACTTTTAAACCTAAGAAACACTATTATAAGTATTACTCATAATCAGCATGTTTTATAAAACTCGTCACTATTTTTCAAACAACGTAAAAAGATCATTTTCTTATATATAGTATAAATTAAAAGTAGGGTCCTGCATAGTATAAGTTGTCCTATGGGGACACTTATGCACTCTTTTAGGATGTCAAACCTGAATAAAGTATTTTTCCACAGTGTATAAGTATAGTTTTTAAACTGTGGACTAGATTATCCACCGAGCCGAGGGATACGGCCTTTGAAAATATAACTGATTTTCTAATCATTTAACTTATGAATTTTCATAAAGTATAGTTGATAGCGGTTTGCCTGAGCATCGACAGTTATCCCCTGCTCGACGTGGCATCATGACACATGTTTTCTCCTACTCTGATAATTCATTTTCCTCGGAGAAAATGCGGGTTATGACAGTTGGTATCAGAGGGAGGTTGCTTGACAGGCTAGTCGGGCAACCTTCCCTTTTGATTACATTAGTAGTTCAACATCATGTCATTCACACACCGATATGTCATCAGCACATCTTGGCAAAAGCACGAACACTACACTCATAGCATAACATGAAGTATACGGGGCATATTATGTAGTATGTGATGCATAATATGTGTTTGTATATAGATCCACCATAGGGGCAACATGTGAGGGTTATAAGTATGGGATGCATAACCTCACCACATGGCTGTGACTAGCTCGTTTTCTTTTCGTTGCATGAAAATGTTATGTAGTATGGGATGCATAACATTTTCATGTGTACGCCGCTTATAACATGCATTAGGGCCTTTTTAGAATGCATAGCACAAACATGCATATCATAACATTGCATAAGCACAACGTGCCAAGCTAAAAACTGGCAGGATGACATATGTACACACATAATTTTTGAGTCAAAAATAATATAAAGTCATGCATTCCCGATCTAGGCACAAGAGTTAGTGTGGTGGTGGTTAACCATCCTAGGTTAAGGCATAACATCAATTCTTGTAAAAATAAACTCCCAGAGCAAGTTTAGTAGCTTTAAGTTCATATCTATATATGTATTGTCTGTACTTGTAGTTAGTTGTAGCTGTCGTACTAGGATCTGTCTAATGTTGCTATGATTTTAGGATGGTGAGACGCCCTTCGACTAGATCGACCCCCCTATCTGAGGGTGAGTCATCGGGAGCGCAGAATGATGTGGTGATCGAGAGCTTGCGGCAGAGTAGCGATTCCTTGAGCAGGCAGTTGGTGGAGGTGCGAGCCCAGATCCAGTCTTTGGTGGCAGTTGTGGCAGACAGACTCAGGGAGTGCAAGGCCCTGCAGGGGGGATTGCTGTTCCACCTCCTCCTGTACCCCTGAGACCTCCAATGGTGGTGCCAGCAGAGATGGCATTCATCTCACAGTTTCAGAGACTTAGCCCTCCTACGTATGATGGGAAGGCAGATTTCATGGTCATAGACGATTGGCTGATCTCCATGGAGGAGATGTTCTCATACTCCGGTATTGCAGATGATCAGAGAGTGATGATAGCCGCCTATCAGCTCAAGGGTTTGGCGAAGAATTGGTGGCTTAGAGAAAAGGAGAGCTTGGTAGCTCGATGCTCTTGGGAAGTATTCAAGGAAATGCTGTTGAGGAAGTTCATGCCTTCGGTCGAGCGTGACCGTCTTATGAACGACTTCCTCCACCTGAAGCAAAGGCAACTCACGGTTGGTGAGTATGAGATAGAGTTCAGCAAGTAAGCCGGTTTTCTCCTAGGTTGGTGAGTGTTGAGGCTGATCGAGTCAAGCGATTTCTTGGTGGCTTGAGGAGCGAGGTGCAACAGTTGACCAGTGCTTATGGATCGGAGACCTATGCAGGGGTAGTGGAGGCTGGTCTGAAGGTGGAGGCTATCGAGACCGCAAGGAGCAGATGCTAGTAAATGAGGAAGGACAAGAGGAAGTCTGTCGAGGAGAAGAAACCCCAGGTACCCGATGCTGCTTCGGGAAAGAAGAACAAGGTGGTGTGTAGTTTCTGTGGCCGGTCAGGCCACCCTGTCGAGAGGTGTTTTAAGAAGGCAGTAGCTCAGAAAAAGAAGCAGGTTCATGCGATTCAGGGTGCTCCTAGGAGGGATGTCTCCTGTTCTGTCTGCAAGCAACCCGGGCATGATGCTGCCCAGTGCTAGTCCAAGGATAAAGTCTGTTATCAGTGTGGGTAGAAGGGTCACATCAAGTCTAGGTGTCCCCAGGTCCAGCCTGCTCTTCATGCAGTTCAACTTCAGGCGCTACCTCCGCCTCAGTATGTGGACAAGGGCAAAGGAAAGCTGAACGTGATCTCTTTCGAGGAGGCCCAAGCTTTCGACTCAGGTCATCTCAGGTTAGTTATTTCTTTTTCCAGCTTGAAATTTTTATTTGTTAGAAAGGTTACAGTATTGTTTTGGTAGACCCTTAGTTGTGTATACTCCTATAGGGAAATTTAAGGTGAAGAACCGCTGGGCGCGCGTTCTGTTCGACTCCGGCGCTACCCACTCGTTTGTGGCTAGAGCCTTTGTGGAGCGACATCGGTTAACTCTAGATCGAGTTCGTGATACCTTCCGCGTTAAGTTCCCTTTTGGTGAATCGGTGTTATCAGATTTGGGCATCCTAGATTGCCCTGTTTTGTTAGGGGATTTTCTTGCGAGGGCAGACTTGAAGATGATTGATCTGGAGGACTTCGATGTTATTCTGGGCATGGACTGGCTGTCTAAGTATGATGCGGTCATTCAGTGCAAAGGGAAGCGCTTGGACTTCATCAAGGACAATGGTCAGCCGGGAAGCGTGTATGCTGATCCGTGCCAAGATTCTCCTGTAATTTCTGCAGTATGTGCTCAGAAGTTTTTTCCTTCTGGTTGTTTTGCTTTTTTAGTCTCGGTGGTTGGGACCGTTGTTAGTATACCGCGCTTAGAGGAGATTCCCGTTGTTCGCGGTTTCGCTGATGTGTTTCCTGATGACCTTCCTGGTCTTCCTCCCGATCGGGATGTCGAATTTGTGATTGATTTGGAACCGGGTACGCATCCTATTGCTAAGGCACCGTATCAGATGGCCCCTCGTGAGCTAGAGGAGTTGCGAGTCCAGTTAGATGAGTTGTTGGCAAAGGGGTTTATCAGGCAGAGTTCGTCGCCTTGGGGTGCTCCTGTTCTATTTGTGAAGAAGAAGGATGGGTCGATGCGGCTTTGCATCGACTACAGGGAGTTGAACAAAGTCACTATTAAGAACAGGTACCCTCTGTCAAGGATCGATGACTTGTTTGACCAGTTGTGTGGTAGCACAGTGTTCTATAAGATCGATCTTCGTTCTGGCTACCACCAGCTTAGGATCCGTGAGGCAGATATTCCACGGACTGCGTTTAGATCGAGGCATAGACATTTTTAGTTCTTGGTGATGTCGTTTGGTTTGACCAACGCACCATCAGCTTTCATTGATATGATGAACCGGGTGTTCAAGGATTTCATGGACAAGTTCGTTGTGGTTTTCATCGATGACGTGTTGGTCTATTCTCGCAACGCTGAGGAGCATGAGCAGTATTTGCGCTTGGTTCTATCGGAGTTGAGGAATCACAAGTTATTCGCCAAGTTGAGTAAGTGCGAATTTTGGTTGCCTCAGGTCTCGTTTTTGGGCCACGTGGTGAATAAGGATGGGATCTCGTTGACCCGGAAAAGATCGCATCAGTGATGGATTGGAGTAGGCCTGGCACGCCCAAGGAGATCAGGAGCTTTCTAGGGTTGTCCGGCTACTACAGGAGGTTCGTGGAGGGTTTCTCTACCCTAGCTACACCTTTGACCAGGTTGACTCAGAAGAATGCGGCCTTTGTTTGGAGCGAGAAGTGCGAAGAAGCCTTCCTGGAGCTAAAGAATAGATTGTGCACTGCTCTCGTCCTGACCCTACCTACTGAGGGTGTGGATTATGATGTGTACGTGGATGCTTCATATGTTGGTTTAGGTTGCGTGTTGATGCAGGTTGGAAAGGTGATTGTGTATTGGTCAAGGCAATTAAAGACTCATGAGAGAAATTACCCTACGCATGACCTTGAGTTTGTAGCGGTGATTTATGCGTTGAAGCTGTGGAGGCATCTACTTTATGGGGCTCAATGCAAGATCTTCACTGATCACAAGAGCCTGAAGTATGTGTTCATGCAGAAGGAGTTGAATCTGCACCATCATCAGTGGCTAGAGTATGTGGCCGATTATGATGTAGAGATCCAGTATCATCCAGGCAAGGCCAATGTGGTGGCTGACGCCCTGAGTCGGAAGACGGGGAAGATCTTTAATCTCTCCGCCGATCATTTAGTGGAAGAGTTCCTCCTTATGGATATCTCAGTGGGATCCTGCGACATGCAGAGTAGTTTGGCAGTGGCAGAGCCGTCCTGGATTTCCCTTACTAGGTTGCACCAGAAGGACGATCCGGACATGCTGCACTTATACCTCAGGACGGAGAGAGGGGAGTTGCCGGATTTTTCCATCGATGATGCGGGTACTTTGAAGTACCGCGACAGATTTTGCATCACTACTGTGGGAGACATCAGGGGTATGGTGTCACAACCCGCATTTTCTCCGTATAGAATAATACGTCAGAGTCAAAGAAAACGCGTGTCGTGATGCCACGCCGTGCAGGGGACAACTGCAGACGTTCAGGCAACCCTGTCCTATCACTTATTTTTATAAAAAAAAACTATGAGTTATGTTTTAAAACGTTGTTTTATTATTATGTATGCTGACCGTGTCCCTCAGTCTAGTGGATCAACTAGTCCACGGGTTAGAAAGTATAGGTTTACACAGCGGAAAACACTAGTTTGCTTCATTTATCATCCTATATGAGAATAAAAATTCAGCATAAAATACAATGAACATGTGACTTCTAAATTTACTATAAGTAAGAAAACAGTTTTATAGCTCTTAAAATAGTGATTTGATCTTTTGAAAAGCAAGCTAAAGAGTCATGTAGAAAAAATGCAGTTTTATTTTATATTAAAATACCTAACATGTATCCTAACATAAAGCATTCCCAGAGAGCAAGTACTAAGCTAAAAGTAAGTAAAACAGCACAAGTAGCAAGTAGTCTATCACAAAAGTCTAAAACTATGGGCGTCAACAGCTGACACGAACACATAAAAATCTATCAAATCTAACAAAAGTCTACCTCAACACCCTGAGGTGGAACTAAAAGCGGTGGCGGCAACCCGCAACACCTGCAACACTACCCTGACAGCTAACTCTGCTCCTGCCCTGGACCTGAGGTATTCAAAAGAAGAACACCTCAGAAAGCAAGCTACAAGCGGTGCAAGAGTAAAAATGAAAGCTAACAAACCTCGAAACGAGCGAGGTAAATCAAACAGCTGCAAAAGGAGTCAGAAACATGCTATAGGAAATAAAAACAGGAAAACTAGGCTAGAACAGTCTACTCATACTATCACATCTACTAACAGAGTTCTACTTTATTCTTTTTCTTCGGTATACTAGTTATTCAGTATTTTAAATTGAGACAAATCGGCTCATCGGGACAGAGTGCTGTGCCGGGGGAGTAGGACCACTACGTGCATAAACCCAGCCTAAAGGCACTATGCCGAGGGAGAAACCCCAACGCACACAGTCCTACAGCTAAGGTAACATGCCGGGGATGAAAATCCACCACGCGCACAGACTTCGCCCTAAGGCACTGTGCCGTGGGAGAAACCCCAACGCGCACAGACCATTTCAAGCTTTCTTCATTTCATAAATTTGTGTCGTGGGAGAAACCCCACGCGCACAGACCATATCATAATTTCTTTAATTCATAACGTACTTTTCAGTTTCTTTAGTTAACGTTCGCGTATTAGTTCGAATTGAACGGACAATGCGATACGTCGACCAGAACGGTACGACAATGATTCGTGCGACTAAACATTTTGCACAAATTATACTCGTCAAAACAACGAGACGATCGAAACATCGCGACCACTACGACACGTCCGTAAACCAGTACGGCGCTTCCGTAAACCGTTACGTTTCTGACGGGATCGCTCGCGAAAATTATTTTATTCGCGAGGCGACACGCGTAATTTTTCTAGACGGTGAAACCTACGGAAAATCGTGACTTCCTAACGAATAATTTTACGCGAAATATTACGAATTAGGAGCGAAATTAACGACCGAAGAAATTGACGAGGGAAACACCACTTGCCTCGGAATTTGGTCTCCAATCAACTCCCCAACATAGATCCGCTCAAAAGAAGATACGAGGAGGCGAGACTACGAAAAAGCGGACGAAATGAGGTTAGGGCCGAAAAAATCCATGGCGAAAAGGTCGACGAAATGGAAGAAACTTACCACGATCTCGAAGCTCTCGCCGAGAGCTTTCCAACGCCGCGATCGGATCGAGATTCCGTCCACCGGATCGGCGGTGGCGGCCGCCGGAAGATTCGCGAACGAGAGGTTTCCGCCCTCGTTTTTCTCTCGTACAGGAGGGGGGGGGCTGCTGGTTCGGGGGAAGAAGGAGCTTACTTTATTATATACATAACAATAATAATACTCATAATAATAATATTAAAATAAGTATTTTATTATATACATATTAAAAAGGCGGGGGGGGGGGGGGGGGCTGCTGGTTCGGCGGGAAAGGTAGGGGGGGGGGGGGGCAGAATCGGTGAGAATGGTAAAATTCTCACCGATTCCCTCTTCCTTTTTTCTTTTTTATACTCTTTATATATATATATAATAATATTTATATCAAAAGTAATAATAATTATAATAGTAATAATAATAATAATAATGATAATGATATAATATTATATCGTTACGGAGGGCCAAACGCGCGCCGAATCGAACAAAATTCGCACCGTAGGCGAATGACGACACACCGTTTTTGAGATAAAAATTTCTAAAGTTAACGGCGTACGCGAAAACATACAAAACTTCAATCGCGCGCCGAGGCTCCAAAAATGCTCGGAACGCGACGAAATTTGACGAGCAAGTCTAAAATTATCCAGTCTAATTTGCTAACGTAAAATTTTCCACTTCCGGCGCAAAACCCAAAATTTGGCAGGTCAAACCTAACGGACTCAAGACGCACTAACGGCGACGCGCCGTCACCTCGCGGAAACGTAACGCCCTTACGTCAAAATGACGTCACTGACATGATAAAATAATTTACAAAAACCTAGGGCATTACAGTCACCCCTCCAAAAAGGAAGTTTCGTCCCGAAACTTGAGACGTGGATCGAAAACAAAAAGAACAGAGGGAGAGACAAGCTAGAAAAGGAATTCTCAAACAGACTACTAACCTGGAAATTCTAGGCGAAAAGCTGAGGATGAGATTCTCTCATCGAGGATTCCAATTCCCAAGTCGCACTTCTAGCATCCTGATTGCGCCTGAGAACCTTGACCATTGGGATTGTCTTTCTTCTCAGCACCCGATCTTGCTATTCCAGAATCCGGACAGGTTCTTCGACATAAGAAAGATTGGGCTGTAACTGAGGCACGAGAGTCAAGAATTTGACGATCGCTACGAATACATTTTCGCAACTGGCTCACGTGAAACACGTCATGAACACCAGGGAAAGAAACAGGCAACTCCAGTCTATAGGCAGAAACTCCGATGCGCTCCAGAATCAGAAAAGGTCCCACATATCTGGGATCCAGCTTATGGTTCTTTCCAAATCTCTTAATACCTGGCATCAGAGAGACCTTCAGAAACACCATGTCCCCAACTGCAAACTCCAGCTCAACTCTACGCTGATTTGCATACTTTTCATATCGCTCTTGAGCCAACTTCAGCTTTTCACGCATATGCGTCACTGAAATGCTCATTTCCTCTAAAGCTTCCGGACCCAGCAAAGGCTTCTCACCAAGCTCTGCCCAGAAGAGCGGAGTTCTACAACGCCTACCATATAAGGCTTCAAAGGGTGCCATCTGCAAACTCTCCTGATAGCTGTTATTGTACGCGAATTCCATCAGTCCGAGGCGTTTATCCCAAGGTCCACCATGGTCCTGAATATAGCATCTTATCATGTCTTCCAAAATTTGATTCACTCTTTCTGTCTGACCATTTGTCTGAGGATGATAGGCCGTAGAATACCTAAGGTCAGCACCTAGAGCTCCTTGCAAGCTCTGCCAGAAACGAGACATGAATCGGGAATCTCTATCTGACACGATACTCATAGGCACACCATACAGTCTGATAACTTCGTCCAAGTAAAGCTCTGCTATCTTTTCCATAGAATAATCAATCTTGAAAGGCACAAAGTGGGCACACTTGGTCAGTCTGTCCACAATGACCCATACTGCATCATGCCCTCGAGGCGATTTAGGCAAACCGGTTATAAAATCCATGGATATACTTTCCCATTTCCAACTCGGTATATCTAAAGGCGTTAACTAACCACCCGACCTTCTATGATCAGCTTTTACACGCTGGCAGGTATAACATTCAGATACAAATCTTGCGATGTCATTCTTCATACCTGACCACCATACAATCTGCTTCAAATCTCTGTACATTTTCGTGGAACCAGGATGATAAGCAACACATGATCCATGCGCTTCACTGCATATCATTACCCGAATGTTCTCAACAGCGGGAATACAATATCTGCCGCGGTACTTTAGGGTACCCACGTCATCAATTGAAAAGTCGGGTAATTCCCCTTTCTCAGTCCTATTGTGGAGGTGCTGCAAATCAGGGTCATCTTTCTGATGCAGCCTAGTGAGAGTGATCCACAAAGGCTCTTCCACTTCTAAGCTACTCGGCGAAACATCATTCTCCACAGTTATATCCATGAGCAAAAACTCTTCTGCAAGCGATTTCACCGAGAGATTAAAGATATGTGCGGGCTTTCGGCTTAAGGCGTCCGCTACTACGTTAGCCTTGCCGGGATGATAAAGGATATCGACTTCGTAGTCCGCCACATATTCTAACCACCTACGCTGGCGCGGATTCAACTCCTTCTGAGTGAATACATACTTCAAACTTTTGTGGTCTGTGTAGATTTTACACGAAACTCCATACAAGAGATGTCTCCACAACTTTAAAGCATCAACGACGGCCGCAAAATCCAAGTCGTGCGTAGGATAATTTCTTTCATGAATCTTCAATTGTCTCGATCCATACGCAATCACTTTGTCGTCCTGCATCAACACACAACCGAGTCCAACTCGCGAGGCGTCCACATAAATAGCATACTCCACTCCTTCTCTAGGCAAAGTCAAAACTGGGGCAGAACACAATCTTCTCTTGATTTCTTGAAAAGCTTCTTCACAGGCTTCACTCCAAACAAACGCCGCGTTCTTCTGCGTGAGTCTAGTCAACGACGAAGAAAGCACAGAGAATCCTTCCACAAATCTTCTGTAATAACCTTCTAACCCTAAGAAGCTCCTTATCTCCTTAGGCATCGTAGGCCTCTTCCATTCCAAGACTGCAGCTATCTTTGAGGGATCCACTGAGATATCGTCCTTGCTTATAATGTGTCCTACGAATGACACTTGAGACAACCAGAACTCACACTTGCTAAGCTTCGCATACAGTTTGTGCTCTCTCATAGTAGCCAAGACCAGTCGCAAGTGCTGGGCGTGCTCTTCAGCATTTCTAGAATATACGAGGACATCATCAATGAATACCACCACGAACTTATCCAGAAAATCTTTGAATACTCTGTTCATCATGTCCATAAAAGCTGACGATGCATTTGTTAATCCAAACGACATCATCAGAAATTCAAAGTGACCATATCGGGAACGAAAAGCGGTTCGCGGCACGTCTGACTCACAGATTCTCAACTGATGGTAGCCCGAACGAAGGTCAATCTTCGAGAATACGGGACTACCCCGAAGCTGATCAAACAAGTCGTCTATCCTTGGCAATAGATATCTGTTTTTGATGGTCACCTTATTTAGCTCTCTATAATCTATACACAGCCTCAATGTTCCATCCTTTTTCTTCACGAAGAGGACTGGTGCACCCCAGGGGGAAGAATTGGGTCTAATAAAACCACACTGAAGCAGTTCATCTAACTGAGAACACAGCTCCTCTAACTCACGCGGAGCCATGCGGTACGGTGCTTTCGCGATAGGGCGAGTGCCTGGCTCGAGATCTATAACAAACTCCACCTCTCGCTCAGGTGGAAGCCCTGGAAGACTAACTGGAAAGACATCCGGAAACTCGCACACCACAGAAACGTCCTCAACCCGAGGCACAACAGGTGTAATTTCCAAAACAGAGACAAGAAAAGAATCATAGCCTGACTCTAGAAACTTACGAGCACGCACCGCAGAAATGATTGGAGATTCTTGACGTGATATACCATACACACTCATGGGCTGGCCTTTGTCATCTTTGAAATCCAAGCGCTTTTGCTTGCACTGAATGACGACATCATAGCTGGATAGCCAATCCATGCCTAAAATCACGTCAAAGTCTTCCAAGTCTAACAACTTCAAATTCGCAAAAGCTAGAAAACCACCTAGGAAGATAGGGCATTTTTGGATACCCTGACTTGACATCACCAACTCTCCTGAAGGGAATTTTACATTCAGAGAAGTGTCAAGCTGGTCGAGATCCCATCGATGTCGGTCTACAAAACTCCTCGCTACAAGGGAGTGAGTAGCAACTGAATCGAACAGAACGCGCGCCTACTTATCCTTCACCTTAAATTCACTAGAGATCACTTGAGCCGATGATTGAGCTTCTTCCTTTGTCAGCACATTCAACTTTCCTTTTCCCTTGTCCATGGGTATAGGGGGCGGCGGTAGAGTCTGCAACGGAAATGCATGCAATGCAGGCTGGAATTGCGGGCAATTAGCCTTAATGTGCCCTTTCTGGCCACAGAGAAAACAAGCTCCAGCCTTCTTATGACAATGAGCCACATCGTGCCCGCTCCTCTGGCAATAGGTACAGACAAGGGTTCCTTTCGGTGCATCTTGAATTGCGTGAACCTGAGACTGCTTCTGCGCATCCCGCCTCTTAAAACACCTTTCCATCGGGTGTCCAGGCTTGCCACAGAAGCTGCATACTTCTTTTCGATCTTTCTTCACCACAGGGCCAGACGTCCTTGCACCACCACTGTCATCAGACTTTCTCTTATCTTTTCTTGCCATCATTCCTCGATTCTTTGCATTTTCTATCGACTCAACCTTCAAGGCAGCTTCCATCACTTTTGCGAAGGTCTCTGATCTGTACGCACTTGTCAATTGCTGGATGTCAAACCTCAAACCACCCAAGAAGCGTTTTACTCTGCTTTCTTCAGACGCTACTAGCTCAGGGGCAAAACGACTGAGCTTACTGAATTCGATCTCATACTCGCTGACAGTAAGTTGTCTCTGCTTAAGATACAGGAAATTATTCATCAGACGGTCTTGCTCGATCGACGGAAGAAACTTCTTTCGCAACATACTCTTAAACGAATCCCACGTACATCCTTCCGTAAGGTTCTCCTTCTCTTTGATCCACCAACTCTTCGCAAGTCCTTTGAGTTGATAAGCCCCGATCATTACCTTCTGATCGACGGAGATGCCAGAATAAGAGAACATCTCTTCGATGGCTATGACCCAATCATCTAACGCCATGAAGTCTGCCTTACCATCATAGGTAGGGGGTCCCAAACGCTGGAAATGAGAAATGAAATTCATCGCTGGAGGCAGTACAACTGGGGGTACTAACGCAGTAGGAGTAGGGACAGCTTGTTCTACGACAGGGTCCTGCGCTATAGGCTGCTGCCTAGCAGCGACAGCTAATAACGACTGAATCTATGACTGCATGTCCAACATCTGTCTTGTCAAGGACTCATTACTTTGACGCAATCCTTCGATCACTGCTTCACTCTGAGCACCGGAAGACTCACCCTCAGACTGGGGAGTCGATCTCGTCGCAATACGCTTTGCCGGCATTTATATAGGACAAACATACTACAATAAATACCTAGTTTAAGACACCTAAGCTAGAAACTCAGATATCCTAACTCAGATCAGATCGGAATAGACAGATACTTGCTCTAGCTGTTACCTTGCTCTGGGAATCAATAAATGATGTTATGCTCTCACTAACACTTGTGATAATGATATGAATGCATAAATGATCAAATTTTGTTTTTTTTATAATCATGTGTGTACATATGTCATCACGTAGATCTTTAACTTGGCACGTGTGCTTATGCAATGATATGTTATGTATGAAGTGCTATGCATTCTAAAAAGGCCCTAGTGCATGTTATGAGCGGCGTACACATACAATACTATGCATCCCATACTACATAATATTGTATGCAACGAAAAAGTAAAACGTGCTAATGGGCATCCATGTAATGGTGGTTATGCATCCCATACTACATAACCGTTACATGTTGCCACCTATGGTGGATCCATATACAAACACATATTATGCATCCCATACTACATAATATGCCCCGTATACTTCTTATTATGCTATGAGTGTAGTGTTCGTGCTTCCATCAAGATCTACGGATGACATATTGGTGTGTGTATGCAATGAAATGAAACTATACGCTGGAGGTTTTGCTTAAGGGAAAGTTGTTCGACTGCCTTGCCAAACCAACCAACCCTCTTGCAAAACCTCCCTCTGATACCAACTGTCACAACCCGCATTTTCTTCGTATAAAATAATACGTCAGAGTCAAAGAAAACGCGTGTCGTGATGCCACGCCGTGCAGGGGACAACTGCAGACGTTCAGGCAACCCTGTCTTATCACTTATTTTTATATAAAAAAACTATGAGTTATGTTTTAAAACGTTGTTTTATTATTATGTATGCTGACCGTGTCCCTCAGTCTAGTGGATCAACTAGTCCACGGGTTAGAAAGTATAGGTTTACACAGCGGAAAACACTAGTTTGCTTCATTTATCATCCTATATGAGAATAAAAATTCAGCATAAAATACAATGAACATGTGACTTCTAGATTTACTATAAGTAAGAAAACAGTTTTATAGCCCTTAAAATAGTGATTTGATCTTTTGAAAAGCAAGCTAAAGAGTCATGTAGAAAAATGCAGTTTTATTTTATATTAAAATACCTAACATGTATCCTAACATAAAGCATTCCCAGAGAGCAAGTACTAAGCTAAAAGTAAGTAAAATAGCACAAGTAGCAAGTAGTCTATCACAAAAGTCTAAAACTATGGGCATCAACAACTGACACGAACCCATAAAAATCTATCAAGTCAAAAGTCTACCTCAACACCCTGAGGTAGAACTAAAAGCGGTGGCGGCAACCCGCAATACCTGCAACACTACCCTGTCAGCTAACTCTGCTCCTGCCCTGGACCTGAGGTATTCAAAAGAAGAACACCTCAGAAAGCAAGCTACAAGCAGTGCAAGAGTAAAAAAGAAAGCTAACAAACCTCGAAACGAGCGAGGTAAAACAAACAGCTGCAAAAGGAGTCAGAAACATGGTATAGGAAATCAAAACAGGAAAACTAGGCTAGAACAGTCTACTCATACTATCACATCTACTAACAGAGTTCTACTTTATTCTTTTTCTTCGGTATACTAGTTATTCAGTATTTTAAATTGAGACAAATCGGCTCATCGGGACAGAGTGCTGTGCCGGGGGAGTAGGACCACTACGTGCATAAACCCAGCCTAAAGGCACTATGCCGAGGGAGAAACCCCAACGCACACAGTCCTACAGCTAATATAACATGCTGGGGATGAAAATCCACCACGCGCACAGACTTCGCCCTAAGGCACTGTGCCGTGGGAGAAACCCCAACGCGCACAGACCATTTCAAGCTTTCTTCATTTCATAAATTTGTGTCGTGGGAGAAACCCCACGCGCACAGACTATATCATAATTTCTTTAATTCATAACGTACTTTTTCAGTTTCTTTAGTTAACGTTTGCGTATTAGTTCGAATTGAACGGACAATGCGACACGTCGATTGGAACGGTACGACAATGATTCGTGCGACTAAACATTTTGCACAAATTATACTCGTCAAAACAACGAGATGATCGAAATGTCGTGACCACTACGGCACGTCCGTAAACCAGTACGGCGCTTCCGTAAACCGTTACATTTCCGACGGGATCGCTCGCGAAAATTATTTTATTCGCGAGGCGACACGCGTAATTTTTCTAGACGGCAAAACCTACGGAAAATCGTGACTTCCAAACGAATAATTTTACGCGAAATATTACGAATTAGGAGCGAAATTAACGACCGAAGAAACTGACGAGGGAAACACCACTTGCCTCGGAATTTGGTCTCCAATCAACTCCCCAACGTAGATCCGCCCAAAAGAAGACACGAGGAGGCGAGATCTACGAAAAACGGACGAAATGAGGTTAGGGCCGAAAAAATCCATGGCGAAAAGGTCGACGAAACGGAAGAAACTTACCACGATCTCGAAGCTCTCGCCGAGAGCTTTCCAACGGCGCGATCGGATCGAGATTCCGTCCACCGGATCGGCGGTGACGGCCGCCGGAAGATTCGTGAACGAGAGGTTTCCGCCCTCGTTTTTCTCTCGCACAGGAGGGGGGGCTGCTGGTTCGGGGGAAGAAGGAGCGTAAAATTATCCAGTCTAATTTCCTAACGTAAAACTTTCCACTTCCGGCGCAAAACCCAAAATTTGGCAGGTCAAACCTAACGGACTCAAGACGCGCTAACGGCGACGCGCCGTCACCTCGTGGAAACGTAACGACCTTACGTCAAAATGACGTCACCGACATGATAAAATAATTTACGAAAACCTGGGGCGTTACATATGGTATGCAGAGAGGCTCATGGATCCAGTGTTGCCTACCATCAAGGATCTACGAAGATGTATCATGATTTGAAGCAAATTGCCTGGTGGTATGGCATGAAAAGTGATATAGCCCGATTTGTTGCTGAGTGCCACACTTGCAAGCGCATGAAGGCCGATCACGGAAGGCCTGGTGGCAAGTTGACTCCGTTAGAGATCCCGACTTGGAAGTGGGAAAGTATTTCTATGGACTTCATCACGGGCTTACCGAAATCTCCAAGGGGATTTGATTCTGTGTGGGTTATAGTGGATAGACTGACGAAGTGTGCTCACTTCGTGCCGTATAAGATTGACTACCCGATGAAGAAGATAGCAGAGTTGTACTTGAATGAGGTCATCAGATTGCACGGTGTGCCTGTTAGCATCATTTTCGATCGAGATTCCCGGTTTACTTCTCGCTTTTGGCAGAGTCTGCAGGAGGGTTTGGGTACCGATCTGACTTCTGAGGTATTCAACTGCTTACCACCCATAAACCAATGGGCAGACGGAGCGAGTGAACCAGATAGTTGAGGATATGATCAGATGCTACATTCTAGACCACGGTTGAGCGTGGGATGAGCGATTGTGGCTTATGGAGTTTGCATAAAATAACAGTTATCAAGAAAGTTTGCAAATGGCTCAGTTTGAAGCTTTGTATGGGAGGCGCTGCAGAACTCCCATGTTTTGGGCTGAGGCAGGTGAGAGACCCTTGTTGGGTCCGGATGCGCTCGAGGAGATGGAAGTCGCGGTGAAGCTTATTCGAGAAAAGCTTCGTATAGCTCAGGAGAGATATGAAAAGAACGCCAATCGGCGTAGGTCGGACTTAGAGTTTTCTATAGGGGACCTTGTGTTTCTTAAGGTTTCCCCGATGGTCGGTGTTAAGAGGTTCGGTAAGAACCGTAAATTGGACCCGAGGTATATGGGCCCGTTTAAGATTGTAGAACGGATTGGCATGTCAGCTTATAGGTTGGATTTGCCAACAAACTTCCCAGGTGTTCATAATGTATTTCACGTAAGCCAATTGCGGAAGTGTGTGCGCAGTAGTGGGCAAGTCTTGGATGTTGTGCCCCAGTTGGAGCCTAATCTCTCTTTTATTGAAGTGCCGGTCCACATATTGGATACTCAAGATCGGGTGCTGCGAAGGAAGTCCATCCCGATGGTCAAAGTTCTATGGAAGAATCAGGGTTTGGAAAGCGCGACTTGGGAGTTAGAGTTGGCTATGAGGGAGCCTCACCCTAAACTATTTCCTTGATTAGTTTGGTTTGTTTCCTTCTTATAATGTTTGGCTTGTTACTTTTCCTTCTATAGTAGAAGTGTTGTGCGTAAAGTTTCGGGATGAAATTTTCTTTTAGGGGGAGTGACTGTAACGCCCCCGATTTTTTCTGCGATTATTTAATTCTCGTTTGGCGTTACGTCGACGCGTTTTCTTGGCTTGTGCCATCTGTGGAGTGTGGTCTTAACTCCTTAGAACTGAGTGGCCTATTTTTAGCCTATTGGCAAAATCTCCCTAGCAAGCCGAGTCGTTTTTGGTGACCCGGTGTGGCCTCTCGGGGGATGCTTGTGTTTTGGCTTCGGGTGGGTATAACTCGAGTTCTGTTCGTCAAAAGTTAATTTCGACTTCGCCGTTGTGTTCGTAGCATGGGTATTTAGCTACGGTGCGAATTTCGTCGAATTCCGAGGTAGTTCGGTTTTTGAGTCGTTTTGGGTGTGCTATTAGTAAAAAAAAATTAGAAATTTCTTAGCTTAAGTGAACCGGCAGTTTAGACAGCAGTTCGGGCCGAATAGGCGTGTCTTTTTATTTTAAAAGCCTTAATCAGTAGAGGCGGGCCCACTCTTCTTCTTCTTCCCGAGACCGAACTCGCCTCTCCGTACGCGAAAAAGCAGCGAAGAAACCGCCGACCTACTACCCTTCAGACGTCGATTTTGGGAGTGTTTGTTGACGGAATTCGATTCCGAAGGCGGATTTGGATTGATCTCTCTTAGACCTACGTTTCTACGGTAAGAGATTTGATTTTCGTAGAGTTTTAGGAGACCCAAAATTCTTGTTTTGGCCCTTTTCCGCCATTAAAGTTCGAGATTTTGCTATTAGGGTGTTGCTGCTGCTGGTGCCGTGTGAAGATAAGGGAAAGCCGACCAAGCTTCGTCGGAAATCGAGGCAAATGGTCCTTGCACTTGCAGTTTTGATTTTTCCCCTTCTTAACTACTCGGTTAGCCCTAGGATAGAAGCCAAGCTTTTCTCTTTTTGCTTGTTAAACTTTGTGCTTCAGTTTCCCTTTATGAGCCCCCCTCTTTGTGCTGTTTTTGCTCAACCTGCTGGTTGTTTTCACCATTTAGACTCCAGATTTTTAGTTCTGGTTTGGTGCTTTTGCGGGTGAAGCCGAGAGAGAGAGAGGGAGGTTTCTGTGGTATTGCTCTGGTTAGAACCAGTCTTGGTAGGCTCTCGGGATTCGGTGTTGAGTGTGGTGCACACACTCAAAACCAAAATCCGCCCGAGATTTGGCATTGAGTGTGGTGCACACAATCAAAGCCATAGTTTGGTCTGTTCTTTGGCGGCTAAGTAGTGAGGCGATTTAGTTAGAATTTCGTCTAAGTCAAAATCGACGGGAATCACTAAGTGATTCTCGCCGATTTCGATGAGTATCGTCAGTGATTCCTGCCGATTCGGCGAGAATCAATCTGGATTCCCGCCGATTCGGCGAGAATCAGTTGGCATTCCCGCCGGCCTCTTCCTGTTGGTGTTGCCTTAGGGTTTTCCGGATGTAAAGTGCTAAGGCGTTGAGTGAGTAGACCTCACTCAACGCCGTAGCTATTTTGGCATTGAGTGAGGTTAGCTCACTCAATACCACTGCCGGTTTTGCTGAAGGCGTTGAGGGAGTGGACCTCACTCAACGCCATAACTGTTTTGGCGTTGAGTGAGGTTAGCTCACTCAATGCTAGAGTTTTCTTGGGGGAGGCGTTGAGTGAGTGAACCTCACTCAACGCCATGGCTATTTTGACATTGAGTGAGGTTAGCTCACTCAACGCCAGAGTTGTTCTTGCGTAGGGCATTGCGGGAGTGAACCTCACTCAACGCCATAGTGTTTTCCGGTGCTGAGTGAGGCTAACTCACTCAACGCCTAGGTTTGGTTAGGCGTTGAGTGAGTGGGGCTCACTCATCGCCAGGCCGTGTTGAGTCATCTCAACGCTTATCCCTTACCTTGATTTTCGCACCGAGTGAATTTCTTGATTTTGATGTTCCTTGTCAGCTATGTTTTCTTTCTCAAAGGCCGAATAGTGGGTCGTGGTTAGTAGTTGTGGTTTGAAGCTCTTAATTGGGGAGGTGTTGTGTAATTTAGCCAAGGCTACCCTTGTTCTTTTATCTTGCTCCAGGTACGGGCTGGGAAAGGGGGTAGGAGGTCCCTTGTGCTTTCACATGTAGACCCCTGAGCTTGGTTTCTTGGAAATATTGGTTGGGTGACTGAGTTTGCCTCCAATCCGGATCCGCGATGTTTTGCTACTACCATCTCCCATAGCTTAGGGTGTTAGACGTTTCTTCCTTGGTAGATTACAACATTTGGGCTCATGGTAGCCTTGTTGACTCTGCAGCTTTTGGGTAGAGCTACTGTTTTGTCCTCGCACTTGGTGCACTTCCTTTTTGCCTTGCCTTGGGCAGTTGTGACTGTTACTGCTTTGTTTTCCTCTTTTACTTATCTTCTGATTGACACTTTCGAGCAGTTTTCTAGTTTTGCTTGCTGAGGTATTCTTTCTTCTTTGAATGCCTCAGGTTCTGGATAGTAGCCGCTTTGACGGCTAGTGGTGCTGTGCTGTTGCTGGTGGTCTCTGGTGCTATAGAGATCAGTTCCTTGTTTTGCGAGGTAGTTTTGATGTGTTTTTCTTACAGACATACATACTTGTCAGTGGGTTCGTGTCAGTTTGTTGGCGCCCACTGGTAGTTTTTACCTTGATACTAGATGTGTTACTTTTTGCTGCTACCTTTCTGGAGTTAGTCTACTTGCTCTTGAGATGACTTATGCTAGGTTGCTAGTTACTTTTAAACCTAAGAAATGCTATTATAAGTATTACTCATAATCAGCATATTTTATAAAAATCGTCACTATTTTTCAAACAACGTAAAAAGATCATTTTCTTATATATAGTATAAATTAAAAGTAGGGTCCTGCATAGTATAAGTTGTCCTCTGGGGACACTTATGTACTCTTTTAGGATGTCAACCCTGAATAAAGTATTTTTCCGCAGCGTATAAGTATAGTTTTTAAACTGTGGACTAGATGATCCACCGAGCCAAGGGATACGGCCTTTAAAAATATAACTGATTTTCTAATCATTTAACTTATGAATTTTCATAAAGTATAGTTGATAGCGGTTTGCCTGAGCGTCGGCAGTTATCCCCTGCTCGACATGGCATCATCACGCGTGCTTTCTCCTACTCTGATAATTCGTTTTCCTCGGAGAAAATGCGGGTTGTGACATCCATCGACACAGGACCAGAACGTCCAGAGCAAAACACGACCATATGACATGCCCGTGTCATATGCCGTGTTCTAGACACGCCCTGGGACACGCCCGTGTCCCAGGCCGTATAGCTGCCTTAGCACAACTCGCCAAACGACCCGAGGAGGACACGGGTATTCGACACGCGGGTGTCAAATTTGACACGCCCGTGTCAGACCCGAACACGCCTGGGTTTAGGTCGTGCGTCCTCACTCAATGATCGTTGAGTGAAAGGCTTTTAGTGTCTGACACGCCTGGGACACGCCCATGTCCCAGGCCGTGTTCACTGCCCCGACGATCGTTGACTGCAATTTCGCCGACCACACGGCCAATGCCGAACCCGAGCACGACACGCCCTTGAACACGCCCGTGTCCCAGGCCGTGTCACCTCTACCAAATTCCAGATTTGGATCAAAACACCACATGTCACTCTTTTGAGTTTCAGGGCATTACATATTTGGCCCTTCCTCTTCACAAGGAAGACGATGTTTCGTCGAACCCGAGTATCACCTACAATAGTCTTCTCATCATTACTCCTCACCATTACTCTCATTGATGAGCACATTTATATTTTACCATAACAGTAAAACTGATACCCCAACTCCCTATGTAAATTTTACATTCTATTACAATTTCCGTCGTTTTACTATATGCAGACCAATCCAAGCAATATGATGTATATGATAGGAGGTACTCCAAATTTTCATCCAAAAGCCCTAAAATATTTATTGGCGGCCTATCATGATATATTTAGCCTAAATCCAGAAACTTGGAATTTTCCTAAATAAATTGGCATTTAATTAAATTTCCCCAAAAATTGGTCCTTGGGTGATTTAAACATGAACTACTAGATTTACTAAAGATATGACCATACAAAACTTATGAACACTATATGATAGCAAGATATCAGTGAATACCAAATTTCAAAAAATTTTCATAAAGGAATTATCTTCCAAATAAATAATCCAAGGTAATTCAACTAAATAGGTGTAATGAAGGAAGTACCATAAACACTTGTCCAAAAATTATACAAAAATTAACAGAGCTTTATTATGATCATAAAACCTTACTGTCTAAATTTCATGCAATCCCAGGGTCAGTTAACTATATATAAAAATATCTCAACCAAATCCATCATGGGGCACTTTGTGAAAAAACATCGTTGTAATCTGAACTAAACAACATGTAAATATTTATCCAAGCTTCTTTATTCCCAAAAAAGTACTCTGGATAAGTAACATAATTTTCCAGCAAGCTATAGTATTTATCTTTTATTTATCAAAGTAGGGTGCACTAGTTTACTTTACACATGATGTGTCACAACCCGCATTTTCTCCGAATTAAATAATTATCAGAGTATGAGAAAACGCGCGTCATGATGCCACGTCAAGCAGGGGATAACTGCTGACGCTCAGGCAAAATCATATACTACACTTTATGAAAGAAATTTATGAGTTTAATGATTAGAAAATCAGTTATACTTTAGAGGTCGTATCCCTCGGCTCGGTGGATCACCTAGTCCACAGTTTAAAACTATACTTAAGCGCTGCGGAAAAATATTTTATTCAGGTTTGACATCCTAAGAAGTGCATAAGAGCCCTAAGAGGACCACTTATGCCATGCAAGACTCTACATTTAATTTATATTATATATAAGGAAATGATCTTTATACATTGTTTGGAAAATAGTGATTTACCTTTATAAAACATGCTGATCATGTGATATACTTATAATAATAATAACTGTAGTTTTAAAATAACTAGCAACCTAGCATAAATCCTCCCTAGAGCAAGTAGACTATCTCCAGAAAATGGTAGCAGCAAAAGTAATATATCTAGTACAAAGGTAAAAACTTCTAGTGGGCACCAACAACCTGACACGAACCCACAGGCAAATACGTATGTCTGTAAGAAAAGTACAGAAAAACTACCTCACTAACAAAGCAACAGGATCTCAAAAGTCCAAGAGACCACCAGCAACACCACCGCAACCTAGCCACCAAACTGGCTACTGCTCAGAACATGAGGCATTCAAAAGAAGAAAGAATACCTCAGCAAGATAAATAAGGAAAAATGCATGGAAGTGTCAACCAGGGAATAAATAAAAGAGGAAAACACACAGCAGAAAAAGTCATAACTTCCCGAGGCAAGACAATAAGAAATGCACTACGTGCGAGGAAACAGCACCAACCCTGCCCAGAAACTACATCCTGCAGGGTCTATTAGGCTACTAAGAGCCCAAAGTGTTGCAATCTACCAAGGGAGAAACTTCTAACACCCTAAGCTGTGAGAGATGGTAGTAGCAAAAACAAACAACATGGATCCGGGTTGGAGGCAAACTTAGTCCCCCAACCACCATTTCCAAGCAAACAAGCTCAAGGGTCTACATGTGAAAGTACAAGGGACCTTCCACCCCCTTGCCCAGCCAGTACCTGGAGCAAGATAGAAGAATAAGGGTGGCCTTGGCTAAATTACACAACACCTCCCCCATGAAGAGCTTCAAACCACCACTACTAACCACGACCTACGATTTGGCCTTTAGGAAAGAGAAAATATGGCCGACAAGGAAACTCAAAATAAAATCAAGGAATTCACTCGGGAACGAAAATCGAGGAAAGACAAACAGTGTTGAAGTTACTCAACATGGCTTGGCGTTGAGTGGAGCCCACTCAGCGCCTAACCAAACCTTGGCGTTGAGTGAGTTGGCCTCACTCAGCGCCAGAATAGCCATGGCGTTGAGTGAGAATCACTCACCATACGCCCTCCGCAAGAATAGCTCTAGCGTTGAGTGAGCTATCCTCACTCAACGCCAAAACAGCCATGGCGTTAAGTGAGGTCCACTCCCTCAACGCCTTCAGCAAAAGAGGCAGCGGCGTTGAGTGAGCTAACCTCACTCAATGCCAAACAGCTATGGCGTTGAGTGAGGTCCACTCCCTCAACGCATTTAGCAAAACCACAAAACCCAACGGTGGCGTTGAGTGAGTCCACCTCCCTCGACGCCAAAGCAGCTTTGGCGTTGAGTGAGGTCAACTCACTCTACTCCAAAGTTCACTCCCGCAGGAAAACCCTAAACCATCGCCAACAAGAGGAGGTCGGCGGGAATGCCGACTGATTCTCGCCGAATCGGCAGAAATGCAGGATGATTCTCGCCGATTCGGCGGGAATGCAGGATGATTCTCGCCGAATCGGCGAGAATCCAGGATGATTCTCGCCGATCGGCGGGAATCCAGAATGATTCTCGCCAAATCGGCAGGAATCAAGGATGATTCTCGCCGATCGGAGGGAATCACTGACGATACACGTCGAAATCGGCGGGAATCACTTGGTGATTCCCGTCGATTTTGACTTAGACGAAAATTCTCACTCAATCACCCCACCACTCAGCCGCAAGGAACAGACCAAACTATGGCTTTGAGTGTGTCCACCACACTCAACTCCAAGTCCGGGCGGCTTTTGGCTTTGAGTGTGTGCACCACACTCAACACCAAAACCCGAGAGTCTACCAAGACTGGTTCTAACCAGAGCCCTACCATAACTTCCTCCCTCACTCTCTCTCTCGGCCCCACCCGTAAAAGCACCCAACTAGAACTACAAATCTTGAGTCTAAATTGTGAACACAACTAGCAGGTTGAGCAAACAGCACAAGGAGGGGGCTCATAAGAGAATCTAAGCCCTAAAATTTAGCAAGATAAAAAAGAATATGCTTGGTTTCTACCCTAGGGCTAACCGGGAAACATTCCAAAATTCAAAAGAAAAACAATGGCAAGGGAAGAATACCACTTGCCTCGATTTACGGCGAAGCTCGGTCGGCTTTCCCTCCTCTTCACTCTGCACTAGAAGGAGCAGCACCTAACAAGCAAACCCACACTTTAATGGCGGAAACCACAAGAAACCGAAAATCCAAGTCTCCTAAAACTCCTCAAAAAAAACCTCTTACCGTCGAAACAAAGATCTGAGCGAGAGCAAGACAACGCCCTTTGGAATCGAAATTCGTTTACGAACACTCCCGGAATCGCCGTCCGAAGGAGAAGCAGGTCCGGCGGTTTCCTCTGTTTTCCGCGAACAGGAGCAGCGGTTTCGGTCTTGGGGAGAAGAAGAGAGGAGAAGTGGGCCCGCCACTTCTTAATAAGGCTTTTATACACGCTTTAAAGCATCGGTTCAGCAAAACTGAACCCAACCGCTTGCTCCTTAAATAAAAAAAAGAGAATTTCTTCTAGTCTTTACTAATGGCACACCCAAAACGACGCAAAAACCAAACTATCTCGAAATTCGACGAAATTCGCACCGTAGCTAAATATCCACGCTACGAACACAACAGCGAAGTCCAAACTAACTTTCGACGAAATGAACTCGAGTTATACCCTCCCGAAGCCAAAACACAAGCATCCCCCGAGAGGCCACACCGGGTCACCCAAAATGACTCAGCTTGCTAGGGAGATCTTCCAACATGCTACAAAATAGGGCACCCAGTTCTAAGGAGTTAAGACCACACTCCACAGATGGCGCAAGCCAAGAAAATGAGTCGACGTAACGCCAAACGAGAATTTAAATAATCGCATAAAAAAAAATCGGGGGCATTACAGTCACTCCCCCTAAAATAAAGTTTCGTCCCGAAACTTTACGCACAACACTTCTACTATAAAAGGAAAGTAAAAATCCAAACATTACAAGAAGAAAAACAAACTAAACTAATCAGGGAAACAGTTGAGGGTAAGCCTCCCTCATAGCCGACTCTAACTCCCAAGTCGCGCTCTCCAAATCCTGATTCCTCCAAAGAACTTTCACCATCGGAATAGACTTCTTTCGCAGCACCCGTTCCTGAGTATCCAAAATACGGACCGACACTTCAACAAAAGAGAGGTTGGGCTCCAACTGGGGCACAACGTCCAAGACTTGCCCACTGCTGCGCACACACTTCCACAATTGGCTAACATGAAAAACATTATGAACACCTGGGAAGTTTGCTGGCAAATCCAACCTGTAAGCTGACACGCCAATCCACTCTAAAATCTTAAATGGGCCCACATACCTCAGGTCCAATTTCCGATTCTTACCAAACCTCTTTACACCCACCATCGGGGAAACTTTAAGAAATACAAGGTCCCCCACAGAAAACTCCAAGGCAGACCTATGCCGATTGGCGTTCTTCTCGTACCTCTCCTGAGCTATACGAAGCTTCTCTCGAACAAGCTTCACTGCGACTTCCATTTCCTCGAGCGCATCAGGACCCAACAATGGCCTCTCACTAGCCTCAGCCCAAAACAACAGAGTTCTGCAGCGCCTCCCATACAAGGCTTCGAACGGAGCCATCTGCAAGCTCTCCTGATAACTATTGTTGTATGCAAATTCCATAAGTCGCAGCTGCTTGTCCCACGCTCCACCGTGGTCTAAAATGTAGCATCGGATCATATCCTCAACTATCTGATTCACTCGCTCCGTCTGCCCATTAGTCTGTGGGTGGTACGCAGTAGAATACCTCAGATCCGTACCCAAACCCTCCTGCAGACTCTGCCAAAAACGAGAAGTAAACCAGGAGTCTCGATCAGAAATGATGCTAACCGGCACACCGTGCAGTCAGATGACTTAATTCAAGTACAACTCCGCTATCTTATTCATTGGGTAATCAATCTTATATGGCACGAAGTGAGCACACTTCGTCAGTCTATCCACTATGACCCAAACGGAATCAAATCCCCTCGGGGATCGCGGTAAACCCGTGATGAAATCCATAGATATACTTTCCCACTTCCAAGTCGGGATCTCTAACGGAGTCAACTTGCCACCAGGCCTTCCATGATCGGCCTTCACCCGCTTGCAAGTGTGGCACTCCGCAACAAATCAGGCTATATCTCCTTTCATGCCATACCACTAGGCAATTTGCTTTAAGTCACGATACATCTTTGTAGATCCTGGATGGTAGGCAACGCTGGATCCATGAGCCTCTCTGCAAACCATACCCCGAATGTCCCCAACCGCGGGGATGCAAAATCTGTCGCAGTACTTCAAAGTTCCCGCATCATCGATGGAATAATTCGGCAAATCTCCTCTCTCAGTCCTGGAGTATAAGTATAGAAGATCCGGGTCGTCCTCCTGGTGAAGTCTGGTCAAAGAAATCCAAGATGGCTCTGCCACTGACAAACTACTCTGCAGGCCACAGTATCCCACATATATATATCCATAAGGAGGAACTCCTCCACTAAACGATCGGCGGTGAAATTAAAGATCTTTCCTGTCTTACGGCTCAGGGCATCGACCACCACATTGGCCTTGCCTGGATGATACTGGATCTCTACATCATAATCAGCCACATACTCTAGCCACCGACGCTGGCGCAGATTTAACTCCTTCTGCGTGAACACGTACTTCAGGCTCTTATGGTCGGTGAAGATCTTGCACTGAGCCCCATAAAGTAGGTGTCTCCACAGTTTCAACGCATAAATAACCGCTGCGAACTCGAGGTCATGCGTAGGATAATTCTTCTCATGAGTCTTCAGTTGCCTTGACCCATAGGCAATCACCTTACCAACCTGCATTAATACGCATCCCAGACCTACATGTGAAGCATCCACGTATACATCATAATCCACACCCTCAGCAGGCAGGGTCAGAATGGGAGCAGTGCACAATCTCCTCTTTAACTCCAGGAAGGCTTCTTCGCACTTCTCGCTCCAAACAAAAGCCACGTTCTTCTGAGTCAGCTTAGTCAAAGGTGCAGCTAGGGTAGAGAAACCCTCCACAAACCTCCTGTAGTAGCCGACTAATCCTAGAAAGCTCCTGATCTCCTTGGGCGTGCCCGGCCTACTCCAATCCATCACTGCTGCGATCTTTTCCGGGTCAACTGAGATCCCATTCTTATTCACCATGTGGCCCAGAAACGAGACCTGAGGCAACAAAAATTTGCACTTGCTTAACTTGGCGAATAACTTATGGTTCCTCAACTCCGATAGAACCAAGCGCAGATGCTGCTCATGCTCCTCAGCACTGCGAGAATAAACCAACACGTCATCGATGAAGACCACCACGAACTTATCTAGGAAATCCTTGAACACCCGGTTCATCATATCCATAAACACTGATGGAGCATTGGTCAATCCAAATGACATCACTAAGAACTAAAAATGTCCATGCCTCGATCTAAACGCAGTCCGTGGAATATCTGCCTCACGGATCCAAAGCTGATGATAGCCTGAACGAAGGTAAATCTTGGAGAAGACCGTGCTACTGCTCAACTGGTCAAATAAATCATCGATCCTCGGCAGAGGGTACCTGTTCTTAATTGTGACTTTGTTCAACTCCCTATAGTCAATGCAAAGCCACATTGACCCATCTTTCTTCTTCACAAATAGAACAGGAGCACCCCAAGGCGACGAACTCTACCTGATAAACCCTTTCGCCAACAACTCATCTAACTGGACTCGCAACTCCTCTAGCTCTCGAGGGGCCATCCGGTACGGCGCCTTAGCAATAGGACGCGTACCCGGCTCCAAATCGATCAAAAACTCAACATCCCGCTCGGGAGGAAGACCAGGAAGCTCATCAGGAAAAACATCGGCGAAATCACGAACAACTGGAATCTCCTCTAAGTGCGGTACACTAACAGCGGTCCCAACCACCGAGACCAAAAGAGAAAACAATCCGAAAGAAAAAAACTTCTGAGCACATACCGCAGAGATAACAGGAGAATCCTGGCTCAGATCTGCATACACGCTTCCGGGCTGACCGTCGCCCCTGATGAAGTCCAAGCGCTTCCCTTTGCACTGAATGACTGCATCATACCTAGACAGCCAGTCCATGCCCAAAATAACATCGAAGTCCTCCAGATCAATCATCTTCAGGTCTGCCTTTATAAGGAAGTCACCCAACAAAACAGGGCAATCTAACACGCCCAAATCTGACAACACAGATTCACCAGAGGGGAACTTGACATGAAAGGTATCCCGAACTCGATCTAAAGTCAACCGATGTCGCTCTACAAAGGCTCTAGCCACGAACGAGTGGGTAGCGCCAGAATCAAACAGAACACGCGCCTAGCGGTTCTTCACCTTAAACTTCCCTATAGGAACATATATAACTAAGGAACTACCACAACAATACTACAAACATTCTAGCAAGACAAGAACAAAACATTCAGGCTGGAAAGTCAACTAACCTGAGATTACCTGAGTCGAAGCTTCAGCCTCCTCAGAAGAGATCACGTTCAGCTTTCCCTTTCCCTTGTCCACACGTTGAGGTGGAGGCAATGCCTGAAGAGGAACTGCATGAAGAGCAGGCTGGACCTGAGGACACCTAGACTTGATGTGTCCCTTCTGCCCACACTGAAAATAGACCTTATCCTTGGACCAGCACTGGGCAGCATCATGCCCGGGTCGCTTGCAAACCGAACAGGAGACATCTCTCCTAGGAGCAACCTGAATCGCATGAACCTGCTCCTTCCTCTAAGCTGCTGCCCTCTTGAAACATCTCTCGACAGGGTGGCCTGACCGGCCACAGAAACTGCACCCCACTCTGCTCTTCTTTCTAGGAATCGTACCGGGTACCTGGGGTTTCTTTTCCTCCAATGACTTCCTCTTATCCTTCCTACTTTGCTGTCCTCTACTCTTCGCGGTCTCAATAGCATCCACCTTCAGAGCAACCTCCACTACTCCTACATAAGTCTCTGACCCATAAGCACTGGTCAAGTGCTGCACCTCACTCCTCAAACCACCGAGAAATCGCTTAACTCGATCAACCTCAATGCTGACCAATCCAGGGGCAAAACGGCTCAGCTTGCTGAACTCTATCTCATACTCACCCACCGTGAGTTGCCTTTGCTTCAGATGGAGGAAGTCGTTCATGATGCGGTCACGCTCGACCGAGGGTTAGAACTTCCTCAATAACATCTCCTTGAACACCTCCCAAGAGCATCCAGCTACCAAGCTCTCCTTCTCTCTCAGCCACCAACTCTTAACAAAACCTTTAAGCTGATAGGCGACTATCATCACACTCTGATCGTCTGCAATCCCTGAGTACGAGAACATCTCCTCCATGGAGATTAGCCAGTCGTCTATCACCATGAAATCTGCCTTCCCATCATAAGTGGGAGGGCTCAGCCTCTGAAATAGCGAATTGAAGGCCATCTCCGCTGGCACCACCACTAAAGGTATTAAGGGTGTAGGAGGGGGAGGAACAACAATCCCCCCTGCAGGGCCTTGCACTCCCTGAGTCTTCCTTGCCACAACTGCTACCAAAGGCTGGATCTGGGCTCGCACCTCCACCAACTGCCTGCTCAAGGAATCGCTACTCTGCCGCAAGCTTTCGATTACCGCATCATTCTGAGCTCCAGATGACTCACCCTCAGACAGGGGAGTCGATCTAGTTGAAGGACGTCTCGCCATCCTAAAGTCAAAGCTACACTTGTTAGATCTTAGTACAACGGCTAGACCCAACTACAAGTACAGACAATACATATATAGATATGAACTTAAAGCTGCTAAACTTGCTCTAGAAGTTTATTTTTTTTACAAAAATTGATGTTATGCCCTAACCTAGGATGGTTAACCACCACCATACTAATTCTTGTGCCTAGATCGGGAATGCATGACTTTATATTATTTTTGACTCGAAAACTTATGTGTGTACATATGTCATCCTGCCAGTCTTTATCTTGGCACGTTGTGCTTATGCAATGTTATGCTATGCATGTTTGTGCTATGCATTCTTAAAAGGCCCTAATGCATGTTATGAGCGGCGTACGCATGAAAATGTTATGCATCCCATACTACATAACATTCGCATGCAACGAAGAAAAAAAAACATGCTAGACGCAGCCATGTGGTGAGGTTATGCATCCCATACTACATAACCCTCACATGTTGCCCCTATGGTGGATCCATATACGAACACATATTATGCATCCCATACTACATAATATGCCCCATATACTTTATGTTATGCTATGAGTGTAGTGTTCGTGCTTTTGCCAAAACGTGCTGATGACATATTGGTGTGTGAATGACATGATGCTGAACTACTAAAGCAATCAAAGGAAGGTTGCCCGACTAACTTGTCAAGCAACCTCCCTCTGATACCAACTGTCACAACTCGCATTTTCTCCGAATTAAAGAATTATCAGAGTACGAGAAAACGCGCGTCATGATGCCACGTCAAGCAGGGGATAACTGCTGACGCTCAGGCAAAACCATCTACTACACTTTATGAAAGAAAATTATGAGTTTAATGATTAGAAAATCAGTTATACTTTAGAGGCCGTATCCCTCGACTCGGTGGATCACCTAGTCCACAGTTAAAAACTATACTTAAGCGTTGTGGAAAAATATTTTATTCAGGTTTGACATCTTAAGAAGTGCATAAGAGCCCTAAGAGGACCACTTATGCCATGCAAGACTCTACATTTAATTTATATTATATATAAGGAAACGATCTTTATATGTTGTTTGGAAAATAGTGATTTACCTTTATAAAAAATGCTGATCATGCGATATACTTATAATAATAATAATTATAGTTTTAAAATAACTAGCAACCTAGCATAAATCCTCCCCAGAGCAAGTAGACTCTCACTAGAAAATGGTAGCAGCAAAAGTAATATATCTAGTACAAAGGTAAAAACTTCCAGTGGGCGCCAACAACCTGACACGAACCCATAGACAAATACGTATGTCTGTAAGAAAAGTACAGAAAAACTACCTCACTAACAAAGCAACAGGATCACAAAAGTCCAAGAGACCACCAGCAACACCACCGCAACCTAGCCACCAAACTGGCTACTGCTCAGAACCTGAGGCATTCAAAAGAAGAAAGAATATCTCAGCAAGCAAAACAAGGAAAAACTGCATGGAAGTGTCAACCAGGGAATAAATAAAAGAGGAAAACACACAGCAAAAAAAGTCACAATTGCCCAAGGCAAGACAACAAGGAATGCACTACGTGCGAGGAAACAGCACCAACCCTGCCCAAAAACTACATCCTGTAGGGTCTACTAGGCTACTAAGAGCCCAAAGTGCTGCAATCTACCAAGAGAGAAACTTCTAACACCCTAAGCTGTGGGAGATGGAAGTAGCAAAAACAAATAACATGGATCCGAGTTTGAGGCAAACTTAGTCCCCCAACCACCATTTCCAAGCCAACAAGCTCAAGGGTCTACATGTGAAAGCACAAAGGACCTTCCACCCCCTTACCCAGCCCATACCTGGAGCAAGATAGAAGAATAAGGGTGGCCTTGGCTAAATTACACAACACCTTGAGAGGTCTAAGTTGTTAGCCTAAATCACCTAGAGGGGGGTGAATAGGTGAAATGCGTGTCAAATGCGGAATTAAAAATTAACACAGCACACATCAAGCAATCACAGACGACAAGAGATTTATAGTGGTTCCCCAACCTTGGGTACGTCCACTTTCCTCACCGATCTAGCAAATCACTAGACTCGGCTACTCCACTATCTCGGATTGAAAACAATCCTACACCTCGGAACCACGTTCATACAAAACTCGATCCAACTGGATCTACAAAACTCGGAAGAAAGATCTTCCTACAAATCTCTGAGATAAAACTCCTACAAAGAAATTTTGGTTTGAGAATAAAAATTCAAAACAATAATCTCAGATCTGGATCTTTGACAATCTTCTTCTTTAGGAACTTCGGCTTGATCAGAAAAGGTTGAAGATGACTAGAGAGAGATCCACGAATCTGAAAACTAGAACCACCTCGATCGAGAAGATAGATCTGAGATCTTTGAGGCTCGGCGAGATCGAGTGATTCACTTCTGTCTGGATAGCTGGAGAAACAGTCGTTGAAGACGGAAATCGGGGCGATCCAAAGCGTTTTCCGCGAACAACAATGGCGGCGGCGGCGTGAGAATTAGGGTTCACGGAATTTTCTTTTTCTCAATAAGAATATCTCTGTAATCTTGTTGATAAGTCAATTCTGAAATGACCTTTTTATAGGTGGACTCCAACGGTCATAATCTTAATTAAGGATGACACGTGGACAAATCAGAAATGACGGATTCAAAATACTTAGCGAATTCGAACTTAGAAAAATTTTGGAACTGCTATACTCGAGTAAGAGAAGATATACTCGAGTATGGAAATTCAGATACTCGAGTGACAAAGAGAAATAAACTCGAGTAGGAGAAGAGAAATTTACTGAGTGAAAGATGAACTACTCGAGTATCAGAAGAGATATACTCGAGTATCAGAAAGAGATATACTCGAGTATCAGAAATATATACTCGAGTGAAAGGAAGATATACTCGAGTGAAAGGGGAAGTTACTCGAGTATCAGAATATGTATTCGGGAAACATACACTTACTCGAGTATCAAAGTCAATTACTCGAGTATGGAAATACTTACTCGAGTATCAAAGTCAATTACTCGAGTATGGAAATACTTACTCGAGTATCAAAGTCAATTACTCGAGTATGGAAATACTTACTCGAGTATCAAAGTCAATTACTCGAGTATGGAAATACTTACTCGAGTATTAAAACAACTTACTCGAGTATCAGAATACTTACTCGAGTATGACTACTTGAATTTGCAGAAAAGAGAAGAAAAAGATCTACTCGAGTATGATACATGATTTACTCGAATGATTAAGTTACTTACTCGAGTATGACAACAACTTACTCGAGTGACTGACTAACTACTCGAGTATAGAAATATATACACGAGTATTCAGAGCCTACTCGAGTAAGTCTAACTGATTACTCGAGTATGTCTAACTAGCTACTCGAGTATTAAGTCTGATACTCGAGTATAACAAGGGGTTACTCGAGTATTTTGGACTTAGAAATTTTTCTGAGGAAATTAGCTCCAATGCTTCTGTCCATCAATCCAAGTGCATATAGGAAGTGTATCCCAATAGAGAGGCTATACATGGGCCAACACTTTGGATCACACAATGAGGGATTACATTGTATGGTCCTGTGTTTGGTGACCCATTATAGACTGACATTGGTCTACACTTGGCAAATAGAACCTGTACACATACAACTTAAACACAGCATCAAATACACCTTAATTCATCTTAGTTCAAGGTCTGACCTCCTACAAATCTGAGGTATTGTGGAGACAAATCCCAACAATCTCCCCCTATTTGTAGATGTCAGCATCCTCTATACTAAGGTGAATTATACAGAGTAAAAAGAACAATGCACATATACTTGAAAAACAAAACATAAGCTAAAACAAGATAATTAATGAAATGGCCATAATCAGAGTTAAATATATATGTATATAGAAATGTTTTAAGCACAGAAACAAAAGTCCAATTCCACTCTCAGTTCAACTCAAGATGGGGCATCCTTGTGCATCCTTTCTCTTTTCAGGTCTTGCCTCTCTAGGTAGCTGAAAGGCTTTGGAAAGTAAGTCCTGGGCCTGGGAGGAGCAGCTGGATTGTTATGCCCCCAATTTCTGTCATGTAGCCTGATCTTTATCTGAGATGCTTCATAGGCTTTCCACTCTGAATAACTGTAGTAATTATCTCTGTTCTCCCCAAGATCAGTCACTAACCTCAAAGTATCAAGAATTAGGGACTTGGAGGTAGAACTCCATACTTCAGAATGAACAATAGGTGGTCTACCTTCAGGAGCTGGCTCTTTCCTTGGTGCAGAACGGCTGGCAGAAGCGCCGTCACCATATTTTCTTTTCTTCTTAGAAGGGCCTTGAGAACTGGAAGGAAAATCATCTTGCCATGCTTCAGTATAGGATAGGGGAGGCTCAGTCACATCACCCTCAGGTCTGGGTGAGAAGACTGGCACACCTCCTTGAAAGGTTGCTTGAGCTGAGACATCTGCTGGAGGCTGTTCTGCAAGAGGATTTAGATGCTGAGGTATAATGGTAGGGTCCAATTGAAACTCAGGAAAGTTTTGATTATGCAGCCAGACAGCAGTGTCATAGGTATAGAATTTTACAGACTGGAGCTGGGAGAGAATTTCTGCTTTCATTTCTTTTACCAGACCATCCACAGTAGCTTGAGCTTGAAGAGATAGTTTGTCAACTTGTTCTTTTATAACTGCTTGAGCTTGTTCAGATAGTTTTTCCACTTGTTCTTTTACTATCTTCTCCCCCTTGGTGATATCTACAGATAGCTGAGCTATAGCTTCATCTCTGAACTTGCCAACTTCTTCACAAATTTTCATAAGATTGGCATCAGCATTCTTGTCCAAATGGATCTGATTATATGCAACAGTTTCTTGCTGATTTCTCAGTTCTCCTATGCTTGAGATAGTGTGATCGATGGCCTTGCCACCTAGCTGGAACAATCTTTTTAGTTCATCAGTATTTGCCTGGATTTCAGCAAAGCCTCTACTCATCTCTTGTTCAAGAGTAGTGACTTTGTTATTGACTGATGCTATAGATTCATCAAAATAGTTTCTCTGTGCAAGGAGCAACTGTGCAATCTGACTTACCAAATCTGAAGAGGAGGGGGCTGAGGTTGGTGCAGAAATTGAAGGAGCAGGAGGAGGAGCAGTCCAAGGAGGAATTTCTGTTAGGAACACTGAGCTGACAGCCCTTTTGAAGGGTTCTATTACAACAGCTTCTTCTGGAGTGAGGAAGGATGGCAGGGAGAAATCCAAAGTCCTCAGAGGTGCCTCCACAGGGTCTGGAGACATTTCCTCATCATCAGACAAGATAACATGATCAGATTTGGTTGGCTCACTATCTGCAGACTTGGCAGGAGACTGTAATGGAGTCTGAGCTGGAGACTGTATAGGAGATTTGGCAGGAGACTTGGCAGCTGAAACATTCTGAAAAAGAGGATCATCTGAGCTTAGCTCATCAATGAATCTGTTGATGTCTTCAGCTGTAGACAGTAGGTGAGCTGTATCTGAAGGTTCAGATTCAGGAATTGCTGATTGAAGATGAGCTGGAGTAGGAGAAACTGGAGGAGTAGCAACTCTGACTTCTTCTTGTGCTGGAATCACTGATTCAGAAGAGACTTTAAGCTGAGAAAGAGAAGAGGCAGGCTCCCCCTCAACTAAAGCACCAGAGGTAGCAATAGTTTGATGTAGAGGAGGAGATGGGATCCTGTCTTCAGGTAAGCTGCTGTCTTGTTGTAGTTCTGAGACGGCATCAGCCTTTGAGGCTTGGGCAGGGTTCAGGATCTTGAGGTCATACCTCTGAATGGAAGAGATAGAAACTTTCTTCATGTGGTGAAGAGGAGTCCCTTTAGAGAAGTCAAACACTGTAGGATTGATCTCATGGAGGAGGAGGGAGATAATCCTAGCAAAACTGGGATGTTTGACGCTTTCTCGGATCTTATCCAGTATCATCATTCCGAATTGGAATTTCTTCCTCCAGACAATAGCTTGCATAACATCGAATAGATTTTGGGATACATCTCTAATGGAGTAAGTCTTGCACCATAGGATTTTGGCAATGATGTCAACGAGAAACTTCCCTTCTGAATTGAACAAGGATCGATTCAGGGTTTCACCTCCACCTTCAGGATCTCGACCGCAGAACAGAGAGGTGCGGTCGGCATCTGCCTTGTCTAGGTCATCTTCTTCGTCGACCACTGGCATCCGGAGCAGAGTGGCGACTGAATTTTTATCTAACCGAATTTCAACTCCCCTTACCTTGGATTTCAGAACGGTGCCATTGTGTCTAACCTTCAGATTTTTGTAGAACTCTTCAACATCAGGAAGCAAGAGGCGGCAGGGTTCTTGAAGAACGAAGGTCAATCCGGCCGTGTCCAGGAGAATCAGTAGGTTCTTGAAGTCATCCGAGATATCTTCAATGCCATCTGTCACTAATTCAGAGCCGATTCCAAACTTGGAGGAGGGAGGAGCCATCAGCGATTCGGAAAACTTGCGGCGAAGGAGGACGAAGAGCAGGAGTCGGGAATACGAAAAGTCGGCGGCTACTCGAGTGAATGAGAAGTGGAAAGGACTTTTTCGTTTTGAATATATATATAAATAATCCTAATTAGGTTTAAAAAGGATTAACTATAAAGACATACCTGAATGAGGCGGCAATTTGCTAGGTGTGAGTAGAGAGTTTGAAAATCCAGAACAAATCCGAGTATTCGAGTAGAGGATGACATCATACACGAGTATGGGGTTTAGCATACACGAGTAGGTCACAACATACACGAGTAATCAAGAATTCATACTCAAGTATGTAATTAGTATACACGAGTATCAAGTTCTTGACGAGTTTTCATACTCGAGTATTAGAAGTTCATACACGAGTAACTATTGGATTACTCGAGTATATGAAGCTTTTTACGCGAGTATTAGCCGTTTACTCGTGTAAGTGTAACGATGCTCGAGTCTCTAATACTTGAAGGAATTTCCCAGGTAGATGATTATTTCCACTGAAAAACTGTACCTCTGAGCAGCCAACATTACTGATATCTTCTTAATTTGAGAGTCCATCACTGGTCTTCTTTGTTGAGCAGTCCAAGCTCAGTTTTGAAGAACGAGAACTTGGACTCGTCCAGCGGCTTGGTGAAAATATCTGCAACTTGCCTGTCTGTGGAGACATACTGTAGATCTATGTCTCCATTCTCCACATGCTCCCGGATGAAATGATAGCGAAGCTCTATGTGCTTGGTCCGGCTGTGGGAGACTGGGTTGTTGGCTATTGCTATGGCGCTGGAAGAGTCACAGAACAGGGGAATGTTCTGGTACTGCATGTTGTAGTCTTCAAACTGATTCTTGATCCATAAGAGCTGTGCACAACAGCTGCCTGCAGAGATGTACTCTGATTCAGCCGTTGAGATGGCTACACAGTTCTGCTTCTTACTGCTCCAGGAAATAAGTCTCCTTCCGAGAAATTGGCAAGTCCCGGAAGTGCTTTTCCTGTCGTCTTTGCTACCTGCAAAATCTGCATCTGAAAAACCAATTAGTTCACTATCATTACTTCTTAGGTACCATAAGCCAAGATTTGGTGTACCTTTGAGGTATCTCAAGATTCGCTTTGCAGCGATGTAGTGAGATTCCTTAGAGTTCACCTGAAATCTAGCACATACACATGTTGAGAACATTATATCTGGTCTACTCGCAGTAAGATAGAGCAAGGACCCAATTATGCTTCTGTACTTGGTTTCATCAAAAGGTTTCCCTTTCTCATCCTTGTCCAGAGACATAGCTGAGGCCATTGGAGTCCTCATAGAGGTTGCATTCTCCATTCCGAATGTCTTAAGTAGCTCTTTGGTGAACTTGGTCTGTAAGATGAAAATCCCATCTTCAGATTGTTTCACCTGAAGCCCTAAGAAATACTTTAGCTCTCCCATAGTGCTCATTTCAAACTTCCCTTGCATAAGTTTAGAAAACTTCTTGCAGAGGTTGTTATCCGTAGAGCCAAAAATAATATCGTCGACATAGATCTGCACTAGCAAAATCTTGCCTTTTATTTCCCTAAGAAATAATGTTTTGTCTATCTTTCCTCTTGTGAACTTGTTCTCAAGAAGGAAGCTAGACAGAGTCTCATACCAAGCTCGAGGAGCTTGTTTAAGACCATATAGTGCTTTCTGTAATAAATATACATAATTAGGATGGGTTGAATCAACAAAACCTGGCGGTTGCTCTACGTACACTTCTTCCTTTATGTCACCATTCAGGAAGGCGGACTTTATGTCCATCTGATAGACGGTAAAGCCCTTGAGTGCAGCGTAGGCAAGAAATAACCTTATCGCTTCCAGTCTTGCCACTGGAGCATAAGTCTGGTCGAAGTCGATTCCTTCTTCTTGACGATATCCCTTGGCGACAAGTCTGGCCTTATTCTTCACGATTATCCCATCTTCATCCATCTTGTTCCGGTAGACCCATTTTGTCCCAATGACATTCTTACCTTTGGGTCTAGGAACAAGTGTCCAAACCTTGCATCGTTTGAACTGATTCAATTCTTCTTCCATGGCTAGAATCCAGGATGCGTCGGAGTTGGCTTCCTCAAATTTCTTTGGTTCAACCTGTGAGAGAAAACTTAAGTGTAAATTCTCGTTAGTTGTACCTCGACGAGTTCTGACACCATCCCGAGGATCTCCTATTATTTGGTCAACAGGATGATCCTTCAAGTGTCGGAACTCTAAAGTCCTTGCATCTGGGATCTCTTCAGCCACTGGAGTTGCATCTTCAGCTGGGATGTCTTCTTCATCTTGATCATCCTCCTCTCCAATGGTGGTTGTAGAGGGGACCTTGATGAATGTCTCATCTTTATCTTCACTAGGTTCATCCAAGCTAAGTTCTTTCAACTTTGTACCTGCATCTACAATAGGCACACTAGACAAGTTGCTTTGCAACAGACTCGTCTCATCAAATACAAGATGTATCGACTCTTCCACCACCAGAGTTTTTCTATTGAATACTCTATAAGCCTTACTATGGCTACTATATCCTACAAAAGTACCTTCAAAGCTTTTCTCGCTAAACTTGGTAGAGTGATACTTCCCGTTGTTAAGCACGAAGCATTTACAGCCAAAGATTCTAAAGTATGAAATGGTTGGTTGCCTGCCTTTTAGAAGTTCGTAAGGAGTCTTATCATGGTTCTTGTTGATGAGTGCTCGATTTTGCACGTGACAAGCGGTGTTGACGGCTTCAGCCCAGAAATACTCCGGAAGTGAGGCATCACTCAACATGGTCCGATAAGCCTCTATGAGTGTTCTGTTCCTTCTCTCAGCTACTCCATTTTGCTGTGGAGTGCGAGGAGAGGAAAACTCATGAAAGATACCTTGACTTTCACAAAATTCTGTCATGGCTCCAGATTTGAATTCCGTTCCATTGTCACTTCTGATTTTGACTACGGAATAGTTGTATTCATTCTGGATTTGCCTCACAAAATTAGTGAAAATACCAAAGGTATCTGACTTGTGTTTCAGAAAGAACACCCACGCAAAGCGCGAGTAATCATCCACAATAACCAACGTATATTCCTTACCTCCCAAACTTCTAACCTGCAGTGGACCAAACAAGTCCATATGGAGAAGCTGCAAACTTCTATTGGAATCCTTGCCTATTATGCTTTTAAACGAACTTCTTGTTTGCTTGCCTTTGATACAAGCGTGACAAGGACTGTCCGTAACGCACTTGACATTAGGTGCATCCCGCACTAAGTTTTGAGAGAATAGTTTATTAATAGTTTTGAAATTAATATGTGCTAGTCTCTTGTGCCATTGGTCAGCAAGAGATGCACTACTTTTTGCCAAAAGACACACTGGTGTCGAAGAGTCTATACAAATGAAATTCAGACAGAAAATATTTCTGCTTCGAGTGCCTGATAAAATAGTTTCCATATTGTTAACCGATTTTATCAAACACTTGTCAGCATGAAATTCAACTACATATCCTTTGTCGCATAGTTGGCTTATGCTGATGAGATTGTGTTCCAATCCTTCAACATAGGCTACATCCGAAAAGGATACGCTACCATTAGAAATCATACCATAGCCTTTAGTGATTCCTCGATCTGAACCTCCAAAGATGACCTTTGGTCCGTTGCAGACTAGGGTGTAATTCTGTAGTAGGCTCCTTGTCCCGGTCATATGCCGAGAGCATCCACTGTCCAAATACCAGATTGGCGTTTTGGTGGCCTTTGGACATACCTGCAATCATAATCATTTAGCCTTAGGAACCCAAACAAGTTTGGGTCCTTGGTCTCGAGTTAGAATACCCCCCCTGCGAGTATTAGCCTCATGAGTGGTCACTCTCACGTTGCTAACTTTAGGGGTTGCAGCATTTTCAGGATTGAACCAACAATCACTGGCAAAATGACCAATTCTGCCACAGCACCAACAGTTGAACCTGTTGTATCTTTGCCTTGTGTAGTCCTGCTTGACTTTCTGGAATGAAGGTCCAGTAGGAGCTTTACTCTTGGAGGAAGAGGCTTCATGATGATGGCGGTTACATGAGGTCTTCTCCTTCATAGGCTTTTCTACAATGGGTTTTACTTTTGATGTCTTTTTGAAATTATGACCATGAGCATAAGGTCCATAGCTTTGAAGCTGAATCTCCTCATAAGGTGCCTTGAAGACACTCTCGCCAAAGTTACGAGGATGAGTCCAACCTTGTTATCTTGACTTAGGCTTCTCAGGGATCGGCCTAGAAAAGTGTCCGTAGGTGGACTCATAATCGAGTTCGTTCGTGGGAAAGATAACTTTCTTGAACACAACAGGTTCCAAGGGAGCTTTCCCTTTTTCTTCAGCTAGAGCCTTCCGGGCAGCCTTATTCTTTCTCTTGGCCTTGTTTCTCCTAGAGGATTTACTAGAAGAGGCAATGTGGCCTAAACCAGCACCCTTGGCCTTAGCAGAGAATTCAGCAACGATTGGAAGAACTGTCTTAGGCTTGGAGAAACTCTCAACAAGCTTCTTTTCAGCCTCGAGTTGTCGTTCCAATTCTTTGATGATTTCCTCTTTAAGGTCGATGTGCTTGAGAGCTTTATTGTATCCCTCCATAGCTGCATTGAGGTTCTCTTGAAGAGAGTTAGTCTTATCGACTTCTTCTCTCAAGCTGCTCTCACTAGCTCGTAGAGTATTTTTCTCTTTGGCTTGAGTTTTCATTAATCTACGACATTTTTCGTAGGCGGTGAGTAACTCCTTATACTGACCCATGAGCTCAGATTCATCTTCAGAGGAATATCCCTCTTGCTCATTGTCATCATCAGAATCAGAGAGAGGAGTGTGAGATTTTACCTCCCCAGTAAACTGGGGGACTTGTTCATCATCTGAATGAGCCATGAGCCCGAAGTAAGCTTCCTCTTCTTCACTCGACTCAGATGAGTCAGAGTTGCTGAGAGTTTTGCTCTTCTTGGCTACTAAGATTTTCTCTGTCCTCTTCTTATGGTGTGAGGATTTCTTTTCCTATCTTCTTCCACCCTCTTTCTTTTTGTGAGGGCAATCGGCGATGACGTGACCTGGCTTATTGCAACAATAACAAATGATGTCAGTAGAAATCTGTTTGTTCGGTTTAGAATTATACCTATCATGGCTGCTTGAGCCTTTCTTCCGATGATCACTGTCATGTCGTGATCTTCTATATGAGGCATCCTTGCCTCTCCATTGCTTCTTCTTGTTCAAGAATTTCTTGAACTGCCTTGAGAGTAGGGAGAACTCTCCATCAGATAGTTCTGAGCCAGACGAGCTAGGCTCAGATGATTCTTCTTCATCAGCCTCAGGAACTGGGGCAGGAGAGCTAGCCTTTATCTTCCTTGAGCTATCTGCCTTTAGAGCGACAGATTTCTCCTTGGATGCAGACCTGCTTGTCTCTTCTTCAGCTTTTCTTGAGTTGATTTGTAGCTCGTAATACATAAGCTTTCCGAACAGATTCTGCGGGTCCGTCTCAGCTAACCTTCCAAACTCCCGAATGGCACATACCTTATTGTCCCATTCCTTGGTTAGGGATCTTAAGAATTTGTCATTGAGTTCCCCGTTGGTGAAGACTCGGCCATAAACTCTTAGGCCGTTCACTATCTTGAAAAAGTTCTCGAATGTGTCAGCTATGGCTTCCTTGTGACCTTGCCGGAAGGCTTCATACTTTTGATTCAGAAGGGATCTCCGATCATCCCTCACTTCCTCTGTACCTTCCATTAGAGTCACTAGGGATTGCCACATCTCCTTGGCAGATTGGCAATGAATCAGATTTTGCAGCATTGAGTCATCGACTGCACTTGCTATGATATTCTTTGCTTTCTTGTCCAGAGAGACAAGTGCAATCTCATCCTTGTCTAGATCCATCAACTTCTTGGGAACTTGCTTGTTAGGATCTATGGTGGAAGTAGTCATAGGAATGTGGGGACCTTCTTCAACAATCATGAAAATCCGGGGATCTACTGCTTCCATGAAGAACTTTACTCTTTCCTTCCACATAGGAAAGTTGTTCTTGGTGCAGATAGGGAGTTTAGCAAAATCCTTGGTCTTACTCATGCTTGATACTCAACTTAGAAGGATACGATCAAGGTGTTAACCTTTTAACGATCAACCTCCCTCTGATACCAATTGAGAGGTCTAAGTTGTTAGCCTAAATCACCTAGAGGGGGGTGAATAGGTGAAATGCGTGTCAAATGCGGAATTAAAAATTAACACAGCACACATCAAGCAATCACAGACGACAAGAGATTTATAGTGGTTCCCCAACCTTGGGTACGTCCACTTTCCTCACCGATCTAGCAAATCACTAGACTCGGCTACTCCACTATCTCGGATTGAAAACAATCCTACACCTCGGAACCACGTTCCTACAAAACTCGATCCAACTGGATCTACAAAACTCGGAAGAAAGATCTTCCTACAAATCTCGGAGATAAAACTCCTACAAAGAAATTTTGGTTTGAGAATAAAAATTCAAAACAATAATCTCAGATCTGGATCTTTGACAATCTTCTTCTTTAGGAACTTCGGCTTGATCAGAAAAGGTTGAAGATGACTAGAGAGAGATCCACGAATCTGAAAACTAGAACCACCTCGATCGAGAAGATAGATCTGAGATCTTTGAGGCTCGGCGAGATCGAGTGATTCACTTTTGTCTGGATAGCTGGAGAAACAGTCGTTGAAGACGGAAATCGGGGCGATCCAAAGCTTTTTCCGCGAACAACAATGGCGGCGGCGGCGTGAGAATTAGGGTTCACGGAATTTTCTTTTTCTCAAAAAGAATATCTCTGTAATCTTGTTGATAAGTCAATTCTGAAATGACCTTTTTATAGGTGGACTCCAACGGTCATAATCTTAATTAAGGATGACACGTGGACCAATCAGAAATGACGGATTCAAAATACTTAGCGAATTCGAACTTAGAAAAATTTTGGAACTGCTATACTCGAGTAAGAGAAGATATACTCGAGTATGGAAATTCAGATACTCGAGTGACAAAGAGAAATAAACTCGAGTAGGAGAAGAGAAATTTACTGAGTGAAAGATGAACTACTCGAGTATCAGAAGAGATATACTCGAGTATCAGAAAGAGATATACTCGAGTATCAGAAATATATACTCGAGTGAAAGGAAGATATACTCGAGTGAAAGGGGAAGTTACTCGAGTATCAGAATATGTATTCGGGAAACATACACTTACTCGAGTATCAAAGTCAATTACTCGAGTATGGAAATACTTACTCGAGTATCAAAGTCAATTACTCGAGTATGGAAATACTTACTCGAGTATCAAAGTCAATTACTCGAGTATGGAAATACTTACTCGAGTATCAAAGTCAATTACTCGAGTATGGAAATACTTACTCGAGTATTAAAACAACTTACTCGAGTATCAGAATACTTACTCGAGTATGACTACTTGAATTTGCAGAAAAGAGAAGAAAAAGATCTACTCGAGTATGATACATGATTTACTCGAGTGATTAAGTTACTTACTCGAGTATGACAACAACTTACTCGAGTGACTGACTAACTACTCGAGTATAGAAATATATACACGAGTATTCAGAGCCTACTCGAGTAAGTCTAACTGATTACTCGAGTATGTCTAACTAGCTACTCGAGTATTAAGTCTGATACTCGAGTATAACAAGGGGTTACTCGAGTATTTTGGACTTAGAAATTTTTCTGAGGAAATTAGCTCCAATGCTTCTGTCCATCAATCCAAGTGCATATAGGAAGTGTATCCCAATAGAGAGGCTATACATGGGCCAACACTTTGGATCACACAATGAGGGATTACATTGTATGGTCCTGTGTTTGGTGACCCATTATAGACTGACATTGGTCTACACTTGGCAAATAGAACCTGCACACATACAACTTAAACACAGCATCAAATACACCTTAATTCATCTTAGTTCAAGGTCTGACCTCCTACAAATCTGAGGTATTGTGGAGACAAATCCCAACACACCTCCCCCATGAAGAGCTTCAAACCACCACTACTAACCACGACCCACGATTCGGCCTTTAGGAAAGAGAAAACATGGCCGACAAGGAAACTCAAAATAAAATCAAGGAATTCACTCGGGAACGAAAATCGAGGAAAGAGAAACAGTGTTGAAGTTACTCAACACGGCTTGGCGTTGAGTGGAACCCACTCAGCACCTAACCAGACCTTGGCATTGAGTGAGTTAGCCTCACTCAGCGCCAGAACAGCCATGGCGTTGAGTGAGAATCATTCACCCAACGCCCTCCGCAAGAACAGCTCTGGCGTTGAGTGAGCTATCCTCACTCAACGCCAAAACAGCCATGGCATTGAGTGAGGTCCACTCCCTCAATGCCTTCAGCAAAAGAGGCAGCGGAGTTAAGTGAGCTAACCTCACTCAACGCCAAAATAGCTATGGCGTTGAGTGAGGTCCACTCCCTCAATGCCTTTAGCAAAACCACAAAACCCAACGGTGGCGTTGAGTGAGTCCACCTCCCTCGACGCCAAAGCAGCTTTGGCGTTGAGTGAGGTCAACTCACTCTACACCAAAGTTTACTCCCGCAAGAAAACCCTAAACCATCGCCAACAAGAGGAGGTTGGCGGGAATGCTGACTGATTCTCGCCAAATCGGCGGGAATGTAGGATGATTCTCGCCGAATCGGCGGGAATGTAGGATGATTCTCGCCGAATCAGCGAGAATCCAGGATGATTCTCGCCGATCGGCGGGAATCCAGAATGATTCTCGCCGAATCGGCGAGAATCAAGGATGATTCTCGCCGATCGGTGGGAATCACTAACGATACACATCGAAATCAGCGGGAATCACTTGGTGATTCCCGTCGATTTTGACTTAGACGAAAATTCTCACGCAATCACCCCACCACTCAGCCGTAAGGAACAGACCAAACAATGGCTTTGAGTGTGTCCACAACACTCAACGCCAAGTTCGGGCGGCTTTTGGCTTTGAGTGTGTGCACCACACTCAACACCAAAACCCGAGAGTCTACCAAGACTGGTTCTAAACAGAGTCCTACCACAACTTCCTCCCTCACACTCTCTCTCGGCCCCACCCGCAAAAGCACCCAACTAGAACTACAAATCTGGAGTCTAAATGGTGAACACAACTAGCAGGTTGAGCAAACAGCACAAGGAGGGGGCTCATAGGAGAATCTAAGCCCTAAAATTTAGCAAGATAAAAGAGAATATACTTTGTTTCTACCCTAGGGCTAACCGGGAAACATTCCAAAATTCAAAAGAACAACAATGGCAAGGGCAAGAATACCACTTGCCTCGATTTCCGGCGAAGCTAGGTCGGCTTTCCCTCCTCTTCACTCTGCACTAGAAGGAGCAGCACCTAACAAGCAAACCAGCACTTTAATGGCGAAAACCACAAGAAACCGAAAATCCAAATCTCCTAAAACTCCACGAAAAACAAACCTCTTACCGTCGAAATGAAGATCTGAGCGAGAGCAAGACAACACCGCTTTCAGAATCGAACTCCGTCCACGAATACTCCCGGAATCGCCGTCCGAAGGAGAAGCAGGTCCGGCGGTTTCCTCTGTTTTCCGCGAACAGGAGCAGCGGTTTCGGTCTTGGGGAGAAGAAAAGAGGAGAAGTGGGCCCGCCACTTCTTAATAAGGCTTTTATTCAAGCTTTAAAGCATCGGTTCAGCAAAACCGAACCCAACCGCCTGCTCCTTAAATAAAAAAAAAGAGAATTTCTTCTAGTCTTTACTAATGGCACACCCAAAGCGACGCGAAAACCAAACTATCTCGGAATTCGACGAAATTCGCACCGTATCTAAATATCCACACTACGAACACAACGGCGAAGTCGAAACTAACTTTCGATGAATAGAACTTGAGTTATACCCTCCCGAAGCCAAAACACAAGCATCCCCCGAGAGGCCACACCGGGTCACCCAAAATGACTCGGCTTGCTAGGGAGATCTTGCCAACAGGCTACAAAATAGGGCACCCAGTTCGAAGGAGTTAAGACCACACTCCACAGATGGCGCAAGCCAAGAAAATGCGTCGACGTAACGCCAAACGAGAATTTAAATAATCGCAGAAAAAAAAATCGGGGGCGTTACATGATGTACTAAAAAGAAATGTTCAACTATACCAAATAATTTACTAGTGCATCTACATGCTATTTGATCAACTTTTCCAGAGTTTAAAATCATTCTAAGACATATAATCTATAATTACATCAATATCATCAAAAGGGCAATATGAAGTTTATAGTTACAAGGGTGAGCTACTGTTATCTAGACACCCTATAATAAATTCTAGAGGTATACAATACTCCTACCAAAATATCACAAAGATCCAAGGTCATATGACCAATTGAATATTCCCTAAGGTATAAAGACCTAAATATCTACTAAGTTCTTTAAGTGGGGTGGATGTGTCCAAAATCCACCAAATCCCTTCCTAGGGCATTCACCTCACTAGGATCATATGGACTAATCAATAAGTCCATCCAAGGACATAACACCCTATGTCCTTCACAAATTCCCAAAGTTCAACCTTAGGGTTTGAACTTGGTTCCTAGGGCAAATCTACCCTAATCTATCCCATACTCTATGTTTGGTAGTTAAATATCATAATAAATCAGTGTCCCAAGTTTCAACCTCTGTTGAGGCGATTTGGCCACCTGAAACCCACAAGGGACACTTTGACCTAATTACCCCTTTTTGGTCCAACTTAGGGTGGGCTTATTTCCTAACTAAATCATCTCCAAATGGAATAAAAATTTATACAGATCCTTTTGATGACCCAAAAGACCACTCACTAAAATTTGGGAGGGTTTGGAGATCATTAGACCTTTTAAATAATTCATACATTGATTATTAAATATCTACAAAAACTTTAAGAAAATGTTTTCCAAAAATTCTCATTTTTGGATATGTTCTAGGTATAGGTAAAAGTGACTCCCTTCAGAAATTTCAAGTCATATGGTTGGCTGGATTTATGGGGGAACTCAAAATAGTCTCTTGACGAGCCTAGGTATAGTCCTCACCAAAATGAGTGCTCTGGTCAAACCACTTATCCAAATGGGTTGAAATTAATTTTACATTAAATTGGACCCATAGAGCTACAATCTTCATGTTGACCATTTTCTCTGATTAATCCTTTAAGTACTTTTAAACTAATTCCTAAGATGACTGATTTTTAAGGGCAGAAAATACATTAAATATAATTTATATAACTTGATCTTGCACGGATCTTGATGCAAATCCTACGATTGTTGGTCTTCTTCTTACTTCAGCTAACGAGTGAGATTTACCCTACCTGGAGCATCTTCCAACCCTATTTCCTGGGCCGGCCACCGTCGCCACCACCTTCATTGAGGTGGGGGCTATCGCCAAGCGGCGGCTCGGCCGCCTGAGGGGTCATTTCCGGCAAACCCAACACTTCATTTTTCACGAAAAACTAGGAAAAATCTCCACCGGATTGGGCTCAATTGAGCCCGATTCTTATCCCTATTGATTCCTAAGATCTACCCATAGAAGAAGGAGTAGGGGAGGACCTTATTGGAGGGCTGGAGGCGGGTCAATCGCCGGATTGTCATGGTGGTGGTGGCGCCGCTTGGGTTTCTACAATAGCATAGTCAACTTGCCCGGCTCCTTCTGGTAAGGTGTGGAAATGACTCCTATGAGTCTAGTGATGCTTTTAAAGTCGCTAAATGGGGGAAGAGAAAGGGCTAAGCACCAATGGCCATTATGGGCCATCAATGGCATTTTCATCCATGGGTGGATTCACGGTTCCGGCCATGAACATCCACCAAAATGGCCCCTGAACTTCCCCAGATTGAATGGGGAGTTGAATCAGCCCCCTTGGAGGTGGAGGGAGGGGCTCTTGGTCTCCCTTGGCCATGAATGGTCTTCCTCCCATTTCTCTCTCCTCCATTAAAGGGCAAGTAGAGCTTTTTTCTCTCCTAGTCACCTTGGACAAAATTAAAGGGGTAATTCAGTCAAGCTACACCCCATAAACTCATCTAAATGATTATCATGAGGCTAGCCCAAATGAATTTGGGTTTTAGTTTGAGTTAGCTCATTTGGGTTAACTTGACCTAACACTTGAGTAGAGTTGACCTAGGTTAATTTGACCTTTTGGGTTGATTCCAATGGGTCATTAGTGACTCAATAGCCTCTCCTAAGGTCTAGAAATACTTGGGTAGGGTTGGTTGGACACAGTAGAGGTCAATTGCCCTTAGTTAGGGCACCTTGCCATATTTATGCCTATGGTGGTCTTAGGTAAATTTGACCACTTTGGGTTGACCCCAATGGATCCCTATGGCTCAAATTGACACTCTAATAGGGTAGGGATGTTGTGGTGGGGTCATGGAGTCATGGTGAAGCACTATGACCATCCTAATCTATTGTTTAGAATTCTACTATTTGCAGACCATGATGATTTCCAACTTCATGTCTAAGCTCACTAGGTCTTCTTCGGCTTCCTAGGGTTTTGTCATGACCTAGTCATGACAAAACCACTCTTAGGAGTCTAGTTGGAAATGGGATGTTACAAATCCCAATAAACAAAAATAAAAATTTTGTCCTCTTAATTCAGGATAGGCTGCGGGGTTTCTACTGAGAGTAACTAAATGTAACATCCTAGAGGAAGTTGAATGTATACTTTAACCAGAGAGATCTGAGTACCTCTGCGACATTATATCCGGTGGCTCCTAGGTATGCTCCTCCTGCCCATGGTTCCTCTACAGTACCTTAACCAGTGGGACCTTCTTGCGCCGCAAGACCCACACTGCTGTATCATCTATCCTGACCAGCTCACAACAGACCGATTGATCAAAAACTGTCGAGCAAGAACTTGCTGTTTTGGCCGTAGTAGAGACTTACTAAGAGAGGATACGTGGAAGACGTCGTGTAAAACCACTAACTCCGGCGGTAGCTCCAGTCTGTAAGTCAATATGCTGATCGGCTCCAGGATCCTGTAACGCCCCATATTCCTTGGACTGAGCTTCTTTAGCCCGTGCATCCACAAGAATCCATGCACCAGAAATACACTGTCACCATCCTGAAACTCTACTTGGCATTGTCGAGCATCGTAATATTTGTCCAGTCTGCCCTAGGGCTCCAGCATCCTATCTCAAATCAATGACACCTGGGTATCTATGTTCTCCACAAATTCCGAGCTGAGTGCCTTTGGATCCTCATCCTAGATCCATGACAGTGGAATCCTGTACCTCCGTACGAGGGTGGAGAGCTGTGTTGAATGTCGGTCGAGAGCCCAAATAATCCTAGACTGATGTTCTCTCCTTGGACGTACACTATCCATCCTGATTTGACACGATCATCTTGAGCACACAATGATAACGGACAACTACTAACAAATTTCATGAAACACCCACAGGAGTTTTCTTCCGGGTCGGGGTGACCCAACCTATCTCGGACAGTCTATCATTGATGTTCCAATTATAATTATGCCCGGAGTGGGGATGAGGAATCCTATGTATGAAAATCCCTAATTATATCCTCGAACTTCCACTCTAACTCGGGCAGCGACTGTAATAGTTCCCCAAAAATTCTTGCAATTAACCTTAATCGGCCGACAGACCTCACCGTGCATCACAAAATCCATGACGTCCTTCTTCACTCTGAGGAGATACACGTTCCAAGATACACCAAACTTCCGGTGATTAAATTTCTCGTTTGTATGGGTAGACAACGGCTCTATAAAATCTCCGCTTCACAATCAGATTCTTATCCCTACGAATACGCCTGAGTAGCATCGAATACGGTTTACTTTAATTTCACTATATTCACGCCGCAAATTTTTTTAGATGAGGTCTAAGGGAAACCCAAGTCAATAACTAATTTGCACAATAAACAAAAGATAAGCCCCTACTTACCTTGGGCTAAGTATCTTTGATATTATCATGTTATATCCGTCCTAGCTGGGTGCACAATCCCTAGGGCAACAATCTTCGACTTGGGGTTCCAACCTGAAACTTGTTGATATACTCCATACTTTAAACCCTCTGAGTCATATTTACACCAACCTTATCCGGGTCAAAATGTTCCCAATCCCAATTGGGTCTCTTCTAAACTTGAATTCTTATCCGAACCTCGGTGTTTGTCGTGGTGGTTGTCTCTAGATAATCTTGTTACTGATATGAGGGTTGAGACTATGTGTCTTCTACCATTCTGCTATTGGATTATTGGCCTCAATTATCCTTAAGGCAGTCCTACCGGTTTGAGTAATCCTTGATAGAGACCTAGGGACACCTGAGTTTATTTCTTGGGTATCCATTCTCATGTTAAACTCCTCCTTTATTCTCTTTGGATATCTCCTTACATTAACCAAGTTCATCCCGAAGGTCTATTTCCTACTAGGGCATACTATAAGTTGTCATGGTTAGTCATGTGTCCTAGTGGGTTGAGTCTAACTCGTTGACTAGAGAATTATGCGATGAGATCTTTGCAGTCAGAGGTGCTCCCTGCTGGGGGCAAGGTTTTCTGCAGGCTACAAAGAAGAATTCCAACTATTAGCTAATGAACAAGTGGAACTAAAGAAAGGTGTACCTTTACATGTGATTCCCCTTATGTGCGCACCATTGATTCCGCTGCTAGTTTGTCCGCAAACAAAACTCGCGCATGGTGGCCCAGGGTTTTTATGGACTACTTCTCTTTGGATCGATGTTTGCTATGATACTAGTTTGTAAGACCCCTTTTTTTCTTTTTAAAACCCAGGGGTCTTATGCCCAGAATCGCCATTTTGCGGTGACACCGACACTCGGGAAGGTTGCCACTACAAAACGCCGATCCTGTCGGCCTTTATGATCACCAAAGAGAAAGAAGCTTAAACTAGTTCTGATAAAAATAATTCCACAATCACATATTATATATAATATGACAAATAATATTAACTCCACATTAAGGTAGAAGTTTTAAAATAGAACAGTACAAAGAAATATAAACGGGCTCAAGCCCGGTATATCAATCCTCACTACAAACTCTCGCCGAAGCTAAGTAAACTAATCACTCACGGAGTCAGTAGTCGGTTCTCCTGTGCAAGACTGACCCGCCTCCATATACACCGTACTCCGCTGGTGTTGTATCCCCTACTACTGCTCCCTGTCTCCCATCCGGAGCCCCTGGAATGTTGTGGTCCGAAAACCTTTAGTCAAAAGACTAAGTCCTATCATCCCCTTCCCCTCCCCCGTGGCTCCTAGGCACCGAGCGGGGAGGAGGAAAGGAAAGCTATAATGGTGGAGAATAAACAAAGCAGGTGACGGTGGAACTATTCTAGCTATTATTTATAATGTATATATAACTAAGGAAGGAAGATACAAGCTAGCAGTTCTGTAATAGCAAGCAGTAAGTAAATAAGTAGAGTAAAGCAACATATGGAACAAAGACATACTAAGAAGTAAGGAACTTTAACTTATATGAATGCTCATACAAACTTATAAGTTAAGGGGTCTTCTGCAAGGCTCCCATCGTATAAAAAGTCCCATACCGATTTATACGTTGGGGTATAGGTTGTATGCAAGTATGAATGTAGTGATATGTTATGCCATGATTCATACAAGTGTAACTCATGCACACAACTCTATGCGCACAAACTTTTAGTTCCCCCCTTTTTGGCAGCTAACTTCAATCCCAGGAACCTCCGTAATGGCAAACAGAGACAGTGGGTCGGGCCCCCCACTCCTAGGAGGGTATCCACACTACTAGGCCTAGCCCTTACGTATGCCTCTCAAAGGACACAACCTAGATTCACCACATACAAATGTTGGACATATCCACTAGACTTACTTTGGCTAAGTGTGAACCACACCCACCGAGTCACCATATCGACGTCGGTGTGAACGACAGTCCAATTTCGAAGACCCACCACCTTTTTATCTTATGCACATGCAATAGTATTATATTCTCCCACCGAGCCAAAGCTCCCCGGACTATCCCGTCCGTCACAATTATCTACCGAGCCATCGGCTCGCCGGGCTAACCAGCCCACCACTAAAACCACCGAGCCTACCGCTCATGAGACCCAACCTAACTCCTATAACACCGGGCTGTGTAAGTGTAAGTGTAACCCTAGATACACTAGTTACTTTTAACATTGAATATTCTTACGGTTTACGTTAACCTTAGACTGCCCTAGGAATTCCCGGTGAAGGGCTCTCACAGGGAACTAGGAATTATGATGGTGGTTGAAGCCCATCATTCTCTTTCGCAAGGCACTTACTATTATAGGTTAATATCCAATCCCTGATCCCTTTTATTGTTATATTGGATCTAACCCTAGTGTATTTGACCCTTCCTCTCCACAGGGAAGACGATGTTTCGTCGAACCCGAGTTTCACCTACACAAGTCTTCCCATCATTACTCCTCACCATGAATCTCATTGATGAGCACATTTCTATATCACCATAACGGTAAAACTGATACCCCAACTCCCTATGTTCATTTTACATTCTATTACAATTTCTGTCGTTTTACTATATGCAGACCAATCTAAAATATATGATGTATACGATAGGAGGTACTCCAAATTTTCATCCAAAAGCACTAAAATATTTATTTGGGGCCTATCATGATATATTTAGCCTAAATCCAAAAACTAGGAATTTTCCTAAATAAATTGGCATTTAATTAAATTTCCCCAAAAATTGGTCCATGGGTGATTTGAACATGAAGTACTAGACTTACTTAAGATATCACCATACAAAAATTATGAACATTATAGGATATCAAGATATCTGTGAATACAATATTTCATAAATTTTTCATAAAGGAATTATCCTCCAAATAAATAATCCAAGGTAATTCAACTAAATAGGGGTAATGAAGGGAGTACCATAAATACTTGTCCAAAATTTATACAAAAATTGACAGAGATTTATTATGATCATAAAACCTTACTGTCTAAATTTCATGCAATCCCAAGGTCAGTAAACTATATATAAAAATATCTCAACCAAATCCATCAAGGGGCACTTTGTGAAGAAACATCCTTGTAATCTCAACTAAACAACATATAAATACTTATCCAAGCTTCTTTATGCCTTAAAAATTACTCTAGCTAAGTGACACAATTTTCCATCAAGCTATTGTATTTATCTTCTATTTATCAAAGTAGGGTGCACTAGTTTACTTTACACATGAAGTACTAAAATGAAATGTTCAACTATACCAAATAATTAACTAGTGTATCTACATGCTATTTGATCAGCTTTTCCAGAGTTTAAAATTATTCTAGGACATATAAACCATAATTACATCAATATCATCAAAAGGGCAAGATGAAGTTTATAACTACAAGGGTGAGCTACTGTTATCTAGACACCCTATAATAAATTCCAGAGGTATATATCGCTAGGACAATACTACTACCAAAATATCACAAAGATTCAAGGTCATATGACCCATTTAATATTTCCTAAGGTGTAAAGACCTAAATATCTACTAAGTGCTTTAAGTGTGGTGCATGTTTCCAAACTCCACCAAATCCCTTCCTAGGGCATTTCACCTCCCTAGGATCACATGGACTAATCAACAAGTCCATCCAAGGACATAACACCCTATGTCCTTCACAAATTCACAAAGTTCAACTTTAGGGTTTGAACTTGGTTCCTAGGGCAAATCTACCCTAATCTATCCCATACTCCACGTGAAGGACTTAAATATCATAACAAATCAGTGTCCCAAGTTTCAACCTCTGTTGAGGTGATTTGGCCACCTGAAACCCACAAGGGACACTTTGACCTAATTACCCCTTTTGGTCCAACATAGGGTTTGCTTATTTCCAAACTAAATCATCTCAAAATGGGATGAAAATTTATACATAGCCTTATGATGACCCCAAGGACCACTTACTAAACTTTGGGAGGGTTTGCAGGTCAGTAGACCTTTTAAATAATTCATATATGGATTATTAAATATCTAAAAAAATTTAGGAAATTTTTTTCGAAAAATTCCCTTTTTTGGATATGTTTTAGGTAAAGGTAAGAGTGACCACCATCCAAAGTTTCAAGTCATTTAGATTATTGGATTGATGGGGGCACTCAAAATAGTCTCTAGTCAAGCCTAGATATAGTCCTCACCAAAATGAGTGCTCTAGTCAAACCACTTACCCAAATGGGTAGAAATTAATTTTAAATTAAAGTAGACCCATAAAGCTACAATTTTATATTGACCATTTTCTCTGATGAAGTCTCTAAGTATTTTTAAACTAATTCCTAAGATGACTAATTTTTAAGGGCAGAAAATACATTAAATATAATTTATATAACTTGATCTTGCACGGATCTTGACGCAAATCCGACGATTGCTTATCTTCTTCTTCCTTCTGCCGGTGGGTGAGATTTACCCGACCTAGAGCATCTTACAACCCTATTTCCTGGCCACCCGACCACCTCCCTGGCCGGCTACAGCCGCCACCTCCTTCGTTGAGGTGGAGGCTATTGCCGGGCGGAGGCACAGCCGCCGGAGGGGCCGTTTCTGGCGAACCCAACACTTCATGTTTTACTGAAAAACTTTGGAAAATCTCCACCAGATCGGGCTCAATTGAGCCCAATTCTTATCACTATTGATTCCTAATATTTACACATAGAAGGAGGAGTAGGGGAGGACCTTATTGGAGGGTTGGAGGAGGGTCGATCGCCAGATTGTCATGGTGGTGGTGGCGCCGCTCGGGTTTCTACAATAGCACTGTCAACTTGCCCGGATCCTTCAGGTAAGGTGTGTAAATGACTCATATGAGTCTAGTGATGCTTTTAAAGTCACTAAATGGGCAATAGAAAGGGCCAAGCACCAATGGCCATTAATGGCCATCAATGGCATTTTCAGCCATGGGTGGATTCACTGTTCCGGCCATGAACATCCACCAAAATGGCCCCTGACCTTCCCCAGATTGAATGGGGAGTTGAATCATCCCCCTTGGAGGTGGAGGGAGGGGCTCTTGGTCTCCCTTGGCCATGAATGGTATTCCTCCCATTTCTCTCTCCACCATTAAAGGGCAAGTAGAGCTTTTCTCTCTCCTAGTCACCTTGGAAGAAATTAAAGGGGTAATTCAGTCAAGCTACACCCCATAAAAACATCTAAATGATTATCACGTGGTTAGCCCAAATGAATTTGGGTTTTAGCTTGAGTTAGCCCATTTGGGTTAACTTTACCTAACACTTGAGTCGAGTTGACCTAGGTCAATTTGACCATTTAGGTTGACTCCAATGGGTCCTTAGTGATTCAATGGCCTCTCGTAAGGTCTAGGAATATTTGGGTAGGGTTGGTTTGGAAAATTAGAGGCCAATTGCCCTTAGTTAGGGCACCTTACCATATTTAGGCATATGGTGGTCTTAGGTCAATTTGACCACTTTGGGTTGACCCCAATGGATCCCTATGGCTCTAATGGACCCTCAAATTGGTTAAGGATGTTGTGGTGGGTTCATGGAGTCATGGTGAAGCACTATGGTCATCCTAAATGAAAAATGTTTAAGTTGTCTACCTAAATCACCTAGAGGGGGGTGAATAGGTGAGTTGTGTGTCTATTTACGGAATAAAAAATTTAGCAATCTATACAAATAAAATTAACCAAGCAATCACAGACGACACCAAGAATTATAGTGGTTCCCAAACCTTGGGTACGTCCACTTACCACTCATCGATATAGCAATGCACTAGACTCGGCAACTCCACTAATGTCGGATTTAAAAAAATCCTACAACTCGGAACAACAATCCTACAACTCGATCCACAAAACAGATCTACACTCGGAAGATGTAAACTTCATACACCAACTCGGAGAACAAAACTCCTACACCCGGAGAATAATCTCCTACAAGAATAAAATGAATTTAAGAAATACACACTGTAACTTTTCTCAGATCAGGGAAATTTCTGCCTAGTCTTCCTTCTTGAACTATGCGGCTTTATCAAAAAATGTTGAAGAAGACACGACTGGATTCTAGATCTGAAATTCTTAGACCTACAATATCAAAGAGAGGATGTATAGATTGAAGATGATCATTATCTGCAAGTCGACTGGTCTGAGTCTTCTTGATCGAAAGCCCTTGGCGATGTGCACAATGAGCGGCGGCGGCTTTCGATTAGGAAAGAGAATTGGCGGTTCAGAATTATTAGAATGCTTCTTTTCACGCGCTTAGGGTTGGCCTCACTGACAAGACCTTTTATAAGATCTCCCTAATGGTCATAATTATCATTAATGATGACCATATGGACCAATCCCGTCAAGACATTTGAAAAATTACGTCTGTCGGGACTTAGCGAATTTTTCTAAGAAAATTATTAGATTACTCGAGTGAAGAAAGAACTACTCGAGTACTGCTATGGGTTCTCGAGAAGACAACAATAAGCTACTAGAGAAGAAGCACTTTAGGAAAAATAAGGATAGAACTTTTCATTACTCGAGAGGAATGAGGATTACTCGAGTACTTAAATTGCTACTCGAGAAGTGGAAGTGAACTTCTCGATAAAAAAGTCTTTGAGAGAATACTAGGAAGAAATCTGGTTAACTCGAGTACTAGATCTAGACTTCTCGAGAAGTAGATAGACTTCTTGAGTACAGGAACTTCACTACTCGAGTAAGGTAGATACTTCTCGAGTACTTGACTACTGTCACTCGAGTCAAGGTACTCATCTACTCGAGTAATGAACTTAACTACTCGAGTAAAATACTTAGAAAATTCTGAGATGGAAAATTTGTTAACTCGAGAATAAGAGGGGGTGTACTCGAGTAATGGAACTGGCCTCTCGAGAACTATGTTCAGACTTCTCGAGAACCATTTCCCTTACTCAAAATTCAAACTTAACTTACTCGAGTACAACTAAATGATCTACTCGAATATTAGAGTTCTACTCGAGTGAAACACTTAGAAAAATTTTTTTCCATGAAAATTTTTCTTTCTTCAATGGAATAAGCAACATATCTTTCTCCAATAAGTATGGTGCTTGAAAATGAAGTGTATCCCAATAGAGAGGCTACACATGAGTCAACACCATGGATCACACAATGAGGGATTACATTGTATGATCCTGTGTTTGGTGACCCACTGTAGACTAACATTGGTCAACACTTGGCAATTAAGTCCTGCAAATACATAACTCAAACAACACATCAAATACAACTTAATTCATCTTAGTTCAAGGGTGACTTCGTACAAATCTAGGTTGTTGTGGATATAATACCCAACAATCTCCCCCTATTTGTAGAAGTCAGAACCCTCTTAGAATATGGCAGTATAAACTTCGGGTTGTGGATATATAAATTTGAACTAAATTCGTGAAAATGTCTTCTTATTTCTCAAGTGGACCGGCATTACTCGAGTGAAAGAAAGATGGTACTCAAGTGATATCTTTATACTTCTCGAGAGGAAACTCATTACTCGAGTGGTATTACTCGAGTGACTTGCTGAGTTCTCGAGTAGTTTAAAGAATTACTCGAGTAGTAATTTTCTTACTCGATAAATAAAGTCTGAACTCGAGAAATTTTGACTTTTTGACGAGTTCCTTGATCTCTGAGCTATGTTATGAGTCCTCCTTCTCTATTCTTCTTTGTTGAGCATTCCAAGTTCTATTTTGAAGAAAGAGAACTTGGTCTCGTCCAGCTGCTTCGTGAATATATCTGCAATCTGCCTGTCAGTTGGGACATATTGTAGATTTATGTCCCCATGCTCCACATGCTCCCAGATAAAGTGGTATCGTAGCTCTATGTGCTTTGTCCGTCTATGAGAGACTGGGTTGTTGGCTATTGTAATCGCACTGGAGGAGTCGCAAAATAAGGGAATGTATTTGACTTGCATATTGTAATCTTCAAGTTGTTTCTTTAACCACAGCAATTGTGCACAACAACTGCCGACAGAAATGTACTATGACTCGACCGTTGAAATTGCGACACAATTCTGCTTTTTACTGCTCCAAGAAATGAATCTTCTTCCAAGGAATTAGCAAGTCACGGAAGTGCTCTTTCTATCATCTTTACTACCTATAAAATCTGCATCTGAGAAACCAATTAGTTCACTGTCATTACTTCTTGGGTACCATAAGCCAAGATTCGGTGTACCTTTAAGGTATCTCAAAATCCGCTTTGCAGCAACATAGTGAGATTCCTTACAGTTCACTTGGAATCTAGCACATACACATGTTGAGAACATTATGTCTGGTCTACTGGCAGTAAGGTATAACAATGATCCAACTATGCTTCTGTACTTGGTTTCATCAAAAGGTTTCCCTTTCTTATCCTTGTCCAGAGATACAGCAGAATCCATTTGAGTCCTCATAGAAGTTGCATTCTCTATTCTGAATTTCTTAATTAGCTCTTTGGTGAACTTTGTCTGCGAGATGAAAATTCCATCTTAAGATTGTTTCACCTGAAGCCCTAAGAAATACTTCAGCTCTCCCATATTGCTCATTTCAAACTTCCCTTGCATAAGTTTTGAAAATTCTTGAAGAGGTTGTCATTAGTAGAGCCAAAAATAATATCGTCGACATAGATTTGCACTAGCAAAATCTTTCCTTTTATTTCCCTAAGAAATAATGTTTTATCTATCTTTCCCCTTGTGAACTTGTTCTCAATAAGAAAGCTAGATAGCGTCTCGTACCAAGCTCAAGGAGCTTGTTTCAAATAATACAATGCTTTAAATAAAAGATACACATAATTAGGAAAGTTAGAATCAACGAAACCTGGAGGTTGTTCCACATACACCTCATCCTTTATGTCACCATTAAGGAAGGTAGACTTCACGTCCATCTGATAGACAGTGAAGCCCTTAAGTGCAGCATAGGCTAGGAATAACCTAATTGCCTCCAGCCTTGCCAGTAGAGCATACGTCTGGTAAGTTGATTCCTTCTTCTTGTCTGTATCCTTGGGCGACGAGTCTGGCCTTATTCTTTATGATTATTCCATCCTCGTCCATCTTGTTTCTGTAGACCCACTTTGTGCCAATAACATTCTTGCCTTTGGGTCTTGGAACAAGTTTCCAGACTTGACAAAGCTTGAACTGATTCAACTCTTCTTCCATAGCCATAATCCATGATACGTCCGAGTTTGCTTCCTCAAACTTCTTTGGTTCAACCTATAAGAGAAAACTCAAATATAAATTCTCATTAGTAGTACCTCAACGAGTTATGACACCATCCCTGGGGTCTCCTATGATTTTCTCCATTGGGTGATCCTTCAGATGTCTAAGCTCTAGATTCCTCACATATGGAGTGTCTTAAACCACAGGAGTGACTTCATCAACTTGGATGATTTCCTAATCTTGATCATTAACTTCTCCAATAGGGGCTGGAGTAGTGATCTTGATGAATTTTTCACCCTTTTCTTCAGTCGGCTCATCCAAGTTAAGTTCTTTCATCTTTGAACCTGCATCTTCAACAAGCACACTAGAAGAGTCGCCTTGCAGCAAGCTCGTCTCATCAAATACAACATGAATAGATTCTTCTACAACTAGGGTTTTCTTATTAAATACCCTATATGCCTTACTATGACTACTATACCCTACGAAAATACCTTCAAAGCTCTTTTCACTAAATTTAGTAGTGTGATACTTGCCATTGTTAAGGACGAAGCACTTACAACCAAAGATTATAAAATATGAAACAGTCTGCTTTCTGCCCTTTAGTAGTTCATAAGGTGTCTTATTATGGTTCTTGTTTATGAGTGCTCGATTTTGCACGTGGCATGCAGTGTTGATGCCTTCAGCCCAAAAATATTCCGGTAGTGAGGCATCACTCCACATGGTTCTGTAGTCCTCTATAAGTGTTCTATTCCTTCTCTCAGCTACTCCATTCTGTTGAAGAGTACGAGGAGAGGAAAACTCATGAAAGATATTTAGGCTTTCACAAAATTATGTCATGGCCCCAGACTTGAACTCAGTTCCATTGTCACTTCTGATTTTGACTACGGAATAGTTGTATTCATTCTGGATCTGCTTGACAAAATTTATAAAGATGTCAAAAGTATCTGAATTGTGTTTCAGAAAGAAAAATCACGTAAAGCGTGTGTAATCATCAACAATAACTAATGTATAATCCTTACCTCCCAAACTTCTAACTTGCAGTGGACCGAACAGGTCTATATAAAGTAGGTGTAAACACTTATTAGAGTCTTTGCCAATAATGCTTTTAAAGGTAGCCCTTGTTTTCTTGCCTTTTACACATGCGTGACAAGGTCTATCTTTAACGCACTTGACATTTGGGGCATCATGTACTAAATTAAGAGAAAATAATTAATTAATAGTTTTGAAATTAATATGTGTTAATCTCTTATGCCATTGGTCACCAAGAGACACACTATCTTTTACCAAAAGGCACATTGGTGTAGAAGATTTTATGCAAATAAAATTCAAACAAAAGATATTTCTACTACGAGTGCCTGATAAAATCGTTTCCAGATTATCTACCAATTTTATCAAGCACTTATCTGCATGAAATACTACAATGTATCCTTTATCGCAGAGTTGGCTTATGCTTATGAGATTGTGTTCCAATCCTTCAACATAAGCCACATCCGAAAAGGATACACTACCATTTGTAATCATACCGTAGCCTTTAGTGATTCCTCTGTCAGAACGTCCAAAGATGACCTTTGGCCCATTCATGACTGGTGAGTAATTCTGGAGAAGGCTTCTTGTCCCGGTCGTATGCCGAGAGCATCCACTGTCCAAATACCAGATAGGAGTTTTGGTGGTCTTTGGATATACCTGCAATCACAAGTCAGTTTGCCTTAGAAACCCAAACATGCTTGGGTCCTTAGTCACTAGTTAGCATGCTCCCCCTACATGTATTAACATTATAAGCGGTCTTTCTCACATTATTAATCTTAGGAGTTACATAATTTCTGGAGTTAAAACCAGCAATCAATGACAATGTGACCAATTATGCCAAAGCACCAATAGTCAAACCTATTGTAAATTTGCCTAAATTTTGCCTGCTTGACCTCTTGGGAGTGTGGACTAGCAGGGGCAGCAGTCTTGGAGGTAGAAGCTTCATGGTGATGGCATTCACATAGCTTCTTCTCCTTAAGAGGCTTATCCATAATGGTCTTTACTTTTGGTGTCTTCTTGATGTTATGACCATGATTATAAGGGCCATAGCTCTGAAGAGTAATCTCTTCATAAGGTGCCTTGAATATACTCTCGCCAAAGTTCTGAGGACGAGTTCATCCTTGGAACCTAGACTTGGGCTCTACATGAGTATGCCTAGCAAAGTGACCATAGGATGAGTCAAGATCAAACTCGTTCATTGGAAGGATAACCTTTTTGAACGAAATTTGTTCTAGAGGAGCTTTCCCCTTCTCTTTGGCCAGAGCCTTTTGGTCGCCTTATTCTTTCTTTGAGCCTTATTTCTCCTAGAGGATTTACTAGGAGCACCAACATGGCCTAAGCTAGCACCTTTGGCCTGAGCTGAGAATTCATCAACCAGAGGAAGGACAGTCTTGGGCTAGCAAAAACTTTCAACAAGTTTCTTTTCCGCTTCAAGTTATTCTTCCAACTCTTTGATGATCTTCTCCTTCAGATCTAGGTGCTTGAGAGCCTTATTATACTTTTCAACAGTAGTATTTAAGTCTTCTCTGAGTGAGTCCATCTTGATGACTTCCTCTCTCAGAGTGCTCTCTTCAGCCTTAAGAGATTTAATCTCTTTGGCCTGAGTTTTCATAACTTTTTGATATTTGTTGTAAGCCTTAATTAGCTCCTTATATTGGGTCATGAGTTCAGACTTATCGTCAGAAGAACTGTCCTCATGATCATGATCTGAAACATCTCATTCAGAATGAGGAGTATTAGAGTTTACCTTCTCAGTGAACTGGGGTTCTTCTTCTTCATCAGTTTGTGCCATCAGCCCAACATAGGCTTCCCCTTCTTCACTTGACTCAGATGAGTCAGAGTCGCTGAGAGTCTTTCCCTTCTTGGCTACTAGGCTTCTTTCATTTCTCTTCTTGTGGTACGGAGATTTCTTCTCCTCTCTTTTTCCACCCTCCTTCTTGTGGGGAAGTCAACAATAACGTGACCTGGCTTATTGCAACAATAACAAACGATGTCAGTAGAAATATGTTTGTTCTGTTTAGTAGTATACCTGTCTTGGCTACTTGAGCCTTTCTTGTGTCGATCACCATCATGACGTGATCTTCTATAAGAGACATCTTTGCCTCTCCATTGTTTCTTCTTGTTTTAGAATTTCTTGAACTTTCTTGAAAGAAGAGAAAACTCTCCTTCATATAACCTTGAGCCTGAGGTACTTGGCTCAGAAGTTTCTTCTTCTCTATCTTCCTATACAGGAGCAAGTGATGCAGCTTTGGCTTTCCTTGAGCTGTCTGGCTTCAGTGTGACAGACTTCTCCTTGGATGAGAACTGGCTCTTCTCTTCTTAAGCTTTTCTTGAATTAATTTGCAATTCATATGACATTAGCTTTCCGAAGAGATTATGTGGGACAGTCTCTGCCAGCTTGCCAAACTCTCGGATAGCACAGACTTTGTTGTCCCACTCCTTAGTCAGGGACCCTAGGAATTTATTGCTCAGCTCTCCATTAGTGAAGACCCGACCATATACTCTTAGGGCGTTAACAATTTTGAAGAAGCTTTTAAATGTATCTGCAATTGTATCTTTGGGTCCTTGTCGGAAGGCTTCATATTTTTGATTTAGAAGGGATCTTCTGTCATCCCTAACTTCTTCTGTGCCTTCCATCAAGGTGATGAGAGACTATCACATTTCCTTAGCGAATTGGCAGTGAATCAGGTTCTATAGCATAGAGTCATCGACTGCACTTGCGATGATATTTTTGGCCTTCTTGTCTAAAGAGAAAAGCGTAATCTCATCTTTGTCAAGATCCATCAACTTATTAGGAACTTTCTTGGTAGCATCTATAGTGGAGATGGTCATACGAACATAAGGACCTTCTTCAACAATCATGAAGATCCTTGGATCCAAAGCTTCCATGAAAAACTTAATCCTTTCTTTCCACATAAGAAGGTTGGTCTTTGTACACAGGGGAAGCTTAGCAAAATCCTTAGCCTTGTCCATGCTTGGATAACTCAATAGACAACTTGGGGCTGATCTGATCAAGGTGTTAACCTTTTAATTATCAACCTCCCTCTGATACCAATTGAAAAATGTTTATGTTGTCTACCTAAATAACCTAGAGGGGGGTGAATTGGTGATTTACGCGTCTATTTGCGGAATAAAAAATTTAGCGATCTTTGCACAGAAAATTAACCAAGCAATTGCAGGCGACACCAAGAATTATAGTGGTTCCCCAACCTTGAGTACATCCACTTACAACTCACCAATCTAGCAATGCACAAGACTCGGCTACTCTACTAATCTCGGATTTAAAATAATCCTACAACTCGGAACAACGTTCCTATAACTCGATCAGCAAAACAGATCTACACTCGGAAGATGAAAACTTCCTACAACAACTCGATGAACAAAGCTCTTACACTCGAAGAATAATCTCCTACCAGAATAGATTAAATTTAAGAAATACACACTATAACTTTTCTCAGATCTGGAAAATTTCTGCCTAGGTCTTCCTTCTTAAACTTTGCAGCTTTATCAGAAAATGTTCAAGAAGACAAGGCTGGATTCTAGATCTGAAATTCCTGGACTTACATGATCAAAGAGAGGATGTATAGATTGAATATGATCTTGATATGCAAGTCGACTGGTCTGAATCTTCTTGATCGAAAGCCCTTGGCGATGTGCACGATGAGTGGCGGCGACTTCCGATTAGGAAAGAGAATTGGCGATTCAGAATTCTTAGAATGCTTCTTTTCACGTGCTTAGGGTTGGGCATGTAAGACCCCCCTCCCGGAACACCAAACACAGCACGAGGGGAGTCTTATGCCCAGAATAGTCGCCTTGCAGTAGCACTAAAACTCGGGTTAACCTGTACCACAAGACGCATATCCTACCGGCTATAACCAATATCAACCAATGCCAACCCAACCAAGAATATAAAACAGAAGTCAATCCACATATATGTAAAATAGTCTAAAGTACATCAAGAAAAAGAAGCTACAACAAGCTTCTAAAATACCAGAGTACGGGTAAAACTTGCCCAAAGGGCAACATCAAGAGTCTCTATAACTCACATCGGTGACTGACGGTAGCGACGACACCGTCCCTTCAGGCCCTGTCATCCTGGCCTGGCTATCATGCTGCAAAATCTGCGGCTGCTCTGACTGCGGGGTATCCTCTTAAAAAGGAAGACGTAGCAACCGTTAGTCATAAATACTAAGTGGCTATACAATCCGCTCCCCCGGCGACTCCTTAGCACCGGGCGGAGAAAGGAACAAGGGTATAATATATATAAGTAGAATAGAAGTACAAACATGTGGTATAGAGTGAACAGTATCAATATATATAAGCAGCACAATAAATGACTAAACAATCTACTCTAGCAGTTCTACCATCTACAATAATATGAAAATATAGGTACAAAAGAAAGTAACTCAACTTATATGAATGTCCATACAGACATATAAGTTAAGGATCGGCTCAACAGTAAAGTAAATCATCATATATGAGTGCCCATACAAACTTATACTATGAGGATCTTGTGTATGCAATGTAATGTAATGCAATGAATGTTATACAATGACTCACCCATGATCACACACATGCAATTTCTATGTCGACATAAACTTGTAGTTCCCACTTTTCGAGCAGGTAGCTAACCTCTCAGGCATTAACCGTCGTGGCTAGGTGGTGACAGTAGAGCGGGCATATCCACTACTAGGCTGGCATCCACACTACGAAGCTTAGGCCTCCGTACGCCTCAACACTAAGGACTCAACAATGGAGCTCACATGCAGACTACGGCTCAATGGCAGTCTCGGGTAGATGTGCAATGAGAACCAAGCCCCGAACTGGCCCATGTTGTGACCCGGAAGGAGCCTCAGAAAAAGCACGAGGAACAAGCCCAACCATCCACTTGGTACGGAAGGAGCCTCGGGAATGAACACCGAAGACCAAGCCCAACCTCCCAAAGTCTATTTGTCAACTCCCGTCGGTGTGACGACTGGTGAGCCCATAGACCTGCCACACTATCCTTAACCGAGGATTATGACACCGCGTGTCGACTCACACCGCATGCAATTTCACATCATCGTGGCACGGAAGGAGCCTCAGGAATGAACACCGAGGACCAAGCCAAACCGTTCACTTATGTCTCTTCTCAACATTACCAAACCAGTGTGGTCAAACCCCGCACTTACACCCCTTTCACAACCTCGTGCCCCAAGGTACTTAAGGGTTCATTATCAGTGTAAGGGTGCTTCACACATCCATCATCTAAAGACCACGACCATTTATTTGTAACAGTCATTACCAATTATATTCAGCATGTTCAAGCTAAACTCATCATTATTCAACACATCACCACTATCAAGTATGTCCTCAATATTTTACATATTTAAATCATTCCTACCATCCCAACTCGTCAGTCCATCCATTAATTAACTTTCACCAAATCACCTCGATCAAGTGCACTTTACTACACCATTTGTTCATTATGGATCTATCCAACAAATTTCATTAACATAATTTATCACAATTGCTTATAAAATGAACTTAACGAGGCATCAACATTACTGTACTACAATATCTCTACGAAACCCAAATCTGATTCAAAACTAACACGAGAATTATATATGTAGGAATAATTATTGTATAACAACTTTGATGAGGAATTCCCGAGGCTATCAAAATCAGGCGAAGGTGTGTAAACCTTTGTTGGAAAAGTATTTTTGAGGGCTACGACTTTCGTCTTTAGTCAAAAGCCCAAACTTGGCTGTATCATGTCTGAAAACGGCCTCGAAGAATGCTGCGCTCATAAGACAGATTTCTGCGTGCATCTTAAAGCAGATCAAACGTCATCGATTCGTCTTCTTCCTCCAACCAAACCTTCCAAATAACATCCAGAACTTCTCCTCCCTTATTCACCCACATATGGCCACTTCTCTCCACGAAACCAGCCCTCTAACTTCATTTGAAGTGAGGAAGATTGAAGACTCTAATTCTTAGGACACAAGTCCTAACATGGCCTCTTCCTAGAAACCTTCTTCTCACAAATCAAGACCCTTTTGAGTCGATATCTCTCCTAAAAATAACTAAAGATCTAGCACCAATAGAGATGGTAGAAAGCTCACCTCATTTCCGGTGTTTCCACCATTTCCAGCCATGGATCTTGTCACCCTTCTTGGCGGCATCTTCTTCTCCTCGGTCGGTGTTAGTTCTTTATGGGAAGAAGATCGGCTCCAACATCTTCTTCCTCTCCAGCAGTTTCTTACAGCGATGGCTTTGAAGGAAGACTAGAAATGGCTAGGGTTTTCTCCCCTTTTCTGGTGGGAAGTTGGGTAACTGCATAGCCATGTGTCGGCCTATAATTGGACCGCCAATCAACTCTTTAAATGAGTCCATTCGAAACGACGCGGCCCGAAAATTCGCCAAAACCCGAAATTTTACTACACGGGTAGGCACACGCCTGTGTCACTACCCATGTCCTGCTCGAGAGGAACGTGGTCGGCGATGTTAGTCAAGCTCTGCTCGATGAATACACACACACACAGGTAGTTACACGCCTGTATCACTACCCGTGTCTTGCTCGGGAGGAATGTGGTCGATGATTCGTCGATCTCCGCTCGACGAAGCGTCGAACTGCTTCTGGGACACGCATGGGTAGGGACACGAACGGGTAGGTACACGCCTGTATCACTACCCGTGTCCTACTCTGGAAACATGGTCGACAGTGTTAGTCGATCTCTGCTCGATGAATACTCACACACGGGTAGGGACACGCCTGTGTCACTACCCGTGTCCTACTTGGGAAACACAATAAGGAATTCACAACGTTGCCAGAGAGCCATACGGGTATGGACACGCCCGTGTGATTACCTGTGTCCTCTAGAAATTTCACAAAGAACATGCAAAGTCACCAGAGTACCACAAGGGTATGGACACGCCTGTATCACTACCCGTGTCTTACTCTGGACCAACTTCTCCTCCCTTACACAAGTGTAAGCCTAGCTGTCAGCACTCCCTGAGCCCAACACATCTCTCCTGACTTAAAAGTTCGTACGAGGGGCCTAGCGTAAATCGGGATGTTACAAATCTTATAAAAAAAAATAAAAGATTTCGTCCACGAAATCAGGTTATGGCTATGGGGAGAGAAAAACATGAAATAAAATAAAATATGCTTTAAAATTACCTTGAGGAAACAACTCTAGGTAGCGCTTTTGCATCTAGTCCACTGGATCCCATATATACTCCTCCTTCCCATTGTTAGAACATAACACCTTTACCAAAGGAACACTCTTGCGGCGTAAAATCCTTGTCTCGTTGTCTAATATCTGCACTGGCTCTAGTCGTACAGATCTATTGCTTGCTACTGCTCCTTCAATGGTGGGAATATGTTGATCGAGCAGCAATAACGCCTTCTGGAGAGACGGCACATAGAATACATCATGAAGGTTCTCCAGCTCTTGTGGTAACTCCAATCGGTATACCAAAGGGCCAATCCTTTCCAATATAGTGTAAGGCCACCCATACCTTGGGCTGAGCTTCTTCATACTATATACCTGTGACACTCCATGCATCAACCGGATCTTTAGGAACATTTTGTCACCCACTTAAAATTCTACCACCCGGTGCTTTGCATTATAATATTTAGCCTACTGACTTTGAGCCTCAAGCATGCAGTCCCGTTTTAGTCTAACAATCGCATCATTATCATCGATGTACTCAATTCCTAAAACCTTTAAGTCTTCATCTTGTACCCATGATAAGGGGGTTCTACACCTTCTTTCGTAAAGGGCTTCATGGGGTGTCATCCCGATGCTGACATGGTGACTGTTATTATAGGAGAATTCCACAAGGGGTAAGAGCCTTTCCCACGGCTCTCTTCTATCCAACACACACACTATCAATAGGTCCTCCAATGTTCTGATGGTCCTCTCAGACTGACCGTCCGTCTGAGGATAAAATGTTGTGCTAAAGATAAGGCGTGAACCCAAGTACGCCTGTACGGCCTTCCATTCACTAGAGGTAAACCGACCATCCCGTTCATAAACAATTGTCCTTGGCATGCCATAATACCATACAAACTGCTCCACAAAGAGGCATACCAAAACATCCACATGAGCTTCTTTCATCATAGGAATAAACCTGGCTAACTTTGTCAGGCGGTAAATGATTACCCACACTGAATCATTCCCCGAGCGTGAGCGTGGCACTCCGTGGACGAAGTCCATGGAGACATCCTCAAACTTCCACTTGGAGATGGGCAATGACTGTAATAATCCACCGGTGCTCTTGCATTACACCTTCACCCTTTGGCAGGCCTCGCAGTGCGTAACAAAATATCTGACGTCCATCTTCATTCCCGGACAAGACATGGTCTTCCGTAAGTCAGCATATGTTGGAACCCCTGTTTTGATTTGGGCTAGGCTCACTTCTTAGGCTTATTGACTCATGTTGTATAGTCAGGGTCAGTGTTTTGCTTTCTAGGTCTTAGGACAGTCCTCCAAAGTTTTTCTCCATGGACCTGCCTGAAGAGTGCCTCAGATTGAAGTCTTAGAAGATTCTATGCAGTCTTGGAAATTAGTTTGACGTTCGTCAAACTCAGCTCGAAGAACTTGGAGATCTTTTTCTAAGTTGATCAAGACGGTCATAGAACTCAGGTCGACGATATTCTTAAAAGAAGTTATTCTGTGGTCGACATTTTCTATCAGTCTATTTTTCAGCTCGACTAATTCTGGAGATTCACGTTCTGTTATCGACGATCTTTCAGTATAGAGCAGACTCTTAGGTCGATGAACTTGGAGCACAGTTTCAGTTTAGTTTATTCAGTATTCAGTTCGCAGGGCTCAGGTCAAAGAACAAGATTTCTCAGTTTGACGATCTCCGATTGTATCTCGACGAAATCTGTTCCCTGGTCGATGAAAACTGTAAGATGTTTTGTTCCTTATTCTTTCCATATCTGTTCCTTTATTATATTAAGTCGTAATTTCGCTGAGTAATCAATGCTTATATTCCCTATGAATATAGCCATTTATGGCAGCATTGATTATGGTATTCATCAGAGAATTTACTTTACATATTTCTCGGGATAGATGAGGAAATGAATATTGAAAAGGCATGCTTGCCATTTTCCTTCTCAGTTTTCTAGCAGCGCATTTATTGCATGATTTTAATTCGCAAAGGAGTTTTTGCTGTTCGTTTTTGATATAATCTGTTAGAAAGAATCATTCAAAATAAACACAAAAAGAGATATACGAGACACAAGAGTTTTTACAGAAAAAAAAACACAACATAGTTTTCTAATAGTACAGTGCAAGAAGAAGAAAATTGTTCTCGGGTTCATTGTTTCAGAGCTGCTCTCAATCTCTATTCTTACAGTGCTCTGAAGAAGAAGGAAGAAGAACAACAATAATATATCCAGAGTCTTCTTATTCTTCTTTTCCAGGATCTTGCATAGACAACAAATCTCCATCTGTCTAGAGTTCCTGGATCTGGTCTTACAAAGCTGAAGGCCTACATCACCCTTAGTAAAGCTTCTCATCCTGAACCATCAACATCTCAGGGGGAGCTTCGACAACATTTTGAATTCACAAAGTCTTCTCAGTTTGCTAATTGAGAAAATAGAAGACTCTCATCAACTTTTCACCTCTGTACAGGGTTTTAACTCCCTTCAAAAGTTAGACTGGTTTACAAGTCTCCTTCCAAAAGACTTGAGGTTGGTTTTTTGGGCACCTGGTCAAAAGCTTAAAGGGTTGCTATATCTACCTAAAAATAGATATATTAGTGGCAGTCACCTGATCAAAACCTGTAGTGGATTCTTACAAAGGGTGGTAGAAGAGTGGATGTACACAGTTGGTGAATCACTATAAAGTTCTTGTGTTGTCTGGATTGTGCTTACTGTTTCCTTTGTTCTTGTGTTGTGGCCTGCATCCCCAAGAGCAATCGGCTACCAAGATCCCCTTTTCTCTAAGCCGCCAACTCTTAGCCAAACCCTTAAGCTGATAGGCAGTTATCATCACTCTCTGATCATCTACAATAACGGAGTACGAGAATATCTCCTCCATGGAGATCAACCAATCATCTATGACCATGAAATCTGCCTTCCCATAATATGTAGGAGGGCTAAGTCTCTGAAATTGTGAGATAAAGGCCATCTCTGCTGGCACCACCACTGGAGGTCTCAAGGGAGAAGGAGGGGGAGGAATAGCTAACCCCCCTGCAGGGTCTTGCACTCCCTGAGTCTGTCCTTCCACAACTGCCACCAGAGAATGGATCTGGGCCTGCATCTCCACCAACTACCTGGTCAAGGAATCATTGCTCTAACGCAGTCCCTCGATCACCGCATCACTCTGCGCTCCAGATGACTCACCCTCAGACAGGGGAGTCAACCTCATTGAAGGACGTCTTGCCATCTTAAAATCATAACAATATTAGTCAGATCCTAATACAACAGCTAGAACTAACTACAAGTACAGACAATACATATATAAATATGAACTTAAAGCTGCTAAACTTGTTCTGGGAGTTTATTTTACAAGAATTGATGTTATGCCTAACCTAGGATGGTTTACAACCACGTTTCTAACTCTTGTGCCTAGATCGGGAATGCATGAACTTATATTATTTTTGACTCAAAACTTATGTGTGTACATATGTCATCCTGCCAGTCTTTAGTTTGGCACATTATGCTTATACAATGTTATGCTATGCATGTTTGTGCTATGCATTCTAAAAAGGCCCTAATGTATGTTATGAGCGGCGTACACATGAAAATGTTTTGCATCCCATACTACATAACATTCTCATGCAACGAAAAGAAAACGAGCTAGTCGCAGCCATGTGCTGAGGTTATGCATCCCATACTACATAACCCTCACATGTTGCCCCTATGGTGGATCCATATACGAACATATATTATGCATCCCATACTACATAATATGCCCCGTATACTTCATATTATGCTATGAGTGTAGTGTTTGTGCTTTTGCCAAGATGTGTTGATGCCATATCGGTGTGTGAATGACATGATGTTAAACCTTCAACTCTACAAGGAAGGTTGCCCGACCATTTGCCAAGCAACCTCCCTCTGATACTAACTGTCATAACCCGCATTTTCTCCGAATTTAAGAAGTATCAGAGTATGAGAAAAACACGCATCGTGATGCCACGTCGAGAAGAGGATAACTGTCGATGCTCAGGCGAACACCATTTAACTAGACTATGAAAATTCATAAGTTTAATGATTAGAAAATCAGTTATATTTTAAAGGCCGTATCCCTCGACTCAGTGGATCATCTAGTCCATAGTTTATAAAAAACTATACTTATACGCAGCGGAAAATACTTTATTCACATTTGACATCCTAAAAGAGTGCATAAGTGCCCCCAGAGGAAAACTTATAATATGCAATACCCTACATTTAATTTATACTATATATAAGAAAACGATCTTTTTACGTTGTTTGGAAAGTAGTATGTGAGTTTTATAAACATGCTGATCATGAGATATACTTATAATAGTGTTTTTAGGTTTAAAAGTAACTAGCAACCTAACATAAATCATATCAAGAGCAAGTAGACTAACTCCAGAAAAGGTAGCAACAAACTGACCTGGAGCATCTTCCAACCCTATTTCCCGGCCACCCGGCCACCTCCCTAGCCGGCCACTGCCGCCACCACCTTCGTTGAGGTAGGGGCTATCGCCGGGCGGCGGTACGGCCACCGGAGGGGCCATTTCTGGCGAACCCAGCACTTCATTTTTCACGAAAAAACCAGGAAAAATCTCCACCCGATCGGGCTAAATTTAGCCCGATTCTTATCCCTATTGATTCTTAAGATCTACCCATAGAAGGATTAGGGGAGGACCTTATTGGAGGGTTGGAGGCGGGTCGATCGCCGAATTATCATGGTGGGGGTGGCGTCGCTCGGGTTTCTACAACAACACAGTCAACTTGCCCGACTCCTTCAGGTAAGGTTTGGAAATGACTCCTATGAGTCTAGTGATGCTTTTAAATTCACTAAATGGGGAAGAGAAGGGGCCAACACCAATTGCCATTAATGGACATCAATGACATTTTCGGCCATGGGTGGATTCACTGTTCCGGCCATGAACAACCACCAAAATGGCCCCTGACCTTCCCCAAATTGAATGGGGAGTTGAATTAGCCCCCTAGGAGGTGGAGGGAGGGGCTCTTGGTCTCCCTTAGTCATAAATGGTCTTCCTCCCATTTCTCTCTCCTCCATTAAAGGGCAAGTGGAGATTTTCTCTCTCCTAGTCACCTTGTCCGAAATTAAAGGGGTAATTAAGTCAAGCTACACCACATAAACTCATCTAAATGATTATCATGAGGCTAGCCCAAATGAATTTGGATTTGAGCTTGAGTTAGCCCATTTGGGTTAACTTGACCTAACACTTTAGTAGAGTTGACCTAGGTCAATTTGACCTTTTTGGTTGACTCCAATGGGTACTTAGTTACTCAATGGCCTCTCCTAAGGTCTAGGAAGACTTGGGTAGGGTTGGTTGGGCACATTAGAGGCCAATTGCCCTTAGTTAGGGCACCTTGCAATATTTAGGCATATGGTGGTCTTAGGTCAATTTGACCACTTTGGGTTGACCCCAATGGATCCCTATGGCTCTAATGGACCCTCTTATGGGTTAGGGATTTTTTGGTGGGGTCATGGACTCATGGTTAAGCACTATGGTCATCCTTAACTATTGTTTAGAATTCTACTATTTGTAGATCATGGTGATTTCGAACTTCATGCCTAAGCTCACTTGGTTTTCTTTGGGTTCTTAGGGTTTTGTCATGACCTAGTCATGACAAAACCACTCTTAGGGGTCTAGTTGGAAATATGATGTTACATCTTCCCCGGAGGTTTGGGTTTTGACTCCTCATACTCTGCTAGCTTGCTAGGAGGGGGTAAGTCCCTCTCTTTTGCCTTTTCTGTAACTTTCAGACTTCAAAGCAATGGTCTTATCCTTGTAGTATCCTTCTTCACTCTTCTTGGTGTTCAAGTGGAGTTCATGAGACAGCAGCCTCCCATAAAGATTTTGAGGCTGTATGTTGCCCAGATTACTCATATCCCTTATAACAAAAATCATGATATCCCACTCCTTATTTAGGGATCTCAGGAACTTGCCATTTACCTCATAATTTATGAAGGACCTTTTATAATTCTTTAGCCCATTCACTATCTTGAAGAACTTTTCATAACAGCCAGAAATATTGTCCTTCTTCTCTTGTCAAAAGGCTTAATATTCTCGATTCAGTATGGATTTCCTGTCACCCCTTACTTTTTTTGTCCCTTCTATATACATAATGAAGGTCACCCATATTTCTTTAGCAGTATGACAGTGTATAAGTTTTTTAAATATGGAGTCAACAATGTCACTTACAATGATGTTCTTTGCTATTTTATCTATGGTGTCCAAGATTACATCATCCTTGGTCATTTCTAAAAGTTTCATGATTACTTTTAGATTTGCATCTAAGGCTGTGACATTCATGGGACATAAGGTTTCTATTCAACAGTGATGTATATTCTAGGGTAAAATTCCTCCTTGAAGATTTTAACCCTTTGTTTCCAAATGTCAAAATTCTCCTTCCTACATATAGGAAGTTTCAATGAGCTTAGTTCTTTATAACTTTCTTTAAGCCCATTGTACTGTATAGCTTTTCAATGCTTGGGACCTTTTTAGCTGTTACGCCTTTTTGAACAACCTCCCTCTGATGCTACTTAAAAAGTTTTCTTATAGTTTTCTTTTTCTCTGCATAGTAATATAGTAAACCAGAACAAACAAACCTCAACACATAAGGATTTATAGTGGTTTCCCAATTATGGGTACATCCACTTCCCCCTTTACCTATCTAGCAAAGAGCTAACTTCGTCCAAACTTCTCCAAATTTTCTCAGATCCTCAGATCTTACAACTCAAGAACATAAGTCCCCTACCTAAGACCTTTAACATATGACCTACCACTCATATCTCTGATCACAAGATCCAATACCTCAAATCCTTCATAGATCCTTCAACTTAGGAAAACAAGCCCTAGAACTGAGATTCTACACAACCCTACAACTCAGGCCAAATCAGCCCTATAATCAGGCTCAACACTGCCCTACAACTCAGGCCAAATCATCCCTACAAATGAAAAGTATTTACAAAATTTTGACTCAATCAGATAAGGCTAGAGTCTTCAATAAGAAGCACTGTATAGGCTTCTATCTTCATCTTTTCTTTGATCAGCACTAGAATAGAAAATGTTGAAGTCTTGATCAGGAAGACCTTAATAGAAGGAATGATTCTTCAGAATAATTTTACAAAGCTAAGATTTGGAAGAATTTATTTCTATTTCTTGTAGTAGATGAATATTGAATTTAACTTTATTGTTAGGTCACTTCTTAGAAATGGCACAAAATACTTAGTGAGAATTGTCATGAAGGACCTCTCTATTATATATTTTTGCACTCCTATAAGTCCCCTTTTTATAATGGACATGGTCGGCAGAAGGCTTTAAGACTGATATGGAAATATTCAATAGCTAGTTAATTTCCTATGCAAGAACCTGAAAATGGAATTCTCAAATGACTAAGAGATTATGCCTAAGGAAGGATTCAGAATAAGGAATTATTCCCTAATGAATGTAGGTATTTTTTTTTCTTCCGACAGTCCTTTAATTTCTATAGCAAATATTTCCCTTTGAATTAATTCAAACTATTTGCGCAATCTAAACCTTAATTTAAGGAGACAGTAGTTCTGGCACGTGTTAGGACAACAAAAGACATTTTAAATGAACTTGAAATGATGTCATAGACAAGTTCCTATAGTTCTATATATTAATATGTAGACATCCTAAAATACAACCCGTACTTGTATGGAAAACACTAAGTACTTAGCCATCAGAATCTGTTAAAGACTTTTTGTCACTATATAGTTGATGCAGTCGACAAATTATAAACTATGCAGTCGATAGTTTTACCAACGATGAAGTCAACAATACAAATTATGAACTATGCAATTGATAGTAAAGTCGATGCAGTCGATACTTTCCTTCAACAATGAAGTCATTGTACTTGATAAAGTACTTAAGTTTGAGCCCAATGCAGTCAAACTTTTTCTTAGCTATGCCTTTAAGGCGATCGATATCTTCCTGAGTGATGCAGTCAATGTAATCGGTAAAACATAGTATTTTTCATATGCACCCGACATTTGACTTGGACAACTTTTCATTCCTGCCTTTGAATTCTCTTACCTTTTAGTAGCTTTCCCATTATACAGACATGTCTAATATATGATTAGGATAGAGGTCAACATGAGTCTTTCTCTTTGAGGGATTAAAAGGGCAAAACTCTATTTGGGTGACCATAAGTCAAACAATACATTAGTCATGCACTTTAGTTAAACCAGACAGACCAAAACTTAAATAAACAATCAAATACAAGATGTTTATTGTCGTCTTGAGGTTTTCTTCAAATCAGGAATCTTGTGAACAATATTCCCAACACATCTCAAATAGGACTTGCCCCCACTTGATTTTCTTTTTGAGTATGATTATTGCTATCAACTCAAACATTTTCTTGGAGATTTGGTCACACAAGCCAAGTTTGCAAATGAAAACTTTTCCTATAATATCCGACAGTAGTTTTCTTGGATTGGACATCTTATTCTGAAATAGTGTACCCCGATGAACTCCAGAGTAACTGCTCAAATCTAAGGAATCATCAATATCACCAGCATCTATTTCATCTTCTCCTCCAACATTCGGAACTTCAAAGATCAAGGAGAGCACGAGCGAAAACTTTTACCTAGTGCCTGGTTATATGGGATCAAATAGCCTTTTCATTTTTCTATACAACTGCTTTCTGGTAGAATTCCATAATATGACTTTCAAAGATTCAGGTTTGTTTAGAAAGTATAAAATCCAACCCTGCTTCAGTGCAAAGAGTGATGAATTCCATTAAGCTTGTTTCACCTCCATTGATGCCCCTATGAATGAGTTCAAATCTGACATTGAAAAATTCTCCTAACTTCTTTAGCCCCATTTTTAGGGAATTTTTAACCGCAGAACGAATATGGCTATTCGCAAACAAAAAATAAAATTTTTTAAAGAAGTTAAATATTCCCCTTGCCTTTTCAAACCCTTTATTCACAAACAAACCCTAATTCCTTTTCTCCTTCCCAGCCACCTTCCTGATCCCACACTCCGCATCTTCCCCTCTCTCGCTCTCCTAACTCTTGATCGCACATCTCCCGCTCGCCAGCTACGACGACGTCGCCCGCCTGCTCACCGGCGAAGAATTTCAGAAAAGGCATTTCCCTTGTTGGCGCGGGTGTAGGTGGCAAAGGTGGTGCCCTCTAGGTTGTCAGGGAAGAAGAATCCTCTAGTTCTAATCCCCCGATCCTTCGCTTCTTTACTTTGTTCGAAGGAGCCAGTTGTTCCCCTGTTCCGCCTTCTTCCTCCGTGTAATTTCATTTCACGATTTTCACTTTCCACTGTTCCTCTTTCCTCCATTCGTTTCTTTCTCCCTAACCACTCTCTCTTCGACGCATGCTTTTTTAAGCTTCACGCCAGGCAAGGGCGATACTATTTCTTCAACGTCGGCCATGGAAGATTTCACCGGTAAAGATATGCAAAGTTCACCCTTCAACTTTTCCTTCTCCATTCCCAGTTGGCTGCAACTCCACAACTCCTAACACCTTTTCCTTCTCCAGTTCTTCTGTGATAATCTTCTCTAGAAATCGGCACCGACAAGGTTCAGATCTTCAAGAGAAAGATGCAAGCACTTCTTGATATTTTTTACTTTTTATGTTGGTCTGCAAATAACAATAATTTCTGTGAATAAAAATTTTAAGTATTTTTGGATCTGCGAATAGTAATAATCTACAAATAGCCATTTTCGTCCTGTGGATAACAATCCCCCATTTTTAAAAGCTTTTGAGAGAAGGTGAATAGTGAGATGTGTTTTTCAATCTAGAGGCCTAGGGTTGACGAAAGCGTAACTCATTCTGACATCCAAGTCCAGATATTTATAATGGATTTTGGAATTCCAAGGGGCACGTTCTTTTAGCATACATCTAAGCCATTTAGATATATTAGAATGAGATTTACGGTCATGATTAATTGAGGTCTGTTTGGAAAGATATTTGGTCGAATCTCTATTGATTTGACCTAACCTGGGTAGACTCTCTTTTCTTGTCAAACCAGTCTTGCAAATTTAGGAAGATATCTTGCTGAATTTCATCAATATTTTAGACGATTTACGGTTCTCAACAAGATTTGTCTACAAATTAAGCGCAATGCATTAAGGCTGATTCTATTCCTGATTATCAATAGTCTTAGATGTGAATGATTGTTGTTAATAATTTAGATATCTAAGTAAATTATTTAAGAAGATATTTCAATCTTCATTGATTGTGCCAATTTCAATTTAGAATGAGTCATAGATACCTAGACTAAATGGCATGATCCTGAGCTAGAATTGTTGATCCCCTTTTTGTTCAGAAACACCATGCGATGATTTCATGAGGAGTTAAAGACCTCTACCTCTAACTACCTAATGTCCATGTAGCAATTTAACTTCTAGATGGTATTGGACATACCTGCAAAATCGAGTTACCTTGTCTTAGGGACCCATACATTTTTGGGCCCTAGATTCTGGTTAGCATTGTTTATGCATTTGTTAATATCCAAAATTCGGTCTGGCTTTGCGTACTTTGCTCTAGGCACTATTGGATTAAGCCAATTGTCCATAGTATGGTGTCCAACCTTCCCATAGCACAAGAAGCCATGAGTGTTATATCTTCTCTTCTAGTATACTTGATGGCTTGCTGGATTATGATTTTAATAGCTAGAGGAGCAGACAGCTGTGAGGTGAACATTTTTGTGCTGTAAATTGTGCCTGTGACCATGGAAAGGAGTGGGCAATGCATTTGTAGGACTCCTTGTAGGAACATGCCTTTGAGTTATTGCATTTCCCTTAAAGCCAACTTCTCCCTTGTATTGTCCTGAATGACTGCCAATTATGGGGAGAGGTGTATTAGCCTTGAGAAAAGTGCCACTGACTCCCTTTCCCCGAGAAGTTTATTTTCCAAGGTATTAATGACTTTCTCTCTTTGTTCTCCAAGTCTAACTTGGTCTAAAAATTTCTTTTGGAGTATCTTAAGATTGATGCTTAAACGCTCAATCTCCTTGCTCTTCTCATCCAGTTGGGATTTGAACAACACAAGGATTTCCAATTCCTTGGCCTGGTCTTTAGCTAGCCTTCGGCTCTCCTTGAGAGCTTCAAGAAGAACCACATATTGTTTTATTAGCTCAGCATGATCCTCATTACTGCATGAAGAATCATCTTTTGATTTATTGTCACGACCCGTATTTTACCAACAATTTGCATGTTATCAGAGTAAGAGAAAATAGGTGATGTGATCCTATTCCGTACAGGGAAAAATTATAGACACTCATGGGTTGTTCATTGTCCATCATGAAATCCAAATGCTTTACTTTTAACTAGATGACTACATCATATCTAAACAACCAATCCATGCCCAAGATCACATCAAAATCTTCTAAATCCAACACCTTCAAATCAGCATACACTAGGCAACTTTCTAAGAGAAAAGGGAATTTTTGAATACTCCTATCTGATATCACCTAATCTCTTGATGGGATCTTAACTTTAAGAGAAACATCTAATCGATCGGTAGCCCAACAATGTTGGTCTACAAAACTCTTAGCCACAAAAGAGTATGATGCGCCCGAATCAAAAAGAACACGCGCTCACCGATTTTTCACCTTAAACTCACCTATAAAATCACACGCTTAACTGATATAACAGATTTTAGTTCTAAAGTTTTGAATTATCAACTAGGTCAAAAACCTTCCTAAGATCACCTTGTTGGAATACTGAGCTTCTTCATTGGTAAAAAAGTTTAGCTTTCCCTTTCCCTTATCCAAATGTTGTGGTTGTAGCCGTGGTAGAGCCTACATTAAAATGTCCTGCAACGTGGGTTGGGTCTACGAGCACTTAAACTTTAGATGCCCCTTCTGACAACACTAGAAACACACCTTATCCTTCTTCCAGCATCTGGCAGCTTTGTGCCCTTTCTTCTTGCAAAAAGCACAGGTAAGATCTCCCTTAGGCATATCCTGAATTGCATGCACCTGAAGCTATTTATGATCACCCAATCACTTAAAACGCTTCTCAAAAGGATGGTCTGGCCAACCACAAGAACTTCATGCTTCCTTGTTTCCTTTCTTCGGAGTGGGGCCAGATGCTTGAAAACTTCCTTTATCATCAACCTTTTTCTTATCCTTCATGGCCTTCAGCCTACAATTCCTTACATTATCGATCGCCTCTACTTTCAAGGATGCTTCAACAGCTTCTGTATAACCCTCATATATGTATGCGCTTTACTCTGCCTTCCTCAGTGGCAACCATCTCCGGGGCGAATCTGCTTAACTTGCTAAACTCTACCTGGTACTCACCAATTGTGAGTTGTCATTGCTTTAAGTGCAAAAAGTTGTTCATCAGCTTGTCTTGCTCAATAGAAGGCAAGAACTTCTTCAGTAGAATTTCCTTAAACCTTTCCCATGAACTTGCAATGGTGAGGGTCTCCTTCTCCACCAGTCTTTAGCAAGGCCTTTCAACTGATAAGCAGCTACCATGACCTTTTAGTCCACAGAAATCCCAGAATAGGAGAACATATCCTCTATAGCTATGATCCAATCATCTCATGCCATAAGGTTGGCCTTGCCGTCATAGGTAGGATGTCCTAGACGCTATAAATGTGAAATGTAATTCATTTCATGTAGAAACTGGGCAGGAGGTACAAGAGGAGCGGGCAGGTCGGGTATAATCTGACCCACTGCAGGGTCTTGCACCCTAGGGTACTGCGCTAAGGTGGTTGACAACAAAGTATAAATCTTAGACTACATCGCGACCATATACCTCGATAATATATCATTGCTTTGACATAGTTTCTCGATCACCATCTCGCTATGAGAAACTGAAGACTCACCTTCTAATTGGGGAGTCGACCTCAACCGATAACGCTTTGGAGGCATCTCCTACAAATACGAGTCAACATCCCATCAACACCTAGCATAGGACACTTTAGCTAGAAAACTATATTTACTCAACTCAGGCCAGATCAGAAATGTGTAGGTACTTTCTCTTGCTGCTGCTGCCTTACTCTCGCAATTCATGAAATGAAGATATGCCTAAAGTTTGGATGGCGCACCATCATCCTCTTGACTCTTGTGCATATATAATATGAATGTATGAATGCTTTAATCTTTATTTTAAATCATGTGTGTATGAGTGTCATCATGTAGATCTTAACTTGGCATATGTGTTAATGTTATATCATGTTATGCATGTTGTGCTATGCATTTTAAAAAGGCCTTAATGCATGTCATGAGCGGTTGTAAACATGAAATATTATATATCTCATACTACATAATATCACATGTAATAAAAAAATCTAATGAGCATCTATTTGATATTGTTAGTCGCCTATTTTAACTTAATAGTCACATATTGTTATTCATATGAGGATCCATATACAAACACATATTATGCATCTCATCCTACATAATATGCCTCGTATACCTCTTTTATACTTATGAGTGTAGTGTTCATGCTTCTGCCAAGACATACTGATGGCACTTTGATGCGTGTATGCAAATGAAATCAGACATGATAAAAATTGAATTTGTTAAAAAAATGGTTATTTCTAGAAAATTCCTACCTACCAATTCTAACCTAACCTCCCTCTAATACCAATTGTCATGAACCACATTTTTTCTACAATTTGCAAATTATCAGAATATGAGAAAATACGCGACGTGATGATGCACCATATAGGGGACAACAGTAGACGCTTAGGCAAAAAACCACACTCTAATCTATTTTGTATAAAAATATGTGGTTTAAGTCTTAAAAACATAGTTTTAAATTTAGAGTTTAAGGTACCATGTCCTTCTATTCAGTTGATCAACTAGTACATAAGTAAAAAAATATAATGGCAGAAAAAAATACATAGCTTATTTCATTTTAACCTAAATAAGCATGAGGACCCTATGAATATTCTAATGATATGTAAAATTTCTAAATTTAGTATAGGTAAAAGGAATTTTATAATCCTTTAAAATAGTGTGGCATTAAGTAAAAGAGATGACATGACTCTATGCTAAAATGCAGTTTTTATATATTTAAAATATCTGTTGGGTATTGTATCCACAATGACCGTAGTTTGAAGAAGTGTCCCTTGAAAAAAGATGAATTGAGTTTGTATTTGATGCTGCTTCTTTAGTCATGTGCTTGCAGGACAATATTACTAAGTACAACCCAATGTCAGGTTACAGTGGGTCATGAAACACAGAACTATACAATGTAATCCTTTTTGGGTCCATTGATCCCAATGTCCTGAATTTGAAGAAGAACCAGCAAAATAATGTATACACATGTTATTATATAACTTGTGTTCAAGGTGAATGATTGCAGTTTGTCTTGATAAGCAATGATGGGACAGGTAGCCTATGTGGCAAAGATAGGTAAGTTCTTACCTAAGTGGAGGAAAGACAGATAACTGTCAAAGTCAATAGGCATTGAGTGAAGATCATTCACTTAACGCCAGATGACTTATAGCGCTGAGTGAAGCCTATACAGTCAAAGCCAAGGCAGTGGCAAGCTGAGAAAATGGTAAAGTCTACAGGAGTTGAGTGAATTCAACTCACTCAATGCCATACAACAAAACTTTGTGAGATAGGCTAAAGCAGTAAAAGCCTAAAGTTGGAATGAGCTTAAATGTGGCTAAGTCCACATGCGTTGAGTGAAGTCAACTCACTCAACGTCATGCTACTAAGGAGAAAGTTGGCTAAGTGTTTTGGCGTTGAGTGATGAAGACACACTCAACGTCATTTAGCAAAAAGGTTGTAAGTTGAACTGGTTGAACTAAGTTCAGAGTTCGTTGAGCTCAGCACACATTTCGTCGAGCTAAGTTCAGATCTTGAGTTCAGTGTTCGTCGAGCTCAGCTCACATTTCATCGAGCTAAGTTCAGAGCTTGAGTTCTGAGTTTGTCGAGCTCAGCTCACATTTTTTTGAGCTAAGTTCAGGGCTTGAGTTCTGAGTTTGTCGAGCTCAGTTATGATTTCGTCGAACTGAGTTCAGAGATCGTCGAGATCAGCTCACATTTTGTCGAGCTAAGTTCTGAGTTTGAGTTCTGAGTTCTTCGAGCTCAGTTGAGATTTCGTCGAACTGAGTTCAGAGTTTGTCGAGCTCAGAATCACCATTCCTCGAACTCAGTTCAAAGAAAGACAGTCTAAGCCCAGTGGTGTTAAATATAGAAAATTGGCTAAGGCAAAAAGTGTTGAGTGAGGCATGCTCACTTAACGCACTCAACGCTCTCAACGCATTTATGCAGAAATTAGTTAAAAGTAAATAGCGTTGAGTGAGGAAGGCTCACTCAACGCTCTCAACGCTTCAATTGCTGAAGAAGCAGATATATGGCTAAGGAAGATGGCGTTGAGTGAGGGTTGTTCACTCAACGCTCTCAACGCCTAGAAATAGATTTATATTCTAAGTAGTTTGGCATTGAGTGAAGGCTACTCTCTCAACGTCAAGAGACAGTAAATCTGTCTAAGTGTTTTGGCGTTGAGTGATGCTTACTCACTCAACGCCTATGTTAATGTTGCTGATTTTTTGCTAAGTCCATAGCTGGTGACGTCAGCAAGTCAATAAGTCAACATATTTCAAATAAGTGGCGGGATGGCTACAGTACGCGACAAAGGTTGTCGCAGACCTACTGTACGACAATTGTCGTTAAAGCAAAATTGCAGCCATCATTAAAAGTGTGGAACCCACTACTAAAAGAGTTGTTGGTTCTAAATAAATAAAAGAAAGTGCACTTTACAGAAAAAGTGGTGTGACAGTTGTTCTTCTTATCTGGCATTGTTGTGGAGCTAATGAATAGGAAGCTAAAGTCATAAAGACAAGAGCAAGTTAGCTGATTGAGATCAACATCTTCAACAACAAGTTTGCTGGTGCCATCTTCATCTACACATGCAAGTAAGCTCAGGGTGATTCTCTGAGAAAGAGATAGCATCAAGAGCCAACCCTTGCTGTAAGAGCTTCACAGATCCAGCCAGTAGTTTCTAAAAGAACATACACTTGAGGAGCTGTGAAGAAGAAGTTGGAGTTGAGCAGTTAGCTCAGTTTAGAAAGGAGCAGAAAAACAGATCTGCTAGTTGCTTTCAACATAAGCCAAAGCTTATACATAATTGTTATTGTGAAGAAGAAATAGCTGAATCTTAGGTTCAGTATAGAAAGAGGCAGAATAGTATTCGGCAAGTTTCTTCCAACTCAAGTGCAAAAACTTGTTGTTGTGAAGTTGTTGGGACTGAGGTGCACTCAGTACAGTAAAGTTGACAAAGGAAAACTCTCCTGGTGTCATAGTGGGGGCCGAGTCTAACTCACCCAAGGCTGATTATCACAGAGGAATTCCTCTTGTGATCAATCAAGAACCACATCAATCCATTTCCATCCTGTAGGATCCTTCTTATTTGAGCTATAGGAGTGCTGCAACACTCTGAGAGTAGGTCCCAGTGCCTGAAATTGTAGGGCTGAAAAGCTTGAGTTGTAGGCCTTAGAGATAAAGCTAAGGTAGGTGGTTTGAGGACCACTGAGCTATAGGAGCACTGCAGGGCTCTGAGGTAGGAACCTTTGTGGTTCTGAGGTAGGGTTTTGAAGAGAACCTTAGTGAAAGGCTGAGGGTCTGAGGTGTAAGCTCATTGAAGCATTTTGGAGAAGTGCCTAGTCCAATAAGACTATTGGATAGGTGGGAAAAAAGTGGATGTACCCAGTTGGGGAACCACTATAAATATCTTTGTGCTTTACTGTATTGTTTTCTATGTGCAAGGTAAATCATCTTGAAAGTAAAAATTAACCAACCACTCAAGAAATAAACAAAAAGAAAAGAAAAGAACTAATAAAGAGACCAATAACCTATTCACCCCCTCCCTCTAGGTGACTTAGATATCCTTGAAAATAAATACTTTCAAGTTATATCAGAGGAAGGTTGCTCAAAAAGGACCTAACAGTCTGAGTTGATCTCCAAGGATAGCTAAAAGGATAAACTTATGTGTTCAAGGATGAACCATAAGATGTGGAACTCTATTGTAACGCCCCGTTTTTTTTGCGATTATTTTTATTCTCGTTTGGCGTTACGATGACGCGTTTCTGTGGCTTGTGCCATGTGTGGAGTACGGTTTAGCTCCTTAGAACTGAGTGCCCTGTTTGGTAGCCTGTTGGCAAGATCTCCCTAGCAAACCGAGTCGTTTTGGTGACCCGGTGTGGCCTCTCGGGGGGATGTTTGTGTTTGGCTTTGTTTGGGTGTAACTCGAGTTCTATTCGTCGAAAGTAAATTTCGACTTCGCCGTTGTGTTCGCAGCGTGGGTATTTAGCTACGGTGCGAATTTCGTCGAATTCCGAGGTAGTTCGGTTTTCGCGTCGATTTGGTGCTTTATGTAATTTTGTAATTAATAATATAATTATATAATTATATATATATATATATTTTTATGGAATGAGAAAAGGCACGATCATCTTCTTCCCCGTAAGAAAACCGCCGGCCCCTTGTACGAGAGAAACGGAGTAACCGCCTACCTTGCCTTCGGACGCCGATTCCCGGAGCGTTTGTGGACGGAATTCGATTCCGAGAGTGGATTCGGATTGCTCTCGTCGAGACCTTCATTCCTGCGGTAAGAAATTCGATTTTCGTGGAGTTTTGGAAGGATTGGAATTTTCAGTTTTGGAAGTTTTCCGCCATTAATGGCCGAGTCTTTGTTCTAGGTGTTGCGGCCGTCTTGATCCGTGCGAAGAGGAGGAAAGCAGTCCAAAGCTTCGCTGTGAATTGAGGCAAGTGGTATTCTTGCCCTTGCCAAGTGTTTTCTTTGATTTTATTTGCGGAAATTGAAATCCCGGTTAGCCCAGGTTAGAGGCCTTGTTGTTCTCATTTTCTTGCTAACTATAGGGCTTAGTTCTTCCTACTGAAACCCCCCCCTATGTTGTGATGTTTGGAATCCAAATTATCGGCGTGAAGCCGTTGTTTCCCTTGCTCTGATTGTTGCTCTGGTTCGGGCATAGCCGAGAGGGAGAGTTAGGAGGGGGGGGGGTGTGGTTGCCAATTTTCGTTAAGGTATTATTCGAATGGTTAGGCATAGTTTGAATGGTAGTAGCGTGCGACGTGATAGTTGTCTACTGCTACTACAGTGGCGTGAGTCGTGTGCGCGTTCCGGTGTCGTTCGGGAAATTCCAAACGGTGCAGGTTGACCGCGCACGGTCATCAACCTTTAGGGCGCACGACCACTGGTCGTGTGCCTCTGTTCGTGCGCGTATAAATTTCAGTTTCCAAAGTTCTGTCTCGGGCAATCGCACGAGCGCTGGCAATAGTGCGCACGACCACTGATCGTGCGACACTGATCGTGCGCAGTTGCTAGGTTTTCTGTCAGGTTTTCCAGGTTCGTTTCGCACGATCATCAGCCGATGAGTGCGCACGACCACTGATCGTGCGTCACTGATCGTGCGCTTTGTATATTTTCTTTTGATAGGCGAATTTAGATGGTTTCGAGTGCGGGAGTTTAGATACTCAAGCGGCAGACAACTACTCGAGTTCTGGATCTTCTGCCTTGGTCGTTCGACTGTCGTCGAGCTCCGTTTTCTTTAGTGGATTTGTGGGTAGTAACTTTATTTTGGCGGCGAGTGAGGCTAGCTCACTCAACGCCAAAGTTTAGGTAGGCACTGAGTGGGTTTCACTCAACGCCTAGTCGTGTTGATTTATTTCAACACTCTTCCTTTACCTTGGATTTCATTTCCGAGTGGATTTCCAGTTGTATTTCTGGGTTTTCCTTGTCGGCCGTTTTCTTTATTTTCCTAAAGGCCGAATCGTGGGTCGTGGATAGTAGTGGTGGTTGTAGCTCTTTATGGGGGGTGGAGTTGTGTGATATAGCCAAGGCCACCCATGGATTTCTTGCTCCAGGTACGGGCTGGGCATGTCGGGTGGAAGGTCCCTTGTGTTTTCACGTGTTGACCCTCGAGCTTTTGACTTGGACACGGTGGATTGGGGGACTGCGTTTGCCTTCGATCCGGTTCCTCGTTGTTGTTTTTGCTACTATCACTTCCCGCAGTTTAGGGTGTTAGAAGTTTCTTCTTTGGTAGTTTGCAGCATTCTGGCTCTTGGTAGTCTAGTAGGCCCTGCAGGATGTTGTTCCTGGGCTGGGTCGTTGCTGTTTCTTTGCACGTTGTGCATTTCTTGTTGTCCTGCTTTGGACAGTTGTGACTCTTTCTACTGCATGTTTTCTGTTATTTTGTCCTTTTGGTTGACTCTTTCATGCAGTTTTACCTTGATTTTTGCTTGCTGAGGTATTCTATTTTCTTTTGGAATGCCTCAGGTTCCGAGCTGTAGCCAGTCTGGTGGCTAGTTGGAGGTGTTGTTGTTGGTGGACTCCCGGACTTTGGAGTTTTGTTTACCTTGTTTGTGAGGTTGTTTTCAGTACTTTCTTACAGACATATATATGTGCTGGTGGGTTCGTGTCAGGTTGTTGGCGCCCACTAGTAGTTTTTACCTTGTACTAGATATATACTATTGCTGCTACCATTTATTTTTTTCTGGAGATAGTCTACTTGCTTTGAGAAGGTTTATGCTAGGTTGCTAGTTATTTTTAAACTATAATTATTATTATAAATGAAGCTCATGATCAGCATGTTTTGTAAACTTAATCACTATTTTCCAAATCACGTACGAAAACCGTTTTCTTATATATATTATATAAACTAAGTGAAGTGTCTTGCATAGCATGAGTGGTTCTCTTGGGACCCTTATGCGCTCTTTAGGGTGTAAAACCTAATTAAAGTATTTTTCCGCAGCGTTTAAATATAGTTTTCTTTTGTGGACTAGATGATCCACTGAGCCGAGGGATACAGACTCTAAACATAACTGATTTTCTATTCATTAAGCACATGATTTTCTTGCATAAAGATTGTAGTTGGATTTGCCTGAGCATCAGCAGTTATCCCCTGCTTGACGTGGCATCATGACGCGTGTTTTCTCTTACTCTGATAATTCTTAATTCGGAGAAAATGCGGGTTGTGACAGTTGGTATCAGAGGGAGGTTGCTTGACAAGTTAGTTGGGCAACCTTCCTTGGATGCTTTTAGTAGTTCAGCATCATGTCATTCACACACCGATATGTCATCAGCACGTCTTGGCAAAAGCACGAACACTACACTCATAGCATAACATGAAGTATACGGGGCATATTATGTAGTATGGGATGCATAATATGTGTTCGTATATGGATCCACCATAGGGGCTACATGTGAGGGTTATATAGTATGGGATGCATAACCTCACCACATGACTGCGACTAGCACGTTTCTTTTTTCGTTGCATGGAAATGTTATGTAGTATGGGATGCATACCATTTTCATGTGTACGCCGCTCATATCATGCATTAGGGCCTTTTTTTTAGAATGCATAGCACAATCATGCATATCATAACATTGCATAAGCACAACGCGCCGAGCTAAAGAATTGCAGGATGACATATGTACACACATGAGTTTTCAAACTAACATAAGTTCATGCATCCGATCTAGGCACAAGAGTTAGTGAGGTGGTGGTTAACCATCCTAGGTTAGGGCATATCATCTACTTATTGTGAAGAAGATAAACTCTCAGAGCAAGTTTAGCAGCTTTAAGTCTATATCTACATATGTATTGTCTGTACTAGTAGTCGGTTCTAGCCGTGGGATTTGGATCTGATTTGCGTTGTAATGATTTTTTTTAGGATGGCTAGGCGTCCTGCGACTCGATCGACTCCCCTGTCTGAGGGTGAATCTTCTGGAGCTCAGAACGATGCGGTGATCGAGGGTCTGCGTCAGAGTAGCAAAGCTATGGGTAGGCAGTTGGAGGAGGTGCAAGCCCAGATTCAGTCTTTGGTGGCAGTTGTGGCAGGGCAGGCTCAGGGTGCGCAAGTTCCTGCAGGGGGGTTAGCTGTTCCTCCTCCTCCTGCACCCTTGAGGCCTCCAGTGGTGGTGCCAGTAGAGATGGCCTTCATCTCGCAGTTTCAGAGGCTGAGCCCTCCCACTTATGATGGGAAGGCAGATTTCATGGTGATAGACGACTGGCTGATCTCCATGGAGGAGATGTTCTCGTACTCAGGGATTTCTGATGACCAGAGGGTGATGATAGCCGCCTATCAGCTTAAAGGTTTGGCTAAGAGTTGGTGGCTGAGAGAGAAGGAGAGCCTGGTAGCCGGATGCTCTTGGGGAGTGTTCAAGGAGATGCTGTTGAGGAAGTTCTTACCCTCGGTCGAGCGTGACCGCCTCATGAATGATTTCCTCTATCTGAAGCAAAGGCAGCTCACGGTGGGTGAGTATGAGATAGAGTTCAGTAAGTTGAGCCGTTTTGCCCCTGGATAGGTCAGCGTTGAGGCTGATCGAGTTAAGCGATTCCTCGGTGGTTTGAGGAGTGAGGTGCAGCAGTTGGCCAGTGCTTATGGGTCAGTGACTTATGCTGGAGTTGTAGAGGCTGATCTTAAGGTTGAGGCCATTGAGACGGCGAAGAGCAGAGGCCAGCAGTTGAGGAAGGATAAGAGGAAGTTGGTAGAGAAGAAGAAACCCCTGGTACCCGATGCTGTTCCGGGAAAGAGGAGCAGGGTGGTGTGCAGTTTTTGTGGCCGGTCAGGCCATCCTGTCGAGAGGTGTTTCAAGAAGGCGGCAGCTCAGAAGAAGGAGCAGGTTCATGCTATTCAGGGTGCTCCTGGGAGAGATGTCTCCTGTTCAGTTTGCAAGCGATCTGGGCATGATGCAGCCCAGTGTTGGTCCAGGGATAGAGTCTGCTATCAGTGTGGGCAGAAGGGTCACGTTAAGTCGAGGTGTCCTCAGGTCCAGTCAGCTCTTCCTGCTGTTCCGTTGCAGGCTTTACCTCCACCTCAGCGTGTGGACAAGGGAAAAGGGAAGCTGAACGTGATTTCTTCCGAGGAGGCTCAGACTTCGGCCCAGGTGATCTCAGGTTAGTAGTTGGTTGTTTTTTTCTTTCTAGCCTGGTAGTTTAGTTGCTAGATTGTTTGCGGTACGGTTGTGCTAGTTCCTTAGCTTTGTGCGTTCCTATAGGGAAATTTAAGGTGAAGAACCGCTGGGCGCGTGTCCTATTTGACTCCGGCGCTACCCACTCGTTCGTGGCTAGAGCCTTTGTGGAGCGTCATCTGTTGTCTCTAGATCGTGTTCGGGATTCCTTCCGTGTCAAGTTTCCCTCTGGTGAATCTGTGTTGTCAGATTTGGGTATTTTGGATTGCCCGGTTTTGTTGGGGGATTTTCTTGCGAAGGCGGATCTGAAGATGATTGATCTAGAGGACTTCGATGTCATTTTGGGCATGGACTGGCTCTCTCGGTATGATGCGGTCATTCAGTGCAAAGGAAAGCGCTTGGACTTCATCAGGCACGACGGTCAGCCCGGCAGCGTGTATGCTGATCCGTGTCAGGATTCTCCTGTTCTCTCTGCGGTAAGTGTTCAGAGATTGTTTCTTTCTGATTGTTGTGTTTGTTTAGTCTTGGCGGTTGGAACCATTGTTAGCGTGCCACGCTTGGAGGAGATTCCTATTGTTCGTGGTTTCGCCGATGTTTTTCCTGATGATCTTCCTGGTATCCCTCCTGAGCGGGATGTGGAGTTTGTTATTGATTTGGAGCCGGGTACGCGTCCTATTGATAAGGCGCCGTACCGGATGGCCCCTCGTGAGTTAGAGGAGTTGTGAATTCAGTTAGATGAGTTGTTGGCTAAAGGTTTTATCAGGCAGAGTTCGTCGCCTTGGGGTGCTCCTGTTTTGTTTGTAAAGAAGAAAGATGGGTCGATGCGGCTTTGCATCGACTATAGAGAGTTGAACAAGGTCACTATAAAGAACAGGTACCCTCTGCCGAGGATCGATGATTTATTTGACCAGTTGCGTGGTAGCACGGTGTTCTCCAAGATCGATCTTCGTTCGGGCTATCATCAGCTCAGGATCCGTGAGGCAGATATTCCACGGACTGCGTTTAGGTCGAGGCATGGGCACTTTGAGTTTTTGGTGATGTCGTTTGGTCTGACCAACGCACCATCAGCCTTCATGGATATGATGAACAGGGTGTTCAAGGATTTCCTAGACAAGTTCGTTGTGGTCTTCATTGATGACGTGTTGGTTTATTCTCGCAGTGCTGAGGAGCACGAGCAGCATTTGCATTTGGTCCTATCAGAGTTGAGGAACCACAAGTTATTCGCCAAGTTGAGCAAGTGCGAATTTTGGTTGCCTCAGGTTTCTTTTCTAGGCCACGTGGTGAACAAGGATGGGATCTCGGTTGACCCAGAAAAGATTGCAGCAGTGACGGATTGGAGTAGGCCGAATACTCCTAAGGAGATCAGAAGTTTCTTAGGGTTGGCTGGCTATTACAGGAGATTCGTGGAGGGCTTCTCTTCTCTAGCCGCACCGTTGACCAAGCTGACTCAGAAGAATGTGGCATTTGTTTGGAGCGAGAAGTGCGAAGAAGCTTTTCAGGAGTTAAAGAGGAGATTGTGTACTGCTCCCGTTCTGACCCTTCCTACTGAGGGCGTGGATTATGATGTGTATGTGGATGCTTCGCATATAGGTCTGGGATGCGTATTAATGCAGGATGGAAAAGTAATCGCTTATGGGTCAAGGCAGTTGAAAACTCATGAGCGGAATTATCCTACGCATGACCTTGAGTTTGCAGCGGTTATCTATGCGTTGAAGTTGTGGAGGCACTTACTATATGGGGCTCAGTGCAAGATTTTTACTGACCATAAGAGCCTGAAGTACGTGTTCACGCAGAAAGAGTTTAATCTGCGTCAGCGGCGGTGGCTTGAGTATGTGGCGGATTATGATGTAGAAATCCAGTATCGTCCGGGCAAAGCCAATGTGGTGGCCGACGCCCTGAGCCGAAAGACAGGAAAGATCTTTAACCTCTCCGCCGATCGATTAGTTGAGGAGTTCCTCCTTATGGATATTTCAGTGGGATGCTGTAGTTTGCAGAGTAGCTTATCAGTGGAAGAGCCGTCCTGGATTTCTTTGACTAGACTGCATCAGAAGGATGATCCGGATCTGTTGCACCTTTTTACCAGGACAGAGAAGGGAGAGTTGCCAGATTTTTCTATTGATGATGCGGGTACCTTGAAGTACCGCGGCAGGTTTTGCGTTCCCGCTGTTGGGGACATTAAGAGTATGATTTGCAGTGAGGCTCATGGTTCCAGCGTTGCCTACCATCCAGGATCTACGAAGATGTACCGTGACTTAAGGCAAATTGCTTGGTGGTATGGTATGAAAGGAGATATAGCCCGATATGTTGCTGAGTGTCACACTTGCAAGCGTGTGAAGGCCGATCATAGGAGGCCTGGTGGTAAGTTGACTTCGCTAGAGATCCCGACTTGGAAGTGGGAGAGTATATCTATGGACTTCATTACGAGTTTGCCAAAATCCCCGAGAGGATTTGATTCTGTTTGGGTTATTGTGGATAGATTGACGAAGTGTGCTCACTTCGTGCCTTATAAGATTGATTACCCGATGAAGAAGATAACGGAGTTGTACTTGAATGAAGTCATCCGACTCCACGGTGTGCCGGTTAGCATCATTTCTGATCGAGACTCCCGGTTTACTTCTCATTTTTGGCAGAGTCTGCAGGAGGGTTTGGGTACGGATCTGAGGTATTCTACTGCGTACCACCCTCAGACCAATGGGCAGACGGAGCGGGTCAATCAGATTGTTGAGGATATGATCCGGTGTTATATTTTAGACCACGGTGGAGCGTGGGATGAGCGTCTGCGACTCATGGAATTTGCTTACAATAACAGTTATCAGGAAAGCTTGCAGATGGCTCCGTTCGAAGCTTTGTATGGGAGGCGCTGTAGGACTCCGTTGTTTTGGGCTGAGGCTGGTGAGAAGTCTTTGTTGGGTCCTGATGCTCTGGAAGAGATGGAAGTCGCCGTGAAGCTTATTCGGGAGAAGCTTCGTTTAGCCCAGGAGAGGTATGAAAAGAACGCCAATCGGCGTAGGTCTGCTTTGGAGTTTTTAGTAGGGGATCATGTATACCTCAAGGTTTCTCCAATGGTTGGTGTGAAGAGATTTGGTAAAAATCGGAAATTGGACCCAAGGTATGTGGGCCCGTTTGAGGTCTTGGAGCGGATTGGTGTGTCTGCTTATAGATTGGATTTGCCAGCGAACTTCCCTGGTGTTCATAATGTTTTTCATGTTAGCCAATTGCGGAAGTGTGTGCGCAGCAGTGGGCAACTCTTGGATGTTGTGCCCCAGTTGGAGCCCAACCTCTCTTTCGTTGAGGTGTCAGTTCGTATTTTGGATACTCAGGAGCGTGTGCTGCGAAAGAAGTCCATACCGATGGTGAAAATTCTATGGAAAAATCAGGATTTGGAGAGCACGACTTAGGAGCTAGAGTCGGCCATGAGGAGGGCGTACCCTCACCTGTTTCTCTGATTTGATCGGTATGTTTCCCTTTGTAACTTCTGTTTGTTACTTTTCCTTCTTTTGTAGGAGGGTTGTGCGTAAAGTTTCGGGACGAAACTTTCTTTTAGGGGGAGTGACTGTAACACCCCGTTTTTTTTAGCGATTATTTTTATTCTCGTTTGGCGTTACGATGACGCGTTTCCGTGGCTTGTGCCATGTGTGGAGTACGGTTTAGCTCCTTAGAACTGAGTGCCCTGTTTGGTAGCCTGTTGGCAAGATCTCCCTAGCAAACCGAGTCGTTTTGGTGACCCGGTGTGGTCTCTCGGGGGGATGTTTGTGTTTGGCTTTGTTTGGGTGTAACTCGAGTTCTGTTCGTCAAAAGTAAATTTCGGCTTCGCCGTTGTGTTCGTAGCGTGGGTATTTAGCTATGGTGCGAATTTCGTCGAATTCCGAGGTAGTTCGGTTTTCGCGTCGATTTGGTGCTTTATGTAATTTTGTAATTAATAATATAATTATATAATTATATATATATATATATATATATATATATATATTTATGGAATGAGAAAAGGCACGATCATCTTCTTCCCCGTAAGAAAACCGCCGGCCCCTTGTACGAGAGAAACGGAGTAACCTCCTACCTTGCCTTCGGACGCCGATTCCCGGAGCGTTTGTGGACGGAATTCGATTCCGAGAGTGGATTCGGATTGCTCTCATCGAGACCTTCATTCCTGCGGTAAGAAATTCGATTTTCGTGGAGTTTTGGAAGGATTGGAATTTTCAGTTTTGGAAGTTTTCCGCCATTAATGGCCGAGTCTTTGTTCTAGGTGTTGCGGCCGTCTTGATCCGTGCGAAGAGGAGGAAAGCAGTCCAAAGCTTCGCTGTGAATTGAGGCAAGTGGTATTCTTGCCCTTGCCAAGTGTTTTCTTTGATTTTATTTGCGGAAATTGAAATCCCGGTTAGCCCAGGTTAGAGGCCTTGTTGTTCTCATTTTCTTGCTAACTATAGGGCTTAGTTCTTCCTACTGAAACCCCCCCTATGTTGTGATGTTTGGAATCCAAATTGTCGGCATGAAGCCGTTGTTTCCCTTGCTCTGATTGTTGCTCTTGTTCGGGCGTAGCCGAGAGGGAGAGTTAGGAGGGGGGGGGTGTGGTTGCCAATTTTCGTTAAGGTATTATTCGAATGGTTAGGCATAGTTTGAATGGTAGTAGCATGCGACGTGATAGTTGTCTACTGCTACTGCAGTGGCGTGAGTCGTGTGCGCGTTCCGGTGTCGTTCGGGAAATTCCAAACGGTGCAGGTTGACCGCGCACGGTCATCAACCTTTAGGGCGCATGACCACTGGTCGTGTGCCTCTGTTCGTGCGCGTATAAATTTCAGTTTCCAAAGTTCTGTCTCGGGCAATCGCACGAGCGCTGGCAACAGTGCGCACGACCACTGATCGTGCGACACTGATCGTGCGCAGTTGCTAGGTTTTCTGTCAGGTTTTCCAGGTTCGTTTCGCACGATCATCAGCCGATGAGTGCGCACGACCACTGATCGTGCGTCACTGATCGTGCGCTTTGTATATTTTCTTTTGATAGACGAATTTAGATGGTTTCGAGTGCGGGAGTTTAGATACTCAAGCGGCGGGCAACTACTCGAGTTCTGGATCTTCTGCCTTGGTCGTTCGACTGTCGTCGAGCTCCGTTTTCTTTAGTGGGTTTGTGGGTAGTAACTTTATTTTGGCGGCGAGTGAGGCTAGCTCACTCAACGCCAAAGTTTAGGTAGGCACTGAGTGGGTTTCACTCAACGCCTAGTCGTGTTGATTTATTTCAACACTCTTCCTTTACCTTGTATTTCATTTCCGAGTGGATTTCCAGTTGTATTTCTGGGTTTTCCTTGTCGGCCGTTTTCTTTATTTTCCTAAAGGCCGAATCGTGGGTCGTGGATAGTAGTGGTGGTTGTAGCTCTTTATGGGGGTGGAGTTGTGTGATATAGCCAAGGCCACCCATGGATTTCTTGCTCCAGGTACGGGCTGGGCATGTCGGGTGGAAGGTCCCTTGTGTTTTCACGTGTTGACCCTCGAGCTTTTGACTTGGACATGGTGGATTGGGGGACTGCGTTTGCCTTCGATCCGGTTCCTCGTTGTTGTTTTTGCTACTATCACTTCCCGCAGTTTAGGGTGTTAGAAGTTTCTTCTTTGGTAGTTTGCAGCATTCTGGCTCTTGGTAGTCTAGTAGGCCCTGCAGGATGTTGTTCCTGGTCTGGGTCGTTGATGTTTCTTTGCACGTTGTGCATTTCTTGTTGTCCTGCTTTGGACAGTTGTGACTCTTTCTACTGCATGTTTTCTGTTATTTTGTCCTTTTGGTTGACTCTTTCATGCAGTTTTACCTTGATTTTTGCTTGCTGAGGTATTCTGTTTTCTTTTGGAATGCCTCAGGTTCCGAGCTGTAGCCAGTCTGGTGGCTAGTTGGAGGTGTTGTTGTTGGTGGACTCCCGGACTTTGGAGTTTTGTTTACCTTGTTTGTGAGGTTGTTTTCAGTACTTTCTTACAGACATATATATGTGCTGGTGGGTTCGTGTCAGGTTGTTGGCGCCCACTAGTAGTTTTTACCTTGTACTAGATATATACTATTGCTGCTACCATTTATTTTTTTCTGGAGATAGTCTACTTGCTTTGAGAAGGTTTATGCTAGGTTGCTAGTTATTTTTAAACTATAATTATTATTATAAATGAAGCTCATGATCAGCATGTTTTGTAAACTTAATCACTATTTTCCAAATCACGTACGAAAACCGTTTTCTTATATATATTATATAAACTAAGTGAAGTGTCTTGCATAGCATGAGTGGTTCTCTTGGGACCCTTATGCGCTCTTTAGGGTGTAAAACCTAATTAAAGTATTTTTCCGCAGCGTTTAAATATAGTTTTCTTTTGTGGACTAGATGATCCACTGAGCCGAGGGATACAGACTCTAAACATAACTGATTTTCTATTCATTAAGCACATGATTTTCTTGCATAAAGATTGTAGTTGGATTTGCCTGAGCGTCAGCAGTTATCCCCTGCTTGACGTGGCATCATGACGCGTGTTTTCTCTTACTCTGATAATTCTTAATTCGGAGAAAATGCGGGTTGTGACATCTATGGAGTAGCAAATCTGTAGAGAGGAAAAGATCAGCTGTTAACCCCAGAATCCGCAACATATCCAGCTAGACATCTCGCTCCTCCTTGGCCGGATTCCAGATCTCAGTCCGCCCAGGTCGCCCTTAGTTCTCAACTCTGCTGGATCATCGACCTCCGGTCGATGATAGTCGGGCTCAGATCGGCGAGCTCCGAGTCAGGTCGCCCAGGTCGCTCAGGTCGCAACTAGTCTGACAGGATCGCGCTCGACGCGACCAAGGGAGGATTTCAGCTCGCAGGCCCAGTCCGTCGGTCCCGCGCGGACTGCTTGTTCTTTCTCTTTTGATTCCCGTCACTGCTGCTCGGCTTCTTTATACCCCGGGCAGCCGGTTATTTTAGCCCTGCCCGTTTGGGCAGGCCCCCAGCCTATAAATAGGGAGAAGTGGTGCACTCAAAGCACGCTGACTCGAGCCCAGGAGCCCACTTGTTAAAGGCTGCGGACTCGAATCTCTGGCTTTGCGATCTCCAGCTTGCTTTTCGCATTACTTTCCTTTTCCCTCCTTGTAACCGCTTCTTTATAATCAAAAGCAAGCCCGTCGCAGGAGTGGCATTCAGGCCGCGACGGACGAAGTCTGGTGTTGCCGTGCTCCATGGCTCTGTTGCTTTTCTATTCCTTTTCTAGTCCGCCAAGTAGACTGCTGCTCGCAGTTTGTTTTTCCTTTTTCTTCCCTAAGTGCTCGAACAGTTAGCTGCTGGTGCTCGTTTCCACCTTCACATTTTGCGCATCAACAGTTAACACGCGACCTTCAGATTTGAGCAGCTTTTTGAAAACCGCGGATAGAAATGTCAGACCGCCGAGCTCGCCGCTCCGACCGCTCTAGCTCGCCTGATGATTCGTTGTGGGAAGCGTTGGAGCAGTCTCGCTGGGAAGCTGAAGTATCTCGCAGAGAGACTAACCAGCGGCTCGATACAATCAGCCAAGCCCTGTTAGCACTGACTCAGCGGCTTGCTCCCCAGGTCACTGAAGAAGTTGCTGAGACTCCTGCCCGCCAGACTCCGGACCGCCGGACCCCGGCTCGTCACACCCCTCTTCAGCAGTCGCCTGCGACCGCACCTCCGCCTCTCCACCAAGCTCAGTCCGCAGCTCCCCTGCGACCTTAGGCTTGTCAGTTCGCCCCCCTGATGGATTTCTTCAGGGAAGCAGCCCGAGGGACTCCGGCTCGCCGACTAGATTTTGTTGATCGGCAGTCCGCAGAGCCCGCAGAGCTTCGCCCTCCAGTCCGCCCTTCTGCTGATTCAGAGACTCCCTCTCCCTTCGTCGATCAAATCCTGTGGGAGTCAACGCCAAACAATTTCAGAGAACCTCGCTCCCTTTTTATTCAGGGGAGACTGATCCGGTCTCCCACCTGCAGGCATTCGAAGGGGCAGTTGCATTGAGGAGCCTCTCCGATGCCTTGAAGTGTAAGCTTCTAGTGACCACTCTTGATGGTCAAGCGAGAGACTGGTTTTATGAGTTGCCTTCGGGCACAATTTCTTCCTTCGCTGAGCTTCGCAGCGAGCTGCTCCTGAGGTTTGCAACCTCTGAGAAGAGAAAGGATGGGCCGGCAGCCCTTTTTGACATCAAGCAGAGAGACAACGAATCAGTGGCAAGATTCGTTGATCGGTTCCAAAAGGAAATCCAAGGGGTAAGGAATGTGAACCCCAATTATTATAAAGTTGCCTTGATTCACGGCCTCCGGGAGGGCCCATTGAAATTCAAAGTGACAACAAAGGCACCATCGACTTATCAGGAGCTCATCGCGATAGCTAATCGCTTTATTGAGGGAGAAAATGCCAACCCAACCTATATCTCATCCCTGACAGCTAAAGCTGGAGGAAGGGATGTCCCCAACTCCTCTTCCAACAATCAATATCACAGTAAGCCTCCTCGGCCTGATTTCCAACCTCCATCTCAGAGGGGGCGTAACCTCCGCCACAAGAAACCCTTCCTTGGCCATCAACAGTTTCATGATCAGAGACTGCCATTGGCCACCACTCCCGCGGTACCCCTTCAAGCACTTCCCATTCTTCAGGGTGCCCCGCCAGCTTCAAATCCTTATGAGAATAGCTCCATGGAAGAGTTTTCCGATCTGGGCCTCGACTTTGAAGAGGTCGTCCAGATAATCCAGAAGAAGGCTGAGGAAAGGAGGCAAGGGCCTTAGAGAGACTGGAAGCCCAGGAAAAACTCTCAGTTCTGTGATTTTCACAAAGAGAAGGGCCATTTGACCGAATATTGCAAGGCCCTCCGACAGCTAGTTGAGAGGTTGTTCGCCGAAGGCAAGATCAAGGACCTGGGCAGGAAGGGTGAGTCTTCAAAGCCTTCCACCTCCAAGGGCAAGGAGGTGGCTGAAGTTCAGTAGGAATGTATAGAGGTAAGGGATGAGGGCCATCTGGGGCTCATTGATATCCCAAGTGAATGTATTGATGTTGTCGACGAAGGAGTCTTGGGAAGACTCTTTTACATCCATGGCGGAGCAGGGGCTGAGTCTACTTTGAAGTCTTCTCTGTCAAGGCTTTCCCGAACTGAGATTGCTTCTACTTCTTCTTCTGCCCCTCCTTCTGAAATCGTCACCTTTGGCTCTGCGGACCTTCCTATAACCGCCAATCCCTTTGATGATGCCATCGTAGTCCAAGCAGCCATCGGAGATTTCACGGTCGATAGAATTCTCATTGACACAGGCAGCTCCGTGAATCTCCTCTTCAAGTCTACTTTTGAAGCCCTGAGGATTGGAAAGCCTCTGCTTTCCACCGAGGGGCCACTCTATGGCTTCTCGGGAGAAAGAAGGAAGTTGAAGGAAATGTCACACTCCCGGTGAGGCTCGGAGGGGTGACCAAGGAGATCCAGTTCATAGTGGTAGATGCTCCAAGCAGCTACCATGCTATCTTTGGAAGACCATTGCTGAACAAGTATCGAGCCATCATTTCAACATATCATTTAGCCATCAAGTTCTGCAAAGATGGTCATCAGTGCAGGGTCAGGAGCGACCCAAGGCAAGCTCGAGAGTGTTACCTCTGCACAGTTAATGTGATTGAAGTTTCCCCCCCAGCTTTTCCAGCAGCAGCAGAAGCCTCTTCTCCATCAGAAGCTGCTGTGGATAGAGAAGGTGCTCACCTGGAACCTGCCCAGGTGACGCAAGGAGTCCCCATTACAGAGGGGGAAGAAAGAAAGCTCTCCATCAACTCCAAGTTGCCAGAAGATCAAAAGGCGGAGTTGATATCTTGCTTGCTAAAGAATCTGGATGTCTTTGCTTGGTCGGCAGAGGACATGCCAGGAGTCGATCCTGACGTGGCTTGCCATCATCTCAACATCGATTCAGCTGCTAAGCCCATCCAGCAGAAGAATAGGGATGTAGCTGTCAAGTTAGTAGAGCCCATCAGAGAGGAGGTTGCCAAACTCCTCAAAGCACGCTTCATACAAGAGATTCAATATCCTGAGTGGATCTCAAACGTTGTAATGGTTAAGAAACCAGGGGGAAGTGGCGTATGTGTGTAGACTTCACCCGTTTGAATAAAGCGTGCCCGAAAGATTTCTACCCCTTGCCTCGGATAGATTTATTAGTTGATTCTGCGGTAGGGTATCCGTTTATGAGCTTTCTAGATGCGTTCTCTGGTTATCACCAAATAAGAATGCACAAACCCGATATCCCTCGCACATCGTTCATCACTAATGATGGTTGCTATTGTTCTCTTGTGATACCCTTTGGGCTTAAAAATGCTGGCGCGACTTATCAACGCATGATGGACCATGTGTTTAAAGAGCAAAAAAGTAGAAACCTCGAAGTGTACGTGGATGACCTTTTGATTAAGAGTAGGTCTCTTCCACAGCACTTGATAGATCTAGCAGAGACCTTTTCCACTCTGCGAAGGCACAAAATAAAGCTTAACCCGTTAAAATGCATCTTTGGGGCAAGTAAGGGGAAGTTTCTCGGCCATCTCCTTACTCCTGAGGGTCTTGCCCCCAATCCTGATAAGGTTAAAGCCATCCTTGATATGGCCCCTCCCCGTTCTCCAAAAGAGGTTCAGCAGTTGGGGGGGGGGGAGGTTGGCAGGACTCGGGAGATTCATCTCTCAAGTTGGGGATAAAAGTGCGCCATTCTTTAAGACTCTTCGGGGAGCATCCAAGTTCTAGTGGACAGAAGAGTGTTCCTTGGACTTCGAGCAGTTGAAAAAGCAGCTAACCTCGACACCCTTACTCCAAAGCCCCCGAGCGGGGGAGATGTTATTCCTATACCTGGGGGTTGGTCCCGAGGCAGTTAGTTCTGTCCTGGTCCGAGAAGAGAGCAGGAGGCAGTTCCCCGTTTACTATGTCAGTCACATTCTGAAAGATGCGGAAGTTAGGTACCCAATCCTTGAGAAGCTGGCTTTGGCATTGGTTATGTCTGCCCGCAGGCTCCGTCCATATTTCCAGGCACATTCAATTCAAGTGGTTACTAATCAACCCTTGAAGAGTGTGTTAGAAAAGCCAGAGCATTCAGGCAGGCTAGCTAAGTGGGCAATTGAACTGAGTGAGTTTGAAATTTCCTATGTGCCCAGAACAACTATCAAGGCATAGGTGCTTGTAGATTTTCTGATTGACACAACAGAATCTAGCTCGGATCAGGTAGCAAGGTCTCCTTTAGCTTGGACCATCTATGTGGATGGAGCTTCTGGAAGAAACTCTTCGGGGGCAGGGGTAGTTTTGATAAACCCGAATGGCATCAAGCTTGAGCAAGCCATCAAGTTCTATTTTCCAGTAACTAACAATCAAGCGGAGTATGAAGCTTTACTGGCCGGCTTGAGGCTTGCAAGAGAGCTTGGAATTGATCATGTCCATATTAAGACTGACTCTCTGGTAATGGCTTCACAAGTTCTTGGTAACTTCGAGACTAGGGAGCCAGTGTTGAAAAGGTATCTTGTGCTAGTAAAAGTTGAGGTTGGCAGGTTTAAAAGTTTTACTATTGAGCACATTCTGAGGACAGAGAATGAGGAGGCTGACGTTCTTGCCAAGTATGGGCTCTCGTCAGGAGGGACAACTTCTGAGCTTTTCCACCCGGCGGTGGAGGAGGAAGGGTTAATGCAAATCGATCAGTGTTCCTCTTGGATGGACCCATTCATTCTCTACCTATTGACTGGGAATCTGCATCAGTCAGTAAAAGATAAGAAGAGATTCAGGTTGAAAGCAGCGCACTATTACTTGATATCCGATATTCTCAATAGAAAAACCTTCTTGTCTACAATGGCAAGATGCGTTTCAGCAAGTGAAATTCCTACTGTTCTTTGAGAAGTGCATTCTGGCGAGTGCGGGAGTCACTCAAGAGCAAGAATGTTGGAAAAAAGGATCCTGCGGCAAGGTTACTTCTGGCCCACAATGAAAAAAGATTCGGAGAACTATGTGAGAAAATGCGTTCAATGCTAGAAATTCGCTCCTCTTCAACATCAAGCAGCTCAATCTCTCAGATCAATTGCAACCCCTTGGCCCTTTGCTGTTTGGGGGATGGATCTCATTGGTCCTTTTCCCATGGCAAGTGGGCAGCGGCGTTTCATTATAGTTATGATCGACTACTTCAGTAAGTGGATTGAAGCTAAAGCACTGGCAAAGACAACAACTCAGGTTGTGAGGAATTTTATTTGGGGGGAGATAGTCTGCCGGCACGGAATCCCTATGGCAATAATCACTGATAATGGACCACAGTTCAATAATGCAGAGATGATAGATTTTTGCAGGCAGATCGGAACAGAGCTGCGCTTTGCGTCAGTTCATCATCCCAGAAGTAATGGACAAGTAGAAGCAGCGAATAAGCAAATCCTCGACCTACTTAAGAAGAAAGTTCAAAATCTCAAGGGCAGTTGGGTTGATCAACTTCCCTCAGTTCTCTGGACCCTGAGAACAACACCTTCATCTGCAACAGGGGAAACCCCATTCAAGCTTTCTCACGAATCCGAAGCATTAATTCCTGTTGAATTTGAAGTTCTATCGCCCAGAGTGCTGCTTGCTAGGCAAGGTATGGAGGATTGGCTTGAGCTGAACAGTGAGGAGATGAGGTTTAGTTTGGAGTATGTTGAAGAAGTTAGAGACAAGGCTTCCATTAGACAAGAGGAAGTTAAAAGAAGAATGGCCCGTTACTTTGATAAGAATGTAAGGATCAAACATTTTCAAGTGGGAGATCTCATTCTTAAAAAGGTCGATGCGGCTGCAAGAGCCGGCTCAGTTGGGAAGCTTAATCCTAATTGGGCGGGACCATTCATTATTAAGGAAGCACTTGAGAATGGAGCCTACCGGTTACAAACATTTGCAGGAGAAGATATGCCACACACGTGGAGTGGAGATGACCTAAAGCGGTTCTATTCCTAAACTTCTTTTTCTCTCCTTCTTATGTAAACTCTTTAAGAGGTTCATTATTAATGAAAGTTCCTTGCTAATGCTTCATCAAGTGTCTTTTTGTTTCAAGTGTTTACAGTTAATATATTGAGCAAGGACAACTCTAAACGGTTCTATCTCTGAACTCTCTCTTCTATGTTATGAAAATTTCTCAAAATTGATATTTATCTAAGTATTCGTGCTAACACTTCTTTAAGTGCCTCTTTTCTCTTACCTCCCCGAGCAACTCCCAACAATTGCTTAATGCCAGGATATATCGCCGAGTTCAGCAAAAACCTCCCCTAGAACTGTTGGTGTCAGCGTAACACCATGAAGACCACGTGTTGCGGGGAGATTTCGCACCGTGTAGTGGGAGCTTACCGGCTCTAGTGCGGCAAGATACTGGATTTCGGGTCCCGGCTAGTACCTAACCCCACTTCTGCATTATGGAGGAGCAGAGTGGTGGTCAGCTCTACCATGCCACTTAAGGGATATCGTTACAACCCAGATGATCGCGCGGGGAAAGCAATGCCGCTCCGGCCGCACCTGCCCCCAGACCATCTTAGGGTTATAACCCTCGAACACTCCTTGGTACCCTCAAGCAGTGCCTGCAGGAGACCCACAGTCTTGTCGATCTCAGAGGGAAGCAATGCCGCTCCGGCCGCACCTACCCGAAAGATCGACTTAGACTGTACTCCAGGCAAGAGGGCAGTGAATTGAGCCGTTGAGTCTACAGATCCTGAGATCCTATAAGGAAAGCAATGCCGCTCCGGCCGCACCTGCCCACTTGATCTCTAGATTGCAGCTTTCTTCTTCACAGAGGCTTTCGATTATTATTGATGCAGTGCGGACTCCATTTATCCTATCCACCTAGTCCGCCGTCCCTTCAGTTGATTCTATAGTTCATAACCCTGTGAGGAAAGCAATGCCGCTCCGGCCGCACCTGCCCGCTTGGTTATGAATTACAGTTCATTTCTGATGTTATTATTGATGCAGTGCGGACTCCATTTATCCTATCCGCCTAGTCCGTCGTCCCTTGGGTTGATTCTGTAGTTCATAACCCTGTGAGGAAAGCAATGCCGCTCCAGCCGCACCTACCCGCTTGGTTATGAATTACAGGTCATTTCTGATGTTATTATTGATGCAGTGCGAACTCCATTTATCCTATCCGCACATCCCGCCATACCTGGGTTGAATCAATTGCTATTCAGTCTATTACGGGCTTCGGTTTTCTAGTCCGCCATCCCTTGGGTTGATTCTGTAGTTCATAACCCTGTGAGGAAAGCAATGCCGCTCCGGCCGCACCTGCCCGCTTGGTTATGAATTACAGGTCATTTCTGATGTTATTATTGATGTAGTGCGGACTCCATTTATCCTATCTGCTCAGCCCGCCATACCTGGGTTGAATCAATTGCTATTTAGTCTATTACGGGCTTCGGTTTTCTAGTCCGCCTAGTCCGCTGTCCCTTGGGTTGATTCTGTAGTTCATAACCCTGTGAGGAAAGCAATGCCGCTCCGGCCGCACCTGCCCGCTTGGTTATGAATTACAGGTCATTTCTGATGTTATTATTGATGCAGTGCGGACTCCATTTATCCTATCTGCTCAACCCGCCATACCTGGGTTGAATCAATTGCTATTTAGTCTATTACGGGCTTCGGTCTTCTAGTTCGCCTAGTCCGCAGGATTCATTCAATTTATATAACTTAATGATTATTTGGAAAATATTCAACATTAAATATCAGCGGACGGTGACCATAGTCCACCTAGTTCGCTTATCAACGTTATTTGAGTTAGCAGATTGTGGTTTTCGTCATCTTAGTTCTCGCAAAAACTAGCAAAGGTTCTGCAAAATACGGACTGCAAACCGAACTCGTCCAAGTCCGCTTCATTCGTTCTCTTCGCTAAGAAAACATTATCTGTTCATATTGTAACAAGCTGTGGTTATACAATTTCAGCTAGAGTTTTAAACATGCAATAAAGCTATAACGAAGATTGATATAAGAAGTGCGACCTCTAAGTATAAGCGAGAAATGAGCAGAACATCTCAGAAGATATCAAAAATATCCTTTTTATATTCATTCAAAATTATATATATGTCCTGGCGGACTCGCGCAGAGTCCGCCCCTTTTACATTGAAAACCAAAAATTACAATTTATCCTCCTATTCAGTCATTTGCTTCTTGTCTGCAGGCTTCTCCGGGCTTAACCCGTCCACATCCACCACAGGCGAATAGCCGCCCGACTCGCTGCTGCTACTGTCACCGGAACGAGAAGCGGCCGAGGGTTCTGTCCGCGTGCTGCTCTCATCAGAGCCGGAGTTAGAGGATTGATCCGACTGGCCTCCTTGCTGTTGACTTGAGGCCACATCTTCAGGAGCTTCCTCATCGGCGGACTCCTCCTCGTCATCCTCAGCAACCGCTTTCCCTTTAGCAGCTCGCTCGAACTCGGCAACCTTGTCCTTCAGCTCTGGGAAAAGCTTTAGGAAGGGAATGGAGTCCACCCCTTCTTTCGCATACCCTTCGCTGATAATGCATTCGATTGCCAGCTCCACGCTTTCCTTAACAAAAGGAAACATGGCCTTCTGGAAGTCGGGGTTCGTTACCTCATATGCGGTCTGGAGAAGAAACCAAAAATGTCAGTCCGCGAAAGATAAGCGAGATAAACGGCGATTAACTGGCACTTACAGCCTTGTCCTCTTTATATTGATTGATCTTTGCGCCAAGTCACTTATTTCTTTCTTTCAACAAGTTACTTTCCTTCCTATGCCACGCATCTTCCTTAAGTAGCTCGTGCGTGAGCCTGCCTATGAAGTGGTTGGTGACGACGCAGTTTGCACTGTCTTGTGCGGCGAGAAGAGGAAGGTCGTCAGGAGCCACACTATGCAGTTCGCGAAGGTTTTGCTTCCCGTACAAGGCAGAGAGGGCGAGATGGGCGTGGCGAGATGGGCGCAGACTCCTCCAGGAGGGAAGAGCCGTTGACAGACGGACATATTTTTTCTTCTCATGCCAATGGATCATTGGGTTACCCCTTATATCCTTTTGCTTCTCGCCGAAGCCCTCAATATTGAAGCTGTCATCGGAAGAATAACTCGCGGCGGGATCTCCGTCTTCTTTCCTTTTCTTCGCAATTTCTTTTCTTCTTTCTCCTTGTGTAGGAGTCTATCCAGCCGGCACGAAGGGCAGATTTGCGGGTACTGCCAAGGTCTCTGCAAGAGGAAAAATTAGCTAAACTTCCAGGTCGCTTCGGATACAAATGAAAGTCGCGAAACTTACTCTCCTGACGGCTTACGGTGTCCAGTCCGGGCAGTAGTGGGATGTAGTAGTCGACGTCGAGCCTCGCTCCATCAAGGAACTTGACGATGGCAGCCTCGGTATTGCTCAGCCGCACGCTTTTGAAGTCAGCGTTTGAGCGCAGCTGCGGGTTGGTGTGAAGGAACCCCAAGTCGCCTTCAAAGATAAGGTACCTAGAAGTCCAGTTATGGATCTTATTTGGCAAACCCACAACTTTCATCCCCCTACAGTAGAAGTAGATGATACCCTTGTACTCGCGGTCTCCTGGTGGGTTATAGAGTGGACAGAGAAAATTTTCCTGAAGATCTTCAAGGAAAACTCGACCTTCTCTGCTCGCAGGTAAGCGAGGTAGTTACAGATGACGACCATGCTGTTCGGCGCGAGCTGGCCTGGAACCACCCCATAGTGCTCAAAGATCTCTGCGATCTCCCAAAGTAGAGGGAATTTGAACCCGCAATCGAAATGATCGATGGGCACCGCGAGCTGGGTAGCTGTGGAGAAGTTCAATCGCTCTTGGTGCTCGGGAAGCCGCGCGAGTACTGGCGAGCCCGCCATGTGCTCCTCCAAAAAGGCTTCCAAGTCAACTGTGGTTAGCCTGCTTCTTTTGTGCTCGGCAGCGTGGAAGGCGACTGCGGCATCAGTACGCGTGGATACCATGTTTTCAGACCGCAGGGCTTCAGCTAACTGTCTCCTATGCAAAGAGAAAATGATGACCCTATTTATTGAAAAACCGTCTGAAATGACAGCAGTTAATCCGCCCAAACCGATTGCTCAGTCCGCGCAGTTCGCATCTTCCCTGTTTTCCCTGCAATTTCAGATAATTCTCAAGGCTTTGCGGATTCAAGGGCCGACCGTGCAGTTCGCTTCTTCCCTGCTTTCCTGCACTTTATCTACAAGTAATCGCGAACTCACAGGAAGCCCGCAGAGACCGCAATTTTCCAGTAAACAAAATAAACGAGCATAAAGCCAACCCACATAATTCACATTCGACAACAGGATTATCCAAAGTTTAAAAATAATAATATCATACAACAAGCAGAAGTAGCATCACAGCACGAATACAGTTATGCAAGGAAGATGTTCAAACATCAAATTATACAAAACAGTTCAGAACAAATATTTCGGCCTCAGCACCTTCTGCGGTCTCGTTGGGCAGGTCGCTCCTCATCATCCACCCCAACATGAGCTGCCTGGTCGCTTCCTCGCAATATCTCACAGTAAAGTTGCGAAACCAGGTGATGCATGTTGTTGAAGGTACGATGCATGTGAGCGACATCCTTAACTACCCGGTTGAAAGGAATCAATGGGACGACTGCTGGGGTCGGATTTGCGACCTCCGCGGGCTGCCCGGTTGTCGCAGGTACTGGCACCTCCCCTACGGCAGGTTGAGAAGACGTTTGCGGCCTCGCCCCAGCAGCTTCACTCACTTGTTTCTTCCCATCTCTCGCCAAAGCCAAGTACTTGTTCCTGTAGTGACAGGCATCTCTGCTTAGTCGTTGTTTCTCCTTCTTCATTCCTTCAAGCGCAAATGAGAGGCTGGCGACCTCGTTCTCTAGAATCTTTTCTCGCTCTTTGCCCTTCTTTAATTCAACTCGAATTTCGCATAGCTCCTCCTCATATTTCTTCGCTAACAGCGCGTACGTTTTCTGTACAGGCCGCTCCTCCTGTGCAAGCTCAGCGGCAGACCGCGCCGCAGCCTCCACCGACATGTCCACTGGCGAAGGCACGATCTCGCCAGCCTCGATAGAATCGGGTGTTGACTTCCGAACTGCAACAAAGAAAATGAAATTCGCTTCAGTATCCAGGTCGCAATAGGCCAGAAAAGGTAAAAAGTTTAATTCACTTTTGGTAATCATTGCGGCGATCTGGCGACTATCAAAGGCAGGTCGCCTCGCGCACTCTGGATCAAAAGCTCCTAGGCGACACCTCCATTCTCGACGGACTATCGCTCTTGTCTCGGCCAGCGATCTGCTCGAGGCGACTATATCACCGGTTTCTATAATGATCTTGACCGGCCGCGATTTCCGTGGAGGGGATTTATATAACCATGAGCTCTGGAATCGCTTGGGCGCCGGCTGCAACTTACCTGATCCCATCAGCTCGGCAGCGGTCCAAAGATCCTCAGCCCGCTTATCCGCGGCAAACTTCTCTGAGACCGCTTCGACCTTTGCCTTCATTGCAGCGAGCTGCTCCTTAGTCTTTTCCCTTTCTTCAGTTGGAAGAAAGGAAGAAGGATCATCGAGTTTCTCTCCTCTAATCTCGGCATCAGGCTGCAGTACTTCCAGTAGAGAGCGATTCATGCTCGCAAGCTGCTCGTTATCTATGGAGTCAAGAATCTCAGTAGTTGATAAGCTGAGCGTTGAAGGGGGATCACCTTCTGCGGACAGAGGATCAAGGGTGATGAGATCGCTATCTTGAACTTCCTTTTCTCGCGGCTTATGCTGCAAGCTCGCAGCTCCAGTCCGCTTGGAGATATTCTTCTCTTTCCTAACCTTCAGCTTCTTCTCTACTCGCTCCGCAACGGTACTCTTGTCTCTCTTCCTCTTTTTCTTTTCAGGCGTCTTGTCCAAGTCGATGACGACCTGCTCTGATTCGCGAACTGAGGTTGGTGCGACAACCAGAGCCAGGGAAGACACTGGCTCCTCAGCTTGCTTCTCAACGGAACTTTTAGCCGCGGCTTCGGCGGGCTCTTTAGCTCGCTCTTCGGCGATCTCTTCTTCCCTTTCCTCTATTTGTTCGTCAGCGGGAAGCTTCTCCTCGATGATCTGCTGCTGGGCTTTCGGCGACGATACTTCCCTATCCGGGTCAATCCGCAGCATGATAGTCCCGGAAGGAGAGCGGTGCACCTCCATGCTTGAAGAGCTTGCAGGGTTCTGATCAGAGACGGATAACGGGTTCAGTTTCTTATTCGCGCTCTCTAACGGAAGATTCTGAGCAGAAACAGCAGTCGCAATTTTCTCAGGCTCTATGTCGCGGGCTGGGTCTGATTTCTTCTGACCTGAACTCTCTCCTTGGTAGCGGGCTGGAATATCGTGATGGCGACTGGTCTTTTTAGGTCGGGAACTCGCCATGGGCTTCTCAGTCGAAGTAGCAAGGCTGCCGAAGAAGGATCCTAATCTTCCCATGCCATACTGGAAAGTTGAGACTGCGAGAGGTGAGTAACGACCCGTCGCACAGTTGATTCTGACAGAGGACAGGTCTTCCCGCGGTATTTATAGCACAAATAGCATTAATGATAGTTGCAGACTCGACGGTTAAGGAAACATTTTCGGAATTTTCAGAAACTCAAAAATGTGCGGGGATTATGTTAACCCCAGAATCCGCAACATATCCAGCTAGACATCTCGCTCCTCCTTGGCCGGATTCCAGATCTCAGTCCGCCTCAGGTCGCCCTTGGTTCTCAACTCTGTTGGATCATCGACCTCCGGTCGACGATAGTCGGGCTCAGATCGGCGAGCTCTGAGTCAGGTCGCCCAGGTCGCTCAGGTCGCAACTAGTCTGACAGGATCATGCTCGACGTGACCAAGGGAGGATTTCAGCTCGCAAGCCCAGTCCGTCGGTCCCGCGCGGACTGCTTGTTCTTTCTCTTTTGATTCCCGTCACCGCTGCCCGGCTCCTTTGTACCCCGCGAAGCCGGTTATTTTAGCCCTGCCCGTTTGGGCAGGTCCCCATCCTATAAATAGGGGGAAGTGGTGCACTCAAAGCACGCTGACTCGAGCCCAGGAGCCCACTTATTAAAGGCTGCGGACTCGAATATCTGGCTTTGCGATCTCCAGCTTGCTTTCCGCATTACTTTCCTTTTCCCTCCTTGTAACCGCTTCTTTACAATCAAAAGCAAGCCTGTCACAGGAGTGGCATTCAGGACGCGACGGGCGAAGTCTGGTGTTGCCGTGCTCCACGGCTCTGTTGCTTTTCTGTTCCTTTTCTAGTCCGCCAAGTAGACTGCTGCTCGCAGTTTATTTTTCCTTTTTCTTCCCTAAGTGCTCGAACAGTTAGCTGCTGGTGCTCGTTTCCACCTTCGCATTTCGCGCATCAACATCAGCATTAGGCTATTGGCTTCTCTTGGTGATGACAAAGTCCTTCCAGATGCAAGATCAAGAATCAGGTCCCCTCTATTACATTCAGAGAGTGACATAGAGGTGGATGAAGCTGAAGAAGGGGAATGCAGATACTATGGATAAATAGCTACCCAGAAGTAGAATCTTGCCAGGATCAACCTTGTTAAAATAAGGTACATTCCCCATCTAGCTCATCCTTAGAGTCTGGATATGAATCTTGTACAGACTCCGATGTCTCCTCATCTAGTAATGATGAGGGTCCTTTGACAGATGATGATATCAATCAATTGATTGACAATCATGCTGCCCTTCTGAAAGATTTCAAGGAAAGCAAGTTGCTTGTTAAGAAACAAGTAGAGTAAATAGCCTCCCTATAGAAGACTGCTTCCCAGCTGGATAAAGCTTCATCCTTCCTATGTGTAAAAGAGAGGGAAGCAGCTCATCTGAAAATCATGGTAGATATCCATGTTGAGTCCTTAAAATACAAGGACTCTATTATAAAAAATCTTGAGGAGAAACTTGATAGGGAGAGGAGAATTTTGGCTAACTTTTTTAAGATAAATTCTATCAAGAAAAGATCTGAATCTGAGTGGATTTCTAAAGTAATCCAATCTCAGAAAAGAGGCCAAGTTCCTGTAAGGCCTCAGCCTATCTCTCACAAGGTAATTCTCCCCTCCAATAGATTTGGCCAAGACCCCAAGGATGGTCACTAGAGTAATGGGAATCTTCCTTATAAGACTATAAATGTCTCTTATAATGGAAGAAGGAAGGACATGGGTCTGAGTGCTCAGAAAGTTCCCCATGAAGATGTGCAAAAGGCCCATCCTAGACCTTTTGTATTTAATGCACCAGCTCCATCTCTCTTGAGCAAGGCAGTGGCCTATTCTTAAAACCTCCCTGCTCACACTCTGACCAAGGGTAAATCTGTCAGGATGCAAGACTTGGAATCTTCCAAGGGCACCAACAACATGTCCTCTATAAGGAGAACTTCTGCTGATAGACCTTGTGAAAAACCAAGCTCTTATCATGTCAGACCCAATCTCAGTCAGACTGTGGCTAAGCGAATTTGGAATAAGGAAGTTGCTCTTCCTTCTATTCAGTTTGCAATCAGCCATGCTACCAGACCTGCTCAGAAAAGAAGATACAATATTCATGAGTGCTGGTGCTGTGGCAAAGTAGGTCACTTTGTCATAGATTGGTTGCACAACCGTAGTGTGACAAGGGTAAGAGAAAGTCTTCCTAACAGGTCTCCTGTAGGTAGACATTTTTTTCAAGCTAATAAGAACCTGGGACCCAAGTCAGCTTGGGTTCCTAAAGGAAGATAATTTTGTCTTGCAGGATAGTCCAAGTGGCCATAACCATTTATGGTCCTTGGACAGTGTTGTACCAGACCTAAGTCTGGATATATGAAATGTGAAAGTTAGGGGTTAGATCTGGTATACCATAGAGGGGGGGGGGGGTGAATAGAGTATTCTTTGGGTTTTAAAACTTTTATTGTAAATAAAAAGTTGTTCCTAAACCTATATGATTTGTCACAGGCTAACAACAAACATAAGTAATCACAATTACAGCAACCTAACTAGCACAGCCACAGTAAGAACAAAAAGAAAAGGGCATCCAGATAACACAAGAATTTTATAGTGGTTTCCCAAACTGGGTACATCCACTCTTCTACCACTCTGATAAGAATCCACTCAGGTTTTTGATCAGGTGACTGCCACCAATGAACTTTTGATCAGGTGCTCAACAACCAAACCTCAAATCTTTTGATCAGGTGACTTACAACCAGGAATAAATTTGAAGGGAATTAAAACCCTATATACAGTGGGGTGAGAGAATGATTTTGTCTTCTCTTTCTCAAATACAACTGAGAAGACTTTTGTGGATATTGACTTTAACAAAGAGCTCCCCCTGAGATATTGTAATGGTTCAGGAAGGTGGAGCTTTGTTGTAGGGTGATAGGCCTTCCGAATTTTTTGCTTTGACTAGAAGATCTCTAGGAACTTCTTGACTGATGCTGTAATTGTTGTCCTTTGAAGAATCCTGAGATGAGGACAGAAGAAGACTCTTGATTTTTGATGGTTGTTCTTCTTCTTCTTCTTCAACTTAAAGTTCTTCCTCTTGTCTAGCACTTGTTTCTCTCTATCACTTTATTCTGTGTACGGCATCAAGGAGTGTTGTTCAGAGAGAGAGAGAGAGAGAGAGAGCAGAAGATTCTTGTTCATTGTTGTTGTTCTATTCTTCTATATGTCTTGTTGTTCTCTGTATTACTTTGCCAGAAGGAGAAAAATCCCCTTTTATATTTTACATATAAATTTGCTTTTTGAATTTTGAATTCCGTCCTGCATTCAATGCTGATGGCCTTGAGAACGTTTGCATTGATTGATTTCCCCAACCGTCCCTTTTAAAAATGGCAAGCAATAATCCTGATGAAGACCATAACTAATGCTCTGTCTAACGGTAATATTCAGAGAATATTTTAGCATTAATTACTCAGGAATTATTGCAATATAATAGGGACAGAAGGATGAAAATAACCAAGTCTGGATTCGTCGTACTGAGTCCAAAGTTCGTCGAGCTGAGAATTGTTGTTCGTTGAGCTGAGATTAACGATCATCGATCGGAGAACTGCTGACTGTTGCTTGATGAATCTTTCCAATTCTGTGCATTAAGATCATCGAGCTGTGAACCAAGTTTGTCGACTGGAGTTTAATTCTTGACTTAGAAATATTGAGATGTTTTCTGGACTTGAGAGTTGAAGCAGATGATCCAGAAATCGTCGACCTGAGAACTGAGTTCGTCGAGCTCAGCTCAGAGAAATTTTCTCTGATTTCATCGAGCTGAGCACGACTTTCGTCGACTTGAGTTTGACAAACGTCGAACTCTTTTTCTGAGTCTTGATATTTCTCTAAGTCTTGAATCTTTGGCAGACTGTTGATGTCTGGTCCATGCATTGTTGACTCTAAGGACTTGGCCTAGACTCTAGGACACAACCATGACCCTCGCTGTACATGTTGGGTCATATGATCCTAACTTAGTGAACCTAGCCCAAATCCAACTAGGGATCCAACAATCTCCCCCTATTTGGGTGAGGTCACTAATTACAGACTCAAAATCAAACATGTACAAAGCATGAAAAACATATATCTGGCAGAAAAGAAAATAGCATATGCAGCAGATATATATATACAGTAAGCTTTGTATCATAAATGAGAAAATAGTTTTAACAATACCATAATCAAAGTAGTTCAAAATTTATTTCTTCTGCTACTTCTCCTTGTGCTTCTCCTCTTTGCTTTTGTCCCTAGGCTAAGTGAATATGATTTCCCTGTTGAGATTGACTGCTTCTTTCTTTGACATATACAGATCTGATGCTCCAATCACAGTCAGGGCTGAAGTTCTAGGCACAATAGCCTCTGGGTGCAGTTCCATGTACTCTGCTGGATTGAAGACCTTCTTGCTTACTTAAAGTTTGTTCAGTTCTTTTTCTCTATAAGATGACATAGTGGTGAATTTTGACGGATCTTCTCCTTCTTCTATAGCTTTCTTTATCTGTGATAGGCCAATTAGCTCTTAGAGCCTTGCCATTCTGAAATTTGGATCAACATCCTAATTAACAGTTGATTGATTATCTTGTGGAGATAGCAGGGTGATAGGTTTGAATTGTATAGATTGAGCTTGAAAACTTGTCATGCTATGTTTTTCATCACTTTGAGTATAAAGAGATTTAGGAGGAGCAGCTTCACTAAACTTCCCTTTAGGCTTATGAGATTCACTATGCCTTCTGGATTGATGTTGAGGAGCTTGCTGTTGAGAAGTTGAAAATGAAGGCTTTTGGTAAACGACTTCTTTTTTTAGCTCAGCTGAACTTGTATTCCTTTGTTGCTGACTGCCACCTTGGGATTGGTGTCGGGATGATCTTTCCTGCCTTTGATAGGTTATTGTGAAAGATGTAGTCTTAGAGGATACATCTGAACTTTGAGGAGCAACTCCTGAGGCACCAGCAGCAGGAGGAGGAGAAGGACCTCTCCTAAACTTCTGAGGTGGAGGAGAGTATCTCCTGCTCTTCTTCCTTACCTTTTGTTCATTCTTAGATAGCCACATCCATGTTGGCATACCCTTATAGGGGGTAATATTTTGCAAAATATAGTATGGTGTGTCATTTGCAGGATTGGGTTTAGGGGCAAGAGGTGGAGGAGCTTTCCTCTTCTTGGAGACTTTCTTTCTCTTGAGATCTTCATCTGAGTCTTCATCATCATCATCATCATCTGACTCTTGTGGATTGTCATATAGTGCATCTATTTCTTTTATTGTCTCATCAGTTATTGCAGATTTTGCATTCTTGGAGGGAGCTAGAGGAGTAGTAGGAGAACTATAAACATTAGTGCTTTCAGTAGCTAACTTATTTTCTTCTTCTATTTCAGCAATGACCAATGCATCTAGATAAGGCATTGGAGAATCATCCAAAACATAAATTGGTGCAAGAGGGGATGAGATGGTGGGGTAAACAACTCTGGGAGGAGACTCTGGAGTAGCAAAAGTGGCCTTGAGCCAAACTATGGGGCTTATTGGTGTGGTATAAGGAATTATAGCCATGGATGGCTTAGTGCTGTCTGCTGGAAGGTTATTAAAATAGACTGTATCTATTGGTTCTACTATTGCTGCTTTTATTGGTACATATGCTGCTGCTTCTACTTTTATATCTTCTGCTGCTTCTGCTTGTACATCTGCTACTATATCTGATACTATTTCCATATCAGTTTCAACAAACTCTGCTATTGCTGCAACTTCTGCTGCTACATCTACGGCTGCTTCTTCTTCATTCAGTATCTCCCCCGCCTTGTTTCAGTGGAAACTGAAGCCAAGCCCCTTCCTGAAGAGAGAGTAGTAAGGAGAGCAGAAATTTGGGCAGCAATGGTGGAGATGGATGCATCAAGAGGATAAACAGCCTCTGCTATGATTGTTTTAAGGAGGGGTATGAGAAGGGCAATGAGTGGAGGGATAATGGAAGAGTCCAATAGTGGGGAGGTAGATGTTGTGGCAGGGGGTGTTTGAGTGGAGGTGGTAGTAGTTGGTGTAGTTATAGATGGAGCATCTTGCATATGAGTGTCTTGAGGAAATTCATTTTGAGGAGAAGGAGTATTTAATGAGGATTATAGTAGATTGAAGTTTGGTAGGGATAACTGATTGGATAGGGGAATGTCAGCCAAGTGAGCTAGAAGAGGAGATGAGGGTGGTGATGGTGTTGATGTATCATGATGGGGGGAAGGAGTATGAGAGGGAATATGGGTTGGAGATGTTTGTATTGGGATTATGGAGGTGTGGGAGTAAGGACTCTAATATGAGTGGAAGGTGGGGTTTGTTGATTTGCTGGCTGAGATAGAGTTTGGAGAGCTAGAGGTTATGTAGTGGTGGATGGAACCTCTTCAGTAGGGTGGGAAGTGGCTGGAGCATTCCTTGTACTCTCTAAAGTATTGATAGAAGATTAGGTAGCCTTGGAGGGCTTGGTGATGGTCCTCTCCCATTTGCTAAAGAGGGCATTGGTGAGCCTCTTGCTAGCATTTATGAATGTGGTCGGGGAGACCAGGGATTCAGTAGTCTTTTCCTTTAAGAAGATCCCTAGGATCCTTCCAAAACAAACCTCTTTCTTTGTATTCTTTTTCTTAATCAGATCAAACAAGATCTGAGCTCAAACATATTTCCCCCTTCTCTAAGTGATTTAGCTATCCTTGAAATAAAAACATTCAGATTCGACACACCATGACCGGGGACAATGCTCACACGGATTAGCAATTCTAGCTCAAACATTATATGTACTCGTTATAGACTAAGTTCATGTCATGTGTGCCTGTAAGATATGACCAATTCACAGTTTTTTTATTAAAAAATGACAATGAAACTCAAGTAAATAACACACAAGCAAATAAACGAAGAAAATGAAACATAAACAAAAATAACCAAAAACAAAAAATAGTCAAACACAAACAACGATGACTAGGATGAGAGGTCCAAAACACCAAACTCGAGTCGATTTAATGATAAACGTGCATCTGGGAGTGGTTTAGTGAATATGTCAGCTAGTTGGTCATCAGTGCCAATGAAGCTTACTCTCACGTTCAACTTTTTTATATGATCTTGAATGAAATGGTGACGCACGTCAATATGTTTTGATCTTGAATGGTGCACTGGATTATATGTCAAGTCTATGGCACTCTTATTGTCGCACCTAAGTGTAACGTTCCTATAAGTTAGGCCAAAGTATTCTAATGTTTGAGACATCCACAGTTCTTAAACTCAATAGCTTCCTAAGGAGATATACTCGGCTTCAGTAGTGGAGAGCGCAACCGAGTTTTGTTTGCGGCTTGACCAGGAGACTAATGCAGGGCCTAGGAAATGACATGTACTACTTGTGCTCTTGCGATCAAGTGAACACCCCGCGTAATCAGAATCAGAGTACCCGTAAATGTGAAATCTGTGGTGTGTGGGTACCAAAGTCCAAGATTTTGCGTTCGTATAAGATACCTAAAGATTTGCTTTACTGCTTTCAAATGCGACTCTCTAGGATAGGCTTGGTACCTAACACACATACCTACCGCAAATGTGATATCAGTCCTAGAGGAACTCAAATATAGCAATGATCCTTTCATACCTCTAAACACAGTCTGATCGACGGAAATGCCACTTTCATCTTTTCCTAATTTAATAGAAGCACTCATAGAAGTTTTCACTTGTTTCAGATTCTCATACCCAAAGCGCACAAGCATATCTTTGATATATTTTGATTGAGTTATGAAAATACCATCTTTGAGTTGAGAAATCTTAAATCCTAAGAAATAGGTAAGTTCTCCTACTAGGCTCATTTCGAATTCTGATTTCATTAGGGTGATAATTTCTTCACACAACTTTTCATTCGTGGCCCTAAAAATGATATCATCCACATAGATATGTAGTATAATTAGATCTGATTCTCGTTCTTTATGAATAAAGTGGTGTCTGCACTACCCATCCTAAAGCCATGATCTAAGAGAAAGGTGGTGAGCCTATCATACCAAGCACGGGGTGCCTGCTTTAGTCCGTACAAGGCCTTCACCAACTTGTATACGTGGTTTGGGAAGGCAGCATTCATGAAACCGGGTGGTTGTTCGACATATACCTCTTCCATAATATATTCATTTAAGAAAGCTCTCTTAACGTCCATTTGGTAAAATATAATTTGCTTATAACATGCAAAAGCCAAAAACATACGGATGGACTCAAGACGAGCAATCAGGGCAAATGATTCCTCAAAATCTACACCCTCTATCTGAGAGTACCCTTGTGCCACCAACCTAGCTTTATTTCTAGTTATCCTAGATTCACCATCAAGTTTATTTTTAGAAACCAATTTCAAGCCTATGACAGGATGGATATCTAGACGCTCCACTAAAACCCAAACTTTACTCCTCTCGAATTGATTTAATTCCTCATTCATAGCCAAGAACCATTATTCATCATGTAAGGCTTCCGAGATGTTCTTGGGTTCAATTTCAGATAGGATGCATAAGTTTGAAAATGATTCATGTAGTGCAGATCGAGTTCTAACTCCATGAGAGGGTTCTCCTATTACTAGTTCTCGAGGATGCTCTTTTAAGAAATTTAGAGTACTCGGAGGCTTATATTCATTTACATGAATTGGGACGTCATCCAGCGTTATTCTCTCCTCAATCCTTACTTCTAACTGGGCATCATCATCAATTTCCTCTTCATTCAGCCTATGTACTTCGGTTGGAATATTTTCATAAAAGTGTACATGAGTCGATTCTTCAACAACTAAGGTTCTCTTATTATAGACCCTATAGGCACGACTTGTAATCAAGTATCCAAAGAAGATGCCTAGATCAGATTTTTCATCAAATTTCCCTAAGTGATCCTTAGTGTTTAGAACATAACATGGGCAACCGAAGACCCTAAAATACGACACGGAACATTTCTTATCAAAGTATAGCACATACGGAGTTCGCTTAATAAGTGGGCGAAGCATGACTTGGTTCATTACATAGCATGTCGTATTAACCGCTTACGTCCAGAAATTAACGTGGCAAGCCAAACTCGGCAAGCATTGTGCTTGCTATTTCTTAAAGAGTGCAGTTCTTTCGTTCTACAACTCCGTTTTGTTGAGGAGTGCGAGGGGCTGAGAATTCATGCTTAATCCCTAACGAGTCACATAGATTTGTGAAATCCTCATTCTCAAACTCTCCTCCATGATCTGACCTAATGCATTTTATTTTTAGTTCCATCTCATTTTGAAGACTCGTGCAAAGATTTGAGAATTCGCTAAATGTGTTAGATTTATTCGCGAGAAAAATTGTCCAGCAATATCGAGAGTAGTCATCTATAACAACGAAAGTGTATCGCTTTCCACCTAGACTACACATACTTAGGGGACCAAATAGATCCATGTGAATGGGTTATAGTGGTCTAGTCGTGGAAACGTCATTTTTACTTTTGAAATAGGTTTTAACTAATTTGCCTTTTTGGCACGGACCATATAATGAATTTAAAATACCACTAAGTGTGGGGAGTCCCCGAACTAGCTTGTTCTTAGATAGTTTAACAATAAGCTTACTCCCAGAGTGTCCAAAACTCCTATGCAAAAGATCTAATTCCTCATTCTTGGTAACTAGGCATTTCAAATCAGACGCAGATATATCATCAAAACTAACAATATAGACATTATGTGTTCTGTGAGCTACAAGTAATACACTAGTAGTTTTGGCATCAATAATTTTGCAAGTGTTTGTAGATGACTCAAATATGACATTTAGACCTTTATCACATAATTGGCTAATAGAAATGAGATTATGCTTAAGTCCATCTACAAATAGAACATTAGTAATAGAAAATGCCTTGTTACCTATAGTGTCGCTTCTAAGTATTCGTCCTTTGCTATTGTCCCCAAATGCTACCATGCCTCCCTTCTTCTCCAGGCTAAGGAACTTGTCTTTATCTCCTGTCATGTGCTTGGAAAAACCAGAGTCCAAGTACCACACGTTCCTTTTGTCCTTAGCCTGCCAACACACCTAACAAGAAGATGAGGGTAAAGATCTGGTTACCCAAGTTTTCCCACCAATACGATAGGTAGAATAATTTGGTAGCCAGACTTGCAAATTTTTCTTTGCACCTTTCCTCAAACACAAGCTAGATGTGTGACCAAACTTATGATAGTTTGCACACAAAGTGTAAGCAGTGGATGCTGGCTTTATCAAGTTGCTCAAGCTCTTGCTTGAGGATGGGGATAGCCCTCCAGAAACCTTTACCTTATCTTTAGATTTGTTAAAATTGGACTTAGGCTCGGCATGACAGTGATTTTCGCTAAGTGGTGATGTTGGACTCACGTATCCTAGTCCAAATTTCCCAGATCCATGACAATGTGCTCCCAATAGCATATCCAATGATTTTTGGCCTATTCCGAATTTTTGGAAAGCACAGTTGAGATCATGGATCCTTGCCTCTAAGGCGGTGTTCTCAGTAACTAGCATTACGCACCGATTGGCAAATTGCCTTTTGCCTTCCTCTATCTTGGTAAGAGACATTTGAAGTCTTTTCTCTAAGTCCACCTTTTCATTGATGCGACTAGTTGTTCTAAATGGTTCCTTAGAGAGACTTGCTTTTAGTTCTTTGATCATTGTCATCTGTGAGGACACTCTAGACATTTTATCTTCTCTTTGCAACTTTTTATTAGTTCATTCTTTAAGGTTTCAAAGTCATTTTTGATTTTCTTATTCTCATTTTGCATGGACTTCTTCTCAAGAATCACACTATCTAATATCTCACATAAATGACCATAAATTTCAAGAAGTTCAGTATATGTTGGTGGAGTTATCTCAACGTCGCTCTGGACACTAGACTCATCGTTGAATTCTTCTTGACTCCTTCCCATGAAGCACAAATTTGCCTCGTCTTCAGAGTTAGAATCTCAGGTGTTTGATTCATCAGATCCTTCTTCTTCCCATGTGAGCGCCTTCAGTACCTTCTTCTTCCCTTTATGCTAGCTTATCTTTTCCTCCTTCTCGAGCCTTGGGCAGTCCCTCTTTAAGTGCCAAGGCTTATGGCAGTTATAGCACTCTGGTTGGGACTTCTCATCATCGCTTTCTGCTTCCTTCACCGGCTTAGTCCACCTTCAGGCTTCTCCATCTGCTCTCTTCAGGAATTTCTTAAATTGACCCTGCTTCTTGGGATTTTTTATGAATTTTTTGAACTCCTGAACGGAGAAGTTTTCCTCGTCATCCTCCTCAGATTCTTTAGGAGCCTTTTTCTCCCTTGCAGCCATCAACGCTAGTCCTTTATTCTTTACTTCCCTGGGATATTCTTCCACTTGAATCTTTAGTAAGAGTTTGTGTTTCTTCAGATTTCTGATGAGGCTTTCTATCTCCAGGGTGCTGATATCGTGAGATTTGGCGATCGCAGTCACCTTCGAGTTGAAGCGAGGAGGCAAAGATCATAGGATTTTCCTTACCAGATCACCATTTGAAAAGCTCTTCCCAAGGGATCTTGAGGCATTGACAATCTTGGTGAATCGTGTATACATGTTGTTAACCTCCTCATCGATCTCCGCCCTAAGCTATTCATATTCAGACTCGAGTCGGAACAGCTTCGACTCTTTCACCTGCGAAGTACCTTCGTGAGTAAGTTCAAGTAACGGCCATATATCATACGCAGTTTCACAGTTACAGATTCGATTGAATTCAGTTTTATCTAATGCGTAGAATAGAGGTTTCATTGACTTAGCATTGTTTGTACATCTAAGCTTATCTGCGTCATCCCACTTATCATTTGGTTAGATTAGGACGGTGTCCCCTATAGTGAAAGTTGGTGCAGTGTATTTCATCTCTACCATGGACCATACGTCCATGCTTTGAGTCATAAGAAAAATTATCATGCGTGTTCTCCAGTGACTATAGTCACTCCCCATAAAGAGTGGAGGTCTACTCACACCTTGTTCATCAGAGAACACGTGAAAAGAGTTGGCCATCTTACTTCATGATTTTAAGCCTTTAGAATTAACCTCGCTCTGATATCACTTGTTGAATCTCGTGGCCAACCTTAGAGGGGGGTGAATAAGGTTTCTCGCATTTAACCCAGAAAATCGAGTTTTGGAAGCTACCGCGGGGAGTTAGATAGCTAACGCGCGGCAGTAAGTCTAAAAACTCAATTTCCCGGGCAATTACGCTTGAGCACCACACACTAGAAATCGAAATATTATTCGCAGGAAACTAATGTAGGTAAAATCACAGGAAACAAATTTCATTGCAAGATTTAAAACAACAATAGTTTTTGAACAACTACGAAACTGTGTTCTCCGTGAGGCAATAGATCGAAGGCGATGAGAAATAAAAACTCTTGTGTTTTCTATACCGACCTACTCCACGGACCGGTTGGCTCTATCCCTTTCCCTCCGAGAAAGGTCCACAAGACGACTCTTCACCTCCACACAAGGAAGGGTCTTAGAGCCCCACTAGATCCTCCGATCAAGATATCCCTATCCCCAGGACGATTTTCCACGGAATCCTCCTCGGGTTCCGACGACCCTCACCGGTCGATTTTCCTCACCACAAGATTCAGAAAAGAAAAGATTATAGAAATAAGGATGTAAAGAATTTAAAAGATGAAGTTCTCCCTCTTGATGACTTTTCCGTTGAACGATCCGCGGCCGGTGCTTGAGATCTTTGTTTGCTAGAAACTAGTCGACTCTTCGTATTCGATGTAGATCTTGGATCGCCGGAGTTCTTCATTCACGAACGTGAGGGAGATGACTTTCTTCTTCTTCTTCGATGGAGACTTTTTGGAACGGAGCGCAAGAGAGAGTGGTCGAACCCTAAAATGCATGAACTCCTGTCGCTTTTCATTTTTAGATACCTCAGGCATAGAAACCGAGGAGGCCTTATATAAATTTTCATGAAATTAGGCTACTACTAGCGGTATGACTAGCGCCCGATGGTAGGTTCGCGCGCTTGCTGTGCCAGCTGTCCTCCAAATTTGGAATAATATTTCAAAACGAATATTTTTCCTTTTCATAGAGCTAGCGCCCCGCGGTAGAAGGTAGCGCCATGTTGTAGGTCAGTAAGTCGACGAACCCATCTCGACACTTGTAGAATGGCTAGCGCTGTGCTGCAACCACAATCTCCTAGCGGTAGGTCAGTAACTCGACGAACCCATCTCGACACTCGTAGAGTGGCTAGCACGGTGCGGTAAGCACTATCGCCTAGCGGTTGTTTCCCAAGAGGCTGGACAAAATAATTCCTTGTGTTAGCGCATGGGGTAGGACTAGCATGGAGCGGTAGGTTTCCGAGAGCTCTGTCCAATTAATTCACGGCTACCGCTCGGCGTTATCATCCATAGGAGACTTCTTCTCTTTACTTGAACCTATCAACCTGCACACTCTATCAACACAAGACGTGATCAAATACAGCTAGGATTTGATATTCTCAAACATAGGGAATATGAAACAGCGGTTCCAATATGGGGTATCAATTTCATAGGTCCTCTCCCTCCCTCCTTTAATAATAAATATATTATCGTTGCGATCAACTACGTGTTGAGGTGGGTAGAAGCACAAGCTCTCCCCACCAACAATGTGATGGTCGTTGTCATATTTTTAAATAAATTATTCTCTAATTTTGGCACACCTCATGTTATAGTTAGTGATATGGGCACACACTTCTGTAACAGCCAGCATGCTAAAATTTTAGCAAAATATGGTGTTACATACAAACTCTCCAATGCTTATCACCCAAAAACTAGTGGCCAAGTGAAGGTGGTGTACCGTAAGAAAAATGGATTTTGGAAAAGTCTATCTCAGTTAATTTGAAGTACTAATCATTAAAGCTCGATGGTGCTCTATGGTCTTATCGGATGGCGTAAAAGACTGCCATCGGTTGTACACCATACCAGATAGTCTATGGCAAAGCATGCCACCTTCCAGTTGAGTAGCACTACGCTTATTTGGTGCTGAATTTCCTTAATCTTGATTCTACTTTGGCTTCCGACTAAAAAAATTCCAACTGAATTAACTAGACGAATGGTGCTCTAATGCCTATGAAAATAACAAGTTTTATAAGGAGCGCTCAAAGTTATATCATGATAAAACTATTAAATTTCCTAAAAAAAATTCACCGGGCGATCTCGTCCTTATTTAATTAAAGTCCCAATGGTTCGACCCCTTTGTTGTCAAAGAGGTTTGGCCATATGGGACTGTTCTTATTTCCCACCCGGAACTCGGTTCCTTTAAAGTGAACGGCCACCGACCAAAATTTATTTTTCTAATGATACTTTGGCCACCAATATTGAGACCCTCAATATAATATTCCATGCCAATTAGTCAATTTACGCGATGGTAAACAAAGCGCTTTTGGGGCGCACCCCAAAAATTATTATTGGAGCCTTCAGTCACATATATTTAGTTTGACAATATCAAATCTCATATTGTATTTGCTCACACTTGTGTTTGGTATAGTGTGAAGGTTTACAGGTTCAAAAGAATCAAAGAACTCAACTCTGTGACCTACCATCGTGCGCTAGCCCTACCACCAAGCGCTAGCTTGGATTTTATCTAAATAGGTGCTCGGGGACCTACTGCATGGCGCTAGCACTACCGACCACTCTAGACTCGGGATTTATTCGGGACATGCATTCGGTGACCTACCGCGTGGCGCTAGCTTCCTACCGTGCAGTGCTAGTTCTCTCAATGATCGTCAAGATGGCTTCGTCGAGAAGATTGTGATACCGCCAGGCAATAGCTGGGTACCACGTCATGCTAGCACGAAAAAGCGGAAAAATATCATTTTCAAATATTTTTCCATAATCTATAAGACAAGCTATCACATCAACACGCAACGACCTACCGTCAGGCGCTAGTCTTACCGATGACGGTAGCCTATTTTTCAAAGATGTATAAAAGTATTTTGCTTTTTTATTCCTTGAACGAATCAAGAGAGACTAAATTTCATTCTATGGTTCGTGTGTCGCCTCTGAGCAGCGTTCTACCGTCTCCGCCGAAGGATGAAAAATTCGCCTCCCTCCCATTCGTGCACGAAGATCTCAGATGAGCAAAGGACTATAATGACCAAGTGAAGTTGATCGGTTGCAATAGAATGAAGATCGTTAGCGCAAATCACGCACCGCTCAACGGAGGAATCGTCTTTAGGGAGAATAAATTTTAAATCTTCTTTACTCTTTTTGTATTTTCCACTTTTTTGTTTATTTGTCGTGAGTAAAATTGACCGGTGAAGGTCGTTCGAATCCGGGAAGGATTCCATGAGAAATCATCCTTGGGAAGGGATGTCTAGATAGGGGGATCTAGTGGGGCTCTAAGACACTTCCTTGTGTGAAGGTAAAGAGCCGGCTCGAAGACTTTTCCTTGAGGGAAAGGGAGAGAGCCAACCGGTCCGGGTAGTGGATCAGTATAGAAACCAAAAAGAAATTTGAATTTCACCGCCTCCAATCTCTGGTGTTATGGAGATCTAGTTCCTTGTAATTGTAAACCACTTTCGTTTCTTGTTGAATAAAATTATTAATTGTTCTTCATTCTGTGTGTGACATCGTGGTTGTTTGCCGATAGATCATTAAAGGGTGTGTGCATCTCCAAGGAGAAAGTTTTCTAAGAAAATGAGGTTTATGACCTACCGCTGCGCGCTAGTAAGCTAGTGTCACATGGTAGCTTCCAGAACTTGTTTTCCAGGATAAAACTATTCGAATTTTTAATTAAATCTTAAAACCTTATTCACCCCCCCCCCCCTCTAAGGTTGGCCACTAGATCCAATATATGGTATCAGAGGAAGGTTACTTCAAAAAGGGATTAAAATCCTGAAGTAAGATGGCCAACGCAATTCACGCTTTCCCTGATGGACTAGGTGTGAGTAGACAGACCTCCACTATTTATTGCGAGTGACTACATCCACTGGTGAATGAGGATGAAAATTTTCTTAATGACACAAAACATGGATGTATGAGTCATGATCGAAACGAAATACACTTAACCCACTATCACTATAAGTGATATAATATTAATTAAACAACAAGATAAATGGGATGACATTGACAAGCTGAAATTTACTAACAATACAAAAACCATAAACTCTTTATTCTATGCATTGGATAAAACTAAATTTAATAGAATCTATAATTGTAAAATTGCTTATGACATATGACGTCTACTTGAACTTACTCACGAAGGTACCACGTAGGTGGAGGAGTCAAAATTGTTCCAACTTGAATCTGAATACGAATAGTTCTAGATGGAGATCAACGAGGAGGTGGACAGTATGTACAATCGGTTCACCGAGATTTTCAATGCCTCTAGATCTCTCGCGAAGAGATAATCAAATGGATAACTGGTGAGGAAGATCCTGTGATCTTTGCCTCCATGATTCAACCCGAATAAAAGTATCTAGCATCTACCTAAATCACCTAGAGAGGGTGACTAGGTGATGTTTGTGTCTTTTTGCAGAATAAAACTATTTAAAGGATAAGCACACAAACACAGAAATTTTTATAGTGGTTCCCCGTATTGCGTACGTCCACTGTCCCGCCTCGCCTATCTACTATAAAGGGTTCGATTCGTCTACTTCACCAAACTCAGATTTCGTCAAATCTTACACCTCGGAGTCGCAACTCCTATACCTCAGAGAAGAAGCTCCTACCACTCGGAGAATAAACTCTCCTACAACTCGATCCGCAAACCAGATCTACACACTCTATCCACAATCGGATATACTCTATCGATCCACAAACGGATCTACAACCTCGGAGAAAAATCTCCTAAAATATTAAAAAAGAAATTACAATACAACACACGATTCCAATTTTGATCCAACGTTCTTTGAAGGTTGGATGTTGAATCTTGGAGAACTCAGAAAATCTTGAAATCTTTAGATCTTTAAATTTGGATCTTGAATATTCAACCAACAGGGACTGGAGTAAATCAGATCTTTAACGAGGAAGCGATTCAGTCAAAGAAGTCATTATCGAAGAAGATTGCTCGTTATCGCGGCCAATCGGATGTAAATCGCGAAAACCATAGCGTGCGACCGACGATTGCTATTTTTGGAGAGTGAAAATTTATTTGAGAAATTAGGTTTTCAAGATCTGTTCTAATTTCAAAATTACTCAAGGTATTTATAGAGGGATTCAAAATGAAACGGCTATAAAAGATTTCCAAAATGAAACCTAAAAAGAACTGTACATGGCCGACCGGACCCGTGACAGGAGGAAGAAATTTTCGGAACAATGACCTAAGTCAAATTCATCGATTATCGGCGAGTATTAAAATGATACTCGTCGAATAAATATTGATATACGACGAAAAAGACTTAGACAAAACATCACAGGTCGGCTGGTAACTCAACGCCTTGGTGACGAGTCATACTCGACGAATTCGTCAAGTATCAACTTGCATACTCGACGAATTCATCGAGTATAGGTGAACTGACTTGACTCAATCAACACCGTTGCACTCAACGCTTTCTGCTCACTCAACGCCATAAGCTCCATTCGTCGAACATCGTCGAGTTAACTCAATGCACTCAACGCTTTGATATTCGACGAATTAGACTTGGAAAAATCTAGATAAGTAGTGTCGTCTGGACTCGATGAATTTGGCGTGTATGACTTAGCATATTCGATGAATTCAGTGAGTATTGTTAGATACATTCGATGAATTCAGAGAGTATGCACAATGATACTCGGCGAATTTTACTTAACAGATTTTTCACAAATCCAAATAATTTACCTTAAGTATACACGACGAATTCGACATGTAGTAGTAAGTATACTCGATGAATTTGGCGTGTATCAATGATGATACTCGATGAATTCGACGTATATGCTTAACCATACTCGCCGAATTTTATTTAGGTAAAATTCCAGTTTTTCTTGAGTCTGACCCTTGACCATCCTTGATCCTTCACGTGTACTTGGGATAGAAGAACACCCCAATAGAGAGATTACATATGTGTCAACACATTGGCCTACATAATGAAGGATTACATTATGCAATCCTATGTTTACCGACTCACTATAACTTGACATTGGTGTGTACTTGGCATTGTAAACCTGCAAGTACATAACTAATGAGCAATATCAAATACAACCTCAATTCATCTTAGCTTGATGAGACCCTTCTTCAAATCAGGGTTATTTTTGATACAATACCCAGTAATCTAAGGTGAATTTCTCATAAAAAGAAATAAAGTTAAGACATGACAAGATAAATAAGTTGACACGAATTCCAGATCAATATATAAACCATCACATATATATCAAATAAAATGTTTTTAGAATAGGGATGGCATCCCACAATACATATTAATCAGCAAAGAAAAATAAGACATCAGCCCTTCTTGTTCTTTCTCTTCTACAACTGTCTGTCAAAATATTCAATGGGCTTTAGATAGTACTTTGGTGGAGGAGGAGGCATATGATCAACATTCTTGTATTTTCGGAAATGAATCCTACTCCTAGTGCAGGCCTCTTTATATTTGTTCCATTATTCTGGACTGTAATGATCCTAAGGCTTCTCCGCTCCTAGCTCGTAGAGGGCAAAGGTGTCCAAGATAATTCCCTTTGAAGTTGGGCTCCAAACTTCATCCATCTCACGGTTAGGTCCTTCTCTAACTTGAGCTGGCCTGGCCGGTTCTGTTCTGACTTCTAAAGAACCTTCTCCAAATTTCCTTTTCTTGATAACTTGAGCCTCATAGAACGTAGCAAGAGTAGCATCAATAACATCTTGAACCTTTGGATTCACAGTAGCAACAACATCAACATGAGAGAAGTTCTGTGAGTCTGTCCCATATTGAGTGTAGTCTGGAGCCGGATAAATATCATCATGACCATTCTCAGTCAGAGGAACGTCAACATGAATAGGCTCAACAGGAACTGGAGGAGGGAATAAATGTCCATATAGCCAAACAGTGTTGGCATAGTTGTAATCATTTGCTTGTTTGAATTGGTCGAGCATAGTCTGTTCAACACCTGCAACCTTAACTGTAATAGCTTCCTCCCCCTTTTTGGCTTCTGCAGTAATGGCATTGGCATAAGATTTCAGAGAAGAGTCATAGTGTGCCATAGATCTGTTATGGGCATCTATGAGGGAGAGAGAGTATTTGTGTCAACATTTTTCAGTACACTTTCGTTTTGCTTAAGTCCTCTCATCATAAGCGTTACTAAAGTTGCAGCTTTGTTATACTTTGCATCAAAATTTTCCTCTAGCTTATCAAACTTCACTTGAACGGCAGCAAGACCCTGAAGCATAAGCTTCTTAGATTACTTAACTCGTTTGACCACTTTCTGGAATGAGGCATCAAATTTAGCCTGTTGCCGAGCCATCATTTCTTAAAAAACTTTCAGCAGTAGATCACTTAAACTGGATATGCCTCGCATCACTGGAATAGAAGCAGATGGAGAAATATAAATTGGCTCTACAGCACCTAGGACAGGAGAATATATAACATCATCTCCTTCCTCCTTAGAAATGGTTACCACCTCCTCCGGAGAAACTGGAGGGGTACCCGGCATCTTGCCAATCCGCTTCTCCAGGTTTCGCATCATCGTGTCAACCTGAGTGGATATAGAAATATTGGACAGTGTTTCCTCCCCTTCAGACATTGCAGTAGATACAGTCCTAGGGAGATGAGAAAAAATAGTGACTATAGGCGCAGGCACTGAAACCACAATGGCAGAATTGCTATCAGCAAACTTATCAGCAAATACAACATCCTCAGTAGCAGTCTCAATCTGATAATCTTCAACTGATAGATCATTATCAGCAGCAATATCATCAACCATATCAGCATCAACATCCTCATCATGATCTGAAGAAGCTGGATCCTCAAATGTCTGAACCACAGCAGCGATAGTAGCACAAGTAGTAGCAACCTCTGCTAGGATATCCCCAGAACCTGGGTCTTGAAGCACTGAAACTGTATCTTAAAGAGCAACTGATTCCCCCTCAATTCTTGCACTCAATCCAGCAGGAATCTCACTGGGGTGAGGAGAAGTGGTCCTGTCATCTGGAACAAGATCTTCCTCCTCCACTAGGGGTACTGGGGCTCCCCCTCGCTGAATGATCAGCCTATCCAACCTCGTGAAAATTGTAGAATCTATCTTCTTTAGGTGATGGATAGGAACTTCTTTGGTCATATCAAACCTAGCACCATCAGGATGATTCAGGTATAGGGTGATAATCATCCCAATGTTGGGAGTGCATAGGCTTTCCTTGATCTTGGTAAACAGTAAAGCATCCCAATCCAACCTCTTCCTACAGATAATGGCAACGAGCACTTTGAACATGTCTGTAGAAAGGTAGTCATGTTAGCTGGTCTTGCAGAGCACTACCTTGCCAATGATGTCAGAGAGGAGCATGCCTTCCTCATTCATCCCTTTACGCTTGATGGCCTTGGTTTCTCGGGGCAATCCACAAAATAACAGGGCCCTAGAGAAATGATCTTCGTCTAGGTAATCGGCCTCTTCACAGACTGGAAACCGCAAATACCAGGACAGAAGAGAAGCTTTCACTTTGATCTTGTACTTATGTATTTTTCTCTATATTACTGAATCTTCACATCTGAGTTTTGCATTCTGGAAAAATTCAAGAACTTCTATGTCCAGCATCTTGCAGGGGTATTTGAGGATGAAGGAGAGTCTAGTTGTCTCTAGCATGAGAATGACATTCCAGAATTTTTTAGAGACATGAGCAAACCCGATGCGAACCAACTCACCTCCCCCTAGCAAGCCACTAGTGCTTCTAAGAGCCATTGAGCAAAGTACTGATGAGACTGATTATCAGAACAGTTTTGTCGGCAGGCGGCGGTGAAATATGTTAGCCGACGACAACACATAGTATGCGGCGGCAAGAGTGAAGCTAGGGCACTAGAGCAATCTTTCCACGGTCGGTGCGAACTAGGGCACGGGAGGAGGGCAGCGATCGACGTTTATCGGCAATTCGGCGAATAGGGAGCCGAAGAGTCGACTACTGTCTGCGTGATTCGACTTGCACGAAGAATCGACGGATATCGAAAATTGGGGCCCTATCGTTTTTATTTATATAAAATTATATATATAAGATTTTTAAATTGCATATAGATAGCGCGTACCTCAAATTTGGTCGTCGAGTCTTCGGATCCAATATAGACAATTTGAAATATTTCCTTAAGTAGACTTCTCCGAATTTTTGCTATTGGAAGAGTCCGATTTGGCAAAACTTGTATGAGAATGCGATGAAACGACCGATATTCACCGAATTGGACTTAGAAAATTGCTTTGAAGGACTGGATCCCGAGATCAATTTTGCTTGCTAGACCTTATTCACGAGTCCTTGTTCAGCATACCGAACTCCGTTTTGAAAAATGAGAACTTGGTCTCGTCCAACGGCTTCGTAAAGATATCGGCAACCTGCTTGTCCGTCGAGACATAGCTGAGGGCTATGTCCTTGTTGGATCCCTAGTTGGATTTGGTCTAGGTTCACTAAGTTAGGATATGACCCAACATGTATAGATCAGGTTCATGGTTGTGTCCTAGAGTCTAGGTTAAGTCCCTTGAGTCAACAGTACAAAGGACCAGCCTCCAACACTGCCAGACTCAAGACTTTCAAGACTTAGAAAAAGGATTTCTATGTTTGTCGATCTCTGGTCGACGAAAGTCGAGCTCAGCTAGACGAACTCAGGGACAATTCTCAGAGCTCTGCTCGACGAACTTAGTTCTCAGCTCGACGAACTCTGGACAAAGTAATAACTCCTCTAAGTCAAACCTCAGTCGACGAATTAAGAACATTAGCTAGAAGAACTCTATTCTCTGGTCGACTAATTCTGGATAAGGTGATTCAACACTCAACACCAGATGACATTTGACTAAATTCCAGATGACATTACACTCAATGCCAGAATGGTGAGTTAACACTCAAAGCCAAAGGACATCACACTCAACGCCAAAATGATACTTCAACACTCAACGTCAGAAAATATTCTAAGTCCAGACTATAGATTCAGCTCGACGATCTTGGACCCCAACTGGACTAACTCTGTTCTCAGGGCTAAGATCGACAATCTTAGATTCAGCTCGACGAACTTGATGCACAGAATAAGAAAGTTATCAAGCAACATTCAGAGGTTGACGATCTTGGATCTCAGCTCGACGAACAGCCATTCTCAGCTCGACGAACTATGGACTCAGGTCGACGAATCCAGTCTTGGCAATTTCTTTCTTTTATCCTTAGTACGTGGAAATAATTACTGAGTAATTAATGCTCTAATATTCTCTGAATATTACCGTTAGACAAGAGCATTAATTATGGTCTTTATCAGAATTGTTGCCTGCCATTTTTATAAGGGACAGTTGGGGAAATAAATTAATGCCAAAAATATTCCAAGGCCGTCAGCATTAATTGCAGAAGAAATTTCAAAATTCAAATGGACATTCACGTTGGAAATATAAAAACAGAGATTATTATTCCTGTGCATGGGATGAGATATAGACAACAACATTCTGTGAGACATACAGAGTTCTTAAGATTGAAAATTGATCAGTCAAGAATCAACAGCAGCTAAAAAAAGGAGAAGAACAATTCTAAAGAAGAAGAACAACCATCCAAATCAAGTGTCTTCTTCTCAGGAACTCTCTGAAGGACAACAATACTGCATGTGTCAAAATAGTTCCTAAAGATCTTCTTGTCAAAACTGAAAGCTTGAAGGCCTATCACCCTGCAGCAAAGCTTCCATCATCCTGAACAAGCAACATCTCAGGGGGAGCATTTGCTACCATCAAATCCACAAGTCTTCTCAGTTGTTTGAATTGAGAAAGAGAAGACACAATCATTCTCTCACCCCCCACTGTAAAAAGGGTTGTCATCTCCCTTCAAAAGGGATTCCTGGTTGCAAGTCTCCTTACAAAAAGACTTGAGGTTTGGTTGTTGAGCACCTGATCAAAAGCTCATTGGTGTCAGGTACTTGATCAAAACTCTGAGTGGATTCCTACCAGAGTGGTATAAGAGTGGACGTACCCAGGTTATGGAACCACTATAAATTCTTGTGCCGTCTGGTTTCCCCTTTTTCTTTTTGTTCTTATTGTTGCTGTGTTATTTAGTTTTTCCTGTGATTTAATTTATTTCATTTGGTATTCTGTGATACAGTACCTGAGTTTAGGAGTACTTCTTATAGTTCAAAAAAAGTTTTAAAATATACCCACATACTCTATTTCACCCCCCCCCCTCTAGAGTATATCAGATCTAACCCTTACTATCAATTGGTATCAGAGGAGGTTCTTTTGGTTGTACAAGCTAACCCTTAAACCAAAGATCATAAGTTAGTTCTGTTCTTTTTTATCATTACTAGATTTATAAACACAGCATGGCACAGAACAAGGAATATGCAAGCACCAGACCTCCGATGTATAACTTATCCAAGTTCATAATCTGAAAGGAAAGAATTAGGCTTTACATGAACTCTATTGATGAAGATATATTTTATTCTATCTTAACAGGACCACCAGCTCTAGTGGATTCAACCTCAACTACATCAACTGACCTGAGTGCAGTTCCACCCCCTGGATGGACATATGCACAGAAGAAGGCTAAGATAGCTGATGCCAAAGCCATGAATATACTGGCTCAAACTATATCTGATGAAATATTTCAAAAGGTTGTTGATTGTCAATCAGCCAATGAGATTTGGGATTCCCTGAACCAAATGGTGGCTGGATCAGCAGATGAGAGGAAATACAAAAGGTCAAATCTCATCACTCAGTATGAGAACTTCAAGAAGGATGAAGTAGAAATAGTAGAAGTAATGTACAACAGACTTAGCTCCATCATTAGTGAGCTAAGGACTCTAGACAAAGAATTCACTTTAACTGAAGTGAATGACAAGATTTTCCCAGCACATGGGACTCAAGAATCTGGCCCATCAGAGAAGCTAGAAGCATGACAGAGATTTCAACAGAATCTCTTCTAGGAAAATTAAAGTCCTATGAGCAGCTGATCAAAGCAAGGGAAGCATCAGCTGAAGTGAAGACTCCTACACCAACTAGGAAGGAGCACATAGCTTTCAAAGCTACAGTAGACTCTGAAGTCATTCCAGTAAATGAAGAGTTGATGAGTCTCTTTGCCAAGAGATTCTTCAAGATGGCTGAAAAGGACTTCAGAAGGAAACCTTCTAAATATGAAGATAAGCCAAGGTATGAAAAAACACCCTCTAAAGAAGTAGTGTGTTTTGGCTGTAGGAAATGTGGGCACTTCATTTCTGAGTGTCCAAAAGCTCAGAAGAAGGACAGAAGAAAGGAGAAGGACTCAAGGAAGAGTCACTACAATAAGCCTTCCTCAAGCAAGTAAAAGAGGAAAGACAAGGGCTTTGTTGCTGAGGCATGGAGTGATACTGAAGAAGAATCTACATCCTCCAGCTCCAGTGAGGATGCAGAAGAGCAGAAAGCAAAGGAAGTATGCCTCATGGCTATTGAGGCAGGCAGTAGCAAATCCGACTCAGATGAATAAAATAATGAAGAATCTCTATCAGCTAAAGATCAGGTAATAGCTTCTTATGATTTTGAGTCAGATGAATTTAAATTTGAATTCAAAAATTTATGCTTAGACTTGACAGCATAAATTTCTAAGCTGGTTGAATTCAAAAATTTCTCTGTTAGAATCAAACCTGACAGCAGATGAGCCTTCACCATATTTTCTCCTTTTCTAAGTTGGTTGAGGTATGTCTTCAACAATCTGAACTTCTGGACGGGCATCAACAACAACATATTCTGGTTCAACCTGAGAGAAATCCTTAGTGTCTTGAGAATAATCCTGAGCAGGATTAACAGGAACATCTATTGGAGCAGGTACTGTACGTTCATGAATTCTAGCTTGAGTTTTACCTTGCCCACCAAATAACTCATTATGAAGCAAGCTAAAATTATTATAATTATAGATGTTGACTCCCTTAATGTTTTCAACCATGGAGGCTTCAAGGGCTCTCACCTTAACTTTCAACACATCCTCCCCCATTTTGACTTCTTCAAGTATGTTGGCTATAATGGAATTGCTATAGTAAACCATTTGGTTGTCAAAGTGGTTCATGCCTGCATTCTGGGCATTAAAAACTATTTTGGCATTTTCATCAACATTCTTAAGAGAATCCAAGTTATTATTTGGCCCTGCCATCGTATGAACAATTGCTTGGATGCCTTGTACGAGCCAAGAGTCCAGCCTATCATCCAGTTTATCAAAATGCACCTTGATCACAGTAAAGCCATTATTCATATCTTTCTCAGTTTATTTGACTTTTTTCATCACTTTCTTCAAAGATCAATCAAAGCATGCTTGCTGTCGGGCCATCATGGCTTTGATGGATTTCAGAATAGAAACATCTACACTGGTAGAAGGTATATCTGTAGCTGAAACACTGAGAGGAGAAGGGGCATCTTCACTTCCTTCAGAGTCACTGTAATACTCTTCCATGGGAGTAACACGATCTTTTGAAAGCAGCTCAGGAGAGGAGCCTCTAGGATAGGAGGATGCACCTCTGCATCTCCTTCCTCATCAGATATATCAACAATCTCTACCTCCTCTACTGGAGTTCCACCTAGAAGATCAGCCATTCTCCTTTGTAGATTTATGATGAACCTATCAAGTTGAGTCTGCATCGAGACCAAGGGGTGAGTCTGCTCCCCCTAATTCCTTACAAGGATAAGTTCACGGAGAGTTACAAGCAGATTCTATGGGATAACAAGCGCAGTAGAATCATTTACATAATCAGTAGCTGTCATGTCCTCATCACCATCAACTTCATAATCAGTAACATCAAGCTCAGTATCATCAATTGGCTCATCCACAACTTCAACAGTAGCATTAAAAACATCAACATTAGTGTCAAAAACATCAGCAGTAGCAAGAACATCCCTGAGATCAGTAGCAATCAGAACATCTTCAACTACTATCTCATTCTCAGCCTTATAAGGCACTACCTCAGCAGTAGCAGTACGAGAAATCTCTACAACCTCTGTAAGAAGATCAACTATCTCTAGAACTATAACTGCAGTAACTGGAACTATAACTAAAATCTCTGTAGCTTGTGCTGGTGTCTCTGGCTCAGAACTTACTGTAGCATCTGTCTCTACAGCTACGGGAACACTCAAGGGCACTATCTCAGTGTCCACTTATGTCTTAGTAGGCTCCCCCTCAATTCCTGCACTCAGTCTATCAAGAATCTCACTGGGGGTGGAAGTAGGAACCCTTTCCTCAAGTACTTCCTCTTCCTCTACCTCAGGAAGGTCTCTGATAATACGTTTTGTAGCCTAAACTATTACCGTATTTTCTAGTTTTGTAGGCGTTAATCTTTCCTTATTATCTTACTTTTTATCTTTCTTATATAAATATAATTCCACTAACATTTTCTTATCTTTTTACAGGTTTCCAGAATTTTGGCCAAAAATGACATGTCATGCCCCCCCTGGGCGTGACCTAGGGTGTGTCACCCGATCCCGAGGAAGCTTGCTGACAGAGACAAAAAATAGGAAAAACGGTTGTCACGCCCCCCTGACACGCCCTCCCAAAGCGTGTCCCCGGGCGTGACACGGGGCGTGTCGCCCTATGCCCAAAATATGTTGTCGCATTAAATGTATTTTCACCTCTGCACGCCAACAGTACTGTCATGCCCCCCGTCATGGGCATGACCCAGGGCATGTTCGCCCCCTTTTCCAAGACTGACGGATTTCCGACCAATAATTGAGACTTGACATACGTGTCACGCCCCCCTATACGGGCGTGACCCATGGCGTATCAGCCATCGTATAGAAGCAATCATCCTTCCCGCCAGAATCTAGAGCCCGAGGTCAACCCCGTACCTGTCACGCCCCCTAACACGCCCTCCCCGGGCATGACCTAGGGCGTACCAACCCGAGAATTTTTGTTATAAATTCATACCCCCCCTTCCATTTCAGCAAGCTTGGGTTGAGAGGGGAGGTGTTGCCCCTTTGTTTCTTGTCCTTTTTTAGTGTTCTTCCCTCTCCCTCTCTTCCTTATTTTGTAATTTTCTTAACCCTGGCTTAATGCTTTTGTTTTATTAGATTTTAGTGTAGTTTATGCACTTTCTCTAGTTGCTAATTGTAGGGCTAGAATAGGATTTTCATTTCATGCAATTGTAACTTTTCATTTTCATGCAAGTGTAGCTCTCTTTTAGTATTAATAAAAGTGCTCTTTTCTTATACTTTGTGTTATTATGCTTTATTACTCATCCCCCCTCCTCCACTCCATTATGATTAACTAATCCTTGTTGTACTCGATCTTATGATCCGAGGTTCGAGTTAATAAGTTATGATGCTTTGAAATTACATTTTCTTTTTAGGGTTTGGCCTTGAATTACTCTCGATTTATTTTGGGTTGGAGATATATCATCGATATATATTCTCTACCTTTGCTTTCATTCTTGGCTAGCCGAGAGGCCGATAGTTTGAAGTGAGCATTCAAGAGTAAAGAGAGTTGTACGCACCCCTTGAGAGAGGCAGACGTCCAAATCTCCCGGATTGGAGTAAAATCCAATAGTGGGGTTCACCGCGTAAAGCGAGCTTTAGGCCTTCGAATTAGACGAGAGTCGGTCTGACCTTCCTATACTCAGTTGGGCACGACTTCGAGAGAAGCATGTTCAAGCTTTAGGAACCTCCACGGTCAAGGACATTTACCCTATTAAGCTTAGGTTTATTTAGCGTGTTTTTAATCGACTTTAGCCGAGGTGATTCTTGATCGAGTGAATTTCCATCTCATCATTCCAACCCTTTATCGTAATCATTTCTTGTATGCTCTCTTTATTTTATGCTTTCTTTCTTTCTAAGGTAAAGGTTGGCACTACAATCAGTTTCTAAAGGGTTCGGAGCACGTACCACAGATATGATTGAGGAGTCCCGACGCGGAAAACCAAACATGCTCATGGGTTGCCCATTATCAATTATAAAATCCAAATGCTGAACTTTGCATTGGTAGACCGCAACATATTTGGACAACCAATCCATACCAAAAATAACATTGAAGTCTTCCAAATCTAGCCCCTTCAAATTGGCATACGCTATAAATCCACCTAAGAGAATCAGACAATTCTGTATACCCTGACCAGACACCACAAAATCACCAGATGGAAACTTAACATGAAGTGGATCGCCAACTTGATAAATAACAAAACAATGTCGGTCTAAAAAATTCCTAGCCACGAAGAACTGAGTAGCACCCGAATCGAAAAGAATGCGCACCAAAAGATTCTTTACCTTAAACTCGCCTATAAAATTGCACGCGTAACTAAAATGACTACCATAAAATAAACAACTCCTAACAAGCCACTAGGTCAGAAACAAACCTGAAATCACTTGGGTTGAAGACATAGCTTCTTCCTTGGTTACCACATTCAATTTCCCTTTTCCAATATCCAATTGCTGTAGCTGCGGTGGTGGCAAAGCTTGAAGAGGAATTGGCTGCATCGCGGGCTGGGAATGCTGGCATCTCGACTTCATGTGACCATTTTATCCGCACTAATAACATGTCTTGTCTTTTTACGAACAACGGGCAACATCATGACCCTTCTGCTTGCAAAAGGTGCAGGTAAGTTCTCCCTTGGGTGCACTCTGAATCGCAAGCACCTAAGGTGGCTTCTGGCAGCCCAACCTTTTGAAACACTTCTCAACGGGATGGCCAGGATGACCACAAAAACTGCATACTTCCCTGCCTCCTTTCTTTGGAGCAGGGCTTGGTACCCAAGGGCTTTCACTATCGTCAGCCTTTCTCTTCTCTTTCCTCATTAGCAAGCCATGATTCTTGGTATTGTCGATAGCCTCAACCATTAATGCGACCTCCATCGCTTCCTTAAAATTCTCGGATCGGTAAGCGCTGGAGAACTATTGGATGTCGGTTCGAACACCACTGAGAAAATGCTTAACACTGCCTTTCTTAGTGGCTACTAACTCTTGAGCTAACCATCTCAACTTGTAGAACTCGATCTCATACTCACTAACCTTGAGTTGTCTATGCTTTAGATGTAGAAAATTGTTCATCAACCTATCTCGCTCCACTGTCGGTAGGAACTTTTTCAACATCATCCCCTTAAACCTTTCCCATTAGCATCCATCTACAAGGTTTTCCTTCTCTCTGATCCACCATCCACTAGCAAGGCCCTACAGTTGGTAAGCAGCGACCATAACCTTTTGGTCCTCAGAAATTTCCGAATAGGAAAACATCTCCTCCATAGAAACAATCCAGACATCTAACACCATGAAATAAACCCTCTCATCATAGGTCTGGGGTCCTAACTGCTGGAAATGCGAGATGAAATTGATTTCAGGCGGCATCAAAATAGGAGGACCTAAGGGGGCAGGAGGGATAGGCACAACCTGATCCACCACAGAGAGCAGCGTACTAGGCTGCTGCCCTAAGTTGGCAGTCAATAATTCCTGCATCTGTGCTTGCATCACAACCATCTGTCTCGATAAAGTCTCATTGCTCAGATGCAGCTCCTCTATCATTGCTTCGCTATGCGCTCCCGAAGACTATCCCTCGGACTAGGGATCCGATCTTAGTGTATGATGCTTCGGGACCATCTTCTATAAATACAAACGAACATCTTATCAAGGCTTAGCTAAATGCTAGAATTAATCAACTTAAAATAGATTGGAAATACACAAAATATGCTCTTATTACTACTGTCCTCTGGGATTTTCTATGAATGTTGTGATGCTTTAACTTAGGATGATACACCGCCATCCCTTGTCTCCTGTGCATTTAATATGAATGCATGATCACTTAAATTTCCTTTTCAAATCATGTGTGTACGAGTGTCATCATGTAGATCTTAACTTGGCACACGGTGCTTATGCTATGTTATGTTATGCATGCTGTGTTATGCATTCTATAAAGGGCTTAATGCAAGTTATGAGCGGTATGCACATGCAATATTATGCATCTCATACTACAAAATATCACATGTAACAAAAAATAAAATCTAAAGAGCATCTAGGTAATGATTGTTATGTCGCCCATTTCAAACTACATATTATGCCCCCGTATACTTCTGTCATGCTTATGAGTGTAGTGTTCATGCTTTTGTCAAGACATACTGATGATATATCAGTGTGTGTATGCGA